>CM038215.1:83458412-84050435 GCA_021442155.1 Cymbidium sinense
AAATCTAGCCACCTAGAAGGCCACGTACCTAGTTATCAACCATGTATTGAAAGAGGGGAGGGAGGGCCTTTCCCATCCCTCTTTACATTTCAAATCACTCATCAAGGGAGGAGATAAAGAAATGGATCAATTCCTCCTCCCCTCACCAATAACATGCCAAAAAATGAGCAAATCATGGTGGCCACTGAGTCTCATCTAATGGTGAAATGCAAAGAAGAGTCACCCACAAGTAATTTAACATTCCAACATGCTCTAGTGGTCAAGGAGACCTCAATCGAATCACCACCCTAACCCCTTACCATCGATGAGCTAGAAAATGACTGAACTTGATGGAAAATAGCCATAAGTTGGTCTCCTAGGTATTTGGCGAGGAGGCAAGCCACCAAATCATGTCCACGACATTATCACATTGAGGTGAAGCTATTGGAGTCGATCCCACCATTGGTGATCACCGAAATTGAGGTACACTCCACCACTGACCTCCCTAACATTCAATTTTTATCCTCTATGAAAGAAATTTTATCCTTATGAGGATTGTGGTGAAATATTTTATATATATTCTTGCCTTCATCTATCCCCTACCCTTTCAAAAAAGAAGGATAAACGAAAATAGAAATATATATAAAATACACCTTATTGGGATGTCACGCACATCCACAAATATTCTTATTAGGGTGATCGAGTATGACATTGAGAAGAGGTGTACTATCTCGAAAGATAGAAATCACCACCCTACAATGAACGTAATCACCTCAATAAGGATTCCTAAGGACTATGGGTCTTCAAAATTTACTATAGATTCTTCCCCTACATTGCATGGAAAAGTAAAGCAGGGTTTATTTTAAATCGAGTTCATTAAGTTTTTTATAGGGGAAAGCCCCCATAGTTAATTACATCCTAAGGAATGAAATTCCTTAAGAATACTCTCGATTAAGGTGAATGATCATTATCTCCAAAGATTTCAAAAGGTAGGACTATTAATCAATTAGTTTATTTTTTTTCTAGAATATCAAGTGGGATCAATCAAGAGGAGGGAGTTTTTATCATAGCCAAATGAAAGCAAGTAGGGGATGCTTAAGATATTAGAAAGCCTAGTAAGCATCCCAAACTACCCTATGGTTAAGCTTTACATTTTTGAGATTGAATTAATTTGTTTGAGTTAGATTTTTATTAGAATGCTAGGACTTATAATTCCATGATACAAGATAATGGAAATGCCTAAGACGTGAGGATTTATGCTCGTAGCCCATAAAGGGAAGTAGCAACCTCTGAACCTAAATCTAGGGAGCTTTGGCGAGGGATAAAAAGCACAACCTAAATCTAAGGAAAAAATGGGTATTTGGTTTACCTTTATAAGAGAGAATAAACCACCCGATTGTTGGACTTACAACCGCCTAAGGGTGCCTGCCAACTAACTCCTCCTATAGTTTTAAATACATGTAGGCAAGTCAAATGCTTTCACAAGATAGCTAAGCTGTTGTTTATTTAGAAAAGTGACTAAGTCCTTAAACACACTCTCTAAGAGACTAGATCATGTAGAGCAAGCTTTAATGACTTCAATCTAATGCAAATTTTTCATATGTTTTATTTTCATTTTGGACAATCAATTTGACATAGGCTTTAGAATTTTATATGCCTAATGCATGAGAAATTAGATTATGGGCCAAAATCAGTAAGATAAGGAGGTGTATTTCCACCATGGCTCTCACAAGTCAAGCCAAGTTCTCTAGAAAAGATGGAAGCCCTCAAATCAAGAGTGAAATAATATTTTCTTATGCAGGATGTTATAAAAGTAAGACAACATCCAACTAAGAGGTTGTTAATTCTTTTATCTTGATTTATAGCCTAAGCTTTAGGTAAGGTTATGAGTTATTTATTTTAGTTTTGAGATGATTAATTTGATAGAATATTTATTTTTCTCTAAGAGCCTAATTGTCATCCAGGCCATGCATCAAAGCAAGAAATAAACTGGGAAAAGATGACATCTTAATGTGCAAGTTAAACAAACATCAATCAATTTATAAAACTAGCGCAAAAGAATAAAATACCATTTATGGCCAGGCTCCATCGCATAACCCCGAAAATAAATTTGGTAGTCGAGCTCTACTCTTATACAACCTAGATTACAAATGAATTAATTACAATTAAGCAAGGAATTCATGTTATGGGGGTCTTCATTCTTCATTTCTTCTTTCTTCTTTCTTCTTTTTTCTTCTTTCTTCTTTTGGTTCTAACTTTTGGGTGGTTGGAATGTGGTTGCTCCAAAGGCTTCACATGGTCCATAAGATGTAATCTTATAACCAATGCTCATCATAATCCCCTATAACAATCATTTCAAAATTCTAATTACAAAAGTACATGAAAAGGGAAAAGTAAATCTAACTAAAATCTGCAAAACATAGATTAGCTAAAAAATCACACATTCCCATACATGTATATATATAAATTAGACTTATCACCCCACACATGGGTAACCAAGTTCACCTGGCCTATTTTGGATTATTCTTAGGGGTATAAGCACTACACAATAAAAGTAATTTTACATTTTTAGTATAATGCCTCTAAAGCACAATCCTTTACAGAAGATAATGATTAGACTAAGTCATCTTACCATTCACTCTACACACATACACCCTAACATCCATACTAAAAAATTACATCACAAAATGAAAGCAAAGCATCAAACCATACATCACCCTAACCTAAAGCTAGAAATGGTGACTTAGTCTAATGTGTGTGCTTTAAAAGGTTTGTTTGGTATGCTTAGCTAGGCTTTAAAGTTTACATTTCCTATGTATGAAAAGTTCAACTTAGATGGTTTCATTTAAGTTGTTTGATTGATTTAGTTGATTTTTATTTGATGATTTGTTTAGGTTTTAATGGACCTAAAATTAATTACTAAGTTGTAAAGAGAGGGAAAAGAGAAGATAACTTCTCTTTCCTTCCCTACCTTAAGTAATTTCTAAAGTAGATTCATGTTTGACTTTTATTTTGTGAATATTTTATTATGTATTTTAATTAATCCTAAGTTTATATTTTCTCTAAACAAACCTATCCAAAAAGAATGACATTTTAAGATCAAGTAAAGTGAATTAATATCACAAAATACACAACACTTTATCTCTTTCCCAACATGTATAACATGCATATGGATGAATCCTAAGCATATCTATACATACAAATGAAAATGTTTAGAAAAATTTTATATTGAATGCTAAGTGATATTACTTAAGAAAATTTGGATACTTCATGGTGCATGATTTCCATTAAGTAGAAAAAGAGAGGGATTCTTTTATCCATTTTTCACATACAAATTTATATGTATTAAAGGCATAAGTGAGTACGGCATCATTGTTAGCACCAGAGGTGTAAGGTACAAGACCTACTTAGAGATACTTAATGCCTTACAACCCCGAGGTTGTCTTGACTAATATACCACTTTTCTTAGATATATATGCATGTACAAAAGAAATGAATGGAAAAAGAAAGATGCAAATGTTTTTATTTATTTGTTTGATTTGTTTATGCAATTTATATATGTAAGTATGGATGTCCCTCTTAAGTAATAACATAGGAGTGAATAAGAATGGATTTAAGCAAGTGTTGTGTTCTTTTCAAATGAACTATACACTTTACCAAATCCTATTCAAAACTATGCTATAAGAAAAGAGAGGGAAAGCCACACCATGCACATCTTTGTATTTATATTCACATGCAAGCTTATAAATAATTATAAGTAGCACACCTTTTAGTTTTGATAATTGATTTATAAGTTTTAAAAATAATTTTAGATTTAATAGTGATAATAGCCATTCATATTCTTACTTTAGCCAAAACATGCATTTGACATAAAGAAAATATTTCATTTTAATTTGATTTTTAAAAATTATGAATGCATGATTTTAATATGGCATACACATTTAGCATGGAAGGAAAGAAATAAAGTCATGAAAGCAATGTAAGTTCATTCACCCTAATTAATTCCTAAAGACAATACTATGAATAAGATTATTTAAAGTAAATCAAATTTATTTTAAGGAGAGTTTGAATTTTGGTTGAGTTTGATTTTAATTTAAGAAATGTGAGATGAGTTTTCTAGTCCTAACCCATTCCCCCATGTGTGAGTTATTTAAGTTCAATCTTTAGGTGATTAGGTCAATTTTATTCCTTAGTTAGGTTAAGGTGTGGATTAAGTGTGTTAATTACCCCTTACCTACACCGCTTTAATATATTTAATCACATAATTATGAGCCAATGATATGACATAAAACCACACAAAGAATTTAAATCAGCAATGCACCTAGGAAAGAAAGGGCCTAATGCAATTGGCTCATAATTAGTAATTAATTAAATTAAAGGGTTTAATTTAAGTACTTTCATAACCCTTCCCACACATATGGGTTGGATTTTGATTTCCTTAAGCTACTTAGGTTATTAAACACATAAGCATCTATCCAAGATGAATTAGTTAAGTTTTAGAATGTTTTGATTTTAAAATTTTGATTAATTAAGCCATTTTAATAAATGATTAAATTATTTAATTAATTTTTCACCTTAATTATATTTTAATCCAAATCAAATAAACTTAGGAAAAAAGATATGGGAAAGAACTCCTAATCTCATTCCCTAAGTCCACTCACTTTCCTAAGATAATTAGAAAAATTAATTAGTGAATTTATCACTATTTAAAAGGTTAATTAATCATTTAATGGATTAAGAGAGTAATTAGGAATGATCCAAGCAATTACCCTAATTAAACCATTAATAAATTCCAAGAAAATCATTGGAGGTAGAGGTCATCCCATTAATAAACTCTTGGAAGTTTGGAATCAATCAGTGGAATGATTAGGGAGTAATTAGTGTATTTACATTCCAATAAACCCTAATTTAGAGAATATCACTATTCAAAATCAAGTGAAATTAATTTTAGAGTATTCCTCTTTGAATTACCTTTCCAATGCCTTTTATTTTGAATTTTGCTGATTTTTCTATAATTAGTTATGAATATTTGAAGATTCAGTGATTATTCCATAATTAATCCTTTAATTATATGGCTAATCCTGTCGGCTCCACATGGAGGCTGACGTGGCGTGTTCTTTCCATGTGGCACGATGGGAGAGGCCACTTAAATTATAACATCATAGCACTACATCAGCGATGATGCTATGCACTTTCTCCTGACCAGTCTGATCAAGGAACAGGTGGTTGAGATCAAACCCGCAGGTATTAATAGGATTAAATCAAGAATCTTATGTGTCTTCATCATGGCCGTCCATCAAAAATGTGTGGATGGATGGCCCATGATCCGTCATTGATCTCCCCTGCAGGATAGGACATATGTCCATCCTTTAGGGTAAGATTCGAGCTCGATTAAGCTTGGATTGAGCTCAAACTCAACCCATGCCATCATCATGCAAGGGGGGACACATCCAACAGATAACTTTGCTTGAGATGAAAATCCACTTCACAAAAGACCACACACCCTCTCATTTAAGCTCGGGTTGGAGGCATACCTTGTCGGAGGCTATCACCGATGCTTGAACTCGATGAGGTAGCTTCATCTAGTGGAGACGAAGTCATGTTGAAGATTTAAGGTGGTTTGGTTGAGTGGATCTTTCTATGGACCAAGCTCTCCTTCAAATGGATTTGGTCTTGATCATAGTCCCACCTCCCTTGACTTTGGAGCTTGGAAGAAGTTTAAGATGAGTTTGAGTAGGCCCTCTTAGAGTGTTCAAAGAAGGAATTGGATTGGTTTTATGTATTGGCTAAGTTAGGTTTCCTTGCTACCTCTCTTATCTTTAGCTTCAAGAAATCGAGAATGGAGAAGTTGAATTGGCTCTAGAAAGCTTGAGGGAGCTTTGGAATGTTAGCTCTGACTTCTTATTACTCAATCAAATGCAAGAGACCTCAGTTGAAATGAAATTAAGGGGAGTATATCTCCCCCTTGAAGGATCGGACGATCATAAGCTCCTTTTCCATTTTAATCCAATTGACCCTATTCAATGGGTTTGTTAGGCCTTTTAGGGTGGCATTGCATTAGGTTTGGCCAGAGAGCGGTAGTGGAGGCGTGACATGTGCTTGAAATGGGTGGAGGGAGGATTCCCATGTGCTCATTTCCATGGGGGTGATCTATTTTGGCCTTGGGGCATGTGCACCATGTCTATTAGTGACCATTTGGTCCGCTAATAGGATGCCAAGAGTCCATGAAAAGGAATTGACCAAATTCCAAGTGGTTTTGTTTTAGGTTACCCTATGGCCTAGGGGTAAAATGGTCATTTGGCTTGGTTTTTATTTTCAATGTGTTTGGTATGATTGAAAAATGGGTTGGGCCAGGTTTCAATGAATTTAGAGTTGGTTTGATGTGATTTGGCTCATGTTGATCTATTTAGGTCAAAATGGGTCAACTTAAGTCAAGTTGACCAATTGGTCAAATTGGGTCAAACCAAGGGTTGGGTCAAGTTCATATGACCATTTGAAATATTTTATCATCATTGGTCTGGTTTAATTTAAATTATATTTGAATTTGGTTCATTTGATTTCATTTAGGTCAAATGTGTCAAGTTGACCAATTTGATCCATTTGACCTATTTAGGTTAGGTCATGGGTTGGTTTATTTTTTGTTGATCATTTGAAATGGATTGGTATCTTTTTTTTCCAATCAATTTGGTTCATATTCGGATTTGGCTCAATTTGACCTTTTAGGTCAAGTTTGGTTCAAGGTCAATTTGGCTAGGTTAGGTCTAGTTGGCCAATTGGGGCTTTGGTCAAGTTCAATAAGTGATTTGGAATAATCTTGACCCATTGGTTTCAATTAATTTAGCTTAGATTAATTTTTGACATATTTTAGCTTTTTAGGTCAAGTTGGGCCAACTTGGGTCAAGTGGCCAATTGGGCTAGGTTAGGCTCAAATGATGACTTGGTCAAGTTCAATCATTGATCATGAATGAGTTTTGATCAATGGTTTCAATCAATTTGGCCTATGGTAGATTTTGGCTAGTTTAGGTTTCATTTTGGCTAAGTGTTGACTTGGTCAATCCTTAGGTTTGACTTGGTTTGACCTAATTTGAGTGATTGATCATCTTATGATGATTGTTGCTCATAATGTGAGGCTTAGATTGGCTTAGTTCAATCCAATTTGGTTATGATTAGAATTTGGCTCATAAGGGATACTTTAAGTCACTTAGGATCAAGTGAGCCTAAGTAGGTCAAATGGCTTGGTCAAAGATTGATTTGAGTTTGATTGAACTCACATATGGACTTACGATTGAAATATAAATTCATTTGCAAGTGATTTGAAGTCAAATCGGTTCTATTCATTTGACAATTTCAAGTTCAAAGGGTGAACATGAGTTTGACTTGGGTTTGATTTTTGAATTTAGTTTTGGTTTGATGACTGAAGTTTATGTTTATATTTGGATTAATGATTGTAGGATAGATTGAATCATGAAAAAAGATCAAGGGTTTGGCTTGATTTGAAATTTATTTGGCTAAGTTCAAGATTTTGACTTGAAAGGCTTAGGTTGAATTTTGATTGAATTTGAGCTTGAGTTTTGAATTGATTTTTTTTTGTCTCATGATTAAATTTTATGTTCATATTTGAATTCATGATGGTAGGATTGATTGAATCATTAAGAAAAATCAAGGGTTTGGCTTGATTTGAAATTGATGTGGCTAAGTTCAAGATTTAGACTTGAATGGCTTAGTTTGAATTTTGATTAAATTTGAGCTTGAGTGTTTGAATTTAATTTTGGATATTTGAATTCATATTTCATTTATATATGTGAATATAAATGAGAATATAAATAGGTTATGAGAAAATTCCTTGAATTTGAATTGATTTAGATTTGATTTAGGCTAAGTCCATGAGAGGGAATCAAAGGACTTAAGAAATAATTTTGATTTGGATTTGAATTTTGAACTTCAATTATTTGGAGTTTGCTTTGAGTTCGAGAAAATCCATCAAGTTGGAATTGATTTGAATTTGACTTGAAGGGAAGAAGTCAGGAATTTGGTTCAAGCTATAAGGTAGGCAAATTTTTCTAACAGCCCTAAAGCATGACCTATTCCTATGGCTAACTCCTCTAAGTCTCTAGGGTTAGGTTGAGTATCCACCTAATCACTAGTTGTGTCTTAAGACTAAGAAATTCTTAAAGTCTAAGAGAAGTCCTATGTCTAAGATGGAGGGGTTGAGAGCTCATCCTAAAATGAGGTCAATAAGGATCAACCATATGATTGGTTGTAAACTGATCACTTATCACTTCCAATCTAAATCATGTTGAAATTCACCAGCGATCGCTGAAAGTTCATCAAAAATGATGGATGGCATCCGTCTCTCACTAGAAATATGTTAGAGATGATCTCCACCATTCAATCCTTCTATTTGGAATGATTGGCTGACATCTTGCCTGATGATTTAATTTTATCTCTTAAGGAGATCACAGAATAAATTAGGATCGTTCGACCTTTGATTAGATGGTCGAGATTCATCCCGCATGGCATTACTTTTTAAGCGGCCGCCACATAGGATCCATGTTGCCCAATTCCACTGCGCCACATGGTGAAGGCTCCATGTCGGCAACCACGTCAGCCCGCCATTGTGAAACGGTAATCTTCCTTTTAATTAATTAAAATAATCATTAAAAATAACAAAAAATATAAAAATTATTAGAAATTAAAATATAAATCTAAAAAATACAAACTTGGGCTCTATGGGTTCCTCTTGATGAGAGGAATCTATTAAAATTAAATCCCCAATTAATTTTTTTATATATTGTCTTTAATTTGGGCTTGAATGAAATCAATTAAATATTAATTAATCACAAACCATTGATCCAATTCAAATGAAACTTTGGGAAATTGAAGTTGACGTTAAAACACACCTTAGGAAAACTTTTCATGAGATATTAAATTTCAAATCCTAAACCTCAATTTTAATTGAATAAATTAATATGAAATGAAATAAATAATCAAAATATATTAAATAACCTCAAATCAACTAAAAAACTCTAATGAACTTAAAATCATCAATGAAACTCATTGGAACTCAATAAATCATAAAATGGCATAATGAGCTAATTAATCGAATTAAATAATTAAAGTAACTAACTAGAATTTAAATAAATCACAATAAATCAACCAAATTTCCAAAAATTATGCCCTCTTTGGAAACATCTTTCAGAGAGGAACCAAAGAAAAATGAAACCCCAAATTAATTCTCACTAAATTAGGCTTAATTTGGGTTTTAATAAAATAATTAAAACCTTAATTACACCTTATTTATGCATCTAATCAAGATGAAACTTTGGAAATATGAAATTGGCATGAAACCTCACTTGTTATAAACATTTAAAATCTAATTGACCTTTGGATTGGGAATTGTTGAATTTCCAAATCTTTAGGTCATGTAAATCAAATAATGAAAAATAAAATTGATAAATCCATCAAAATCATAAAGTAATTTGAAATAATATATATTTACAACAAAAACACTTAGGATAAGTCTTTCAACATCCTAAATAAATAAAACTTAACCATCTCCATACTTAAGGGTTAATGAAGTTAATAATGCATGTTTAGCTTAATTAAACCTTAAGTTAATGAACTCATAATAAATCAAATAACTTAATGAAACTTTAAATCCATAATCAATCTAACCTAAGAATGACTTCAAACATTAACCTAAGCGCCTTAGGTTAATATAAATCAAACCAAATGAAATGAACATAGTTCAACAAACCTAAACATAACTTAAACTGAAACATTAATGCAAACCAAATCAAATTAAAAGAATAAATTAAATAATGAATGAAAATTAAATCAAATCAAAAGAATGAAATGAAGAACCAAATTCCAAATAAAAGAATTGAAACATTAATCCAAAATCTAAACCAAATTCAAACTCAAATCATCTAAATGAAATTAAAAGGAGTAATTAAGATACTTAAAAATCTTAGTTAGGCCTTTGGGATGGATCTTCCTTTTAGAATGAAGATTTCATTACATTAAGGGTTAAGATGTTGAATATAATGGGTTCCACCCAATAGTAAAATATATTCTACTCTTCATTCTTGAAAACCTAAACTTCACTTTTGCAGAATAAAAGTGAGAAAATGAAAATGAAAATAAAAAATTATTAAATCATCTGAATTGAAATCACCCAAAGGTAAAATCAAACAAACTCAAAGTCCAAATTGAAACTTGAACTAAAGAGGCCTATGAAAGTCTTTTTGCACAAGCCTAATCCCTTCACACACTATATCATTAAGTCACAGACCCTAGACTTAGGTTAGGTCATTATCTGATTCCATTTTATAGTACTCTGTATTATGATTTGATGTACTTCACATGTCTTTGTGATGTACTATCTTAAACTGCATGTCTAGGATTGTTTCCTCATTAGATTAGATGATAAGATGTTCTTTTTAGATCTAAGATTATCTTCTACAGAGGTTTATGTTAGAAAGGACAGCTATCATAAATAAATTAAAATGCTATTTTTCTTGTAGGTATGCTTAAGTCCTTAAGCATAGCCCATAAAACTGGTGGGCTTGGCATGCAGCTAATGCTAAGCCCTGTATATTTTTAAAATATAACTGTTGTGTGTTATTCATATTTTGCTGACATTTGTTTCGTAAGGCTTAGTAATCATTTTTAAATTTAAAATGTAAATTTGAGGTTAGAATTCAGTTAGGATCTATGGGGTCGAGGATTAACAGGTACTAACACTACTAGAAGATAGGTGTAGTGGTCCCCTATGAAGCACAATGGATGTCCCTGAAGAAGGAAACAATCCTAGAAAGAAGACCCATAGATCTAAACTTGTAGTTCATGGTTGGGTTGTATAAGGGCAGAGCTCGGCTGCCAATTTACTCTTTCTTCCGAGGTGTATAGTGGTACCCAATCCCATTGACTTTTTTCAAAGATTCAATTGACTTGATTTATTTTGGGTTTGCAATAGAATTAACATACTTTTATAGGTTTCTTTCTACATTGTGCTTTTCTTGTAAGGGATGCCTATGTGATTAGGCTCATAAGAAAAATTAACATTTCTACACAATTTAAATCTAAACAACTGAAGCAAAAATAAAGAAAATTGAAACCTCACATAAATTAAAGCCTTAAGAAAAACTTAAAATCAATTAGAAACAATTAAGTCTTGAAACCATGAAATCATATTACTCTAATCCTTGAATGGGCACTTTAGCCATTGCACATATGGGGAATTTGACCTATGAGGATGACCACCTTCTTGGAGAAGTCTGCCTTATCTTAATGATTTGGCCCATAACCACTTGCATGGCATGTTGGCATAAAAATGCATATCCCAGACCTTGAATGAATCATGAATCAAAACATATAAAAATTTAAAAAATGTGCATTAATTAGATGCATTTCATACCATACATGATCTTAGGGATTAGGAAGAGAGTCTAAGATTCTTATATTTCTTTCTTAAAAATGCAACAGTATAACCATCTTACATTCATAAGACTTAGCATCATGAATTTAAAATGCACTTAAGTGGTGTTAGCCAGAAGGCCCTTCTAGGAGATTTGTATGTCTAGAAGAATTAGAGATAAGTTAGTTCTATCAAGTAATAGGAGTGGCCGATAATTCCCAAAATGAAATTAGATCAAGCATCTGACATGTGTTAGAAGCACTTGTAGATTAGGTTCTGAAGTATCCTCTTTGGAGTAAGTCTTCAACCCTAGGAATTTTTTGCAATCCTTTGATGCTAGAATCTAAGCTCTAGACTTCTTAGAAAATATAAACTCAAACTCTAAATTAAATTTCAAAATTCAAAGCCCAATGATTGGATAGTTAAATTTCTTACTAGGTATTCAAGTATCAATAGACATTTCTTACTTCATCCTATTCGGTCTTCTAGACCAATCCCAATTAAAATTCTAAAAATCAATCATTTGAAAACCAACTTAGAAATCCTTAGAAATAATGAATTATTTTTTAATTGTGAATATTCTTATGAAGAGACCCATCCTGAGATGTAATTAATAATAGGGGCTTGCCTCTATAAGGAACCATGAACCTAGTTTAAATAAACCCTATTTTACTTTCCAAGTAGTTCAGGGGAAAAATCTCTGGTATATGAAAGACCCATTAGCCTTAGGAATCGTTTACTAAATGATTGAATCCATTATAAGATAACATGTTTAACTTTCAAGATAATATGTTTATTCCTTAATGATATATTTGATCATCCAAATAAAAAACTCCTAAACTCTACGTGGTATGACAAACTTTTTTCTCATCATCATCACCTAAGACCTTGGAGCAACTACATTCACTACAAGGTAAATCAGTTTACATTAGAAGATTTATTTCTAATCTTTTAGGGAGATGTCAACCTTTCACTCGATTGATGAAAAAAGATGCACCGTTTATATGAGATGATGTTTATCAAGAAGCATTTGATAGCATAAAATAATATTTATTACATCTCTCAATTTTGGAAGCACTTATAGTAGAAAAGCCATTGATATTGTATACAATTGTCTTACAAAAATCATTAAGAGCTTTATTAGCTTAGAACAATGAAGAAGGGAAAGAAAATATCCTATACTATATAAGTCGACATCTGACAGGAGCTGAAATAAGATATTATCCAATTGAGAAGTAATGTATAGCATTGATTCTAACTTCTCAAAAACTGTGACACTATATACTATCACATAAAATAACTTTGATATTTAAAGTCGATCATTTTAAATTCTTAATGACTAGACCTACCCTTGTTGATCGCTTAGTTAAATGGGCAGTCCTATTACTTTAATTTAACATAAAATATTTCCCACAATTGGCTACAAAAGGGCAAGCTTTGGATAACCTTCTAGCCACTCATCCCATACCAACAAACTCTCCACTAAATGATGAATTTCCTGATGAACAAATCTTCAAAGTGGAAGAAGCTCAATAGTCATCAAAATGGAAGTTCTATGATAGGGATTCATCAATAAAGTTAGCAAAAACCACTCGATTTACTTACAATACATGTCAAAATTGGTTTAGTTTTGGTGACACTATAAGTTGGTATTCTTCGATATTCCTATAGTCTAATCGAACCTCAAACCAGCAATGAAGCTGAATACATAACATTAATTATGGGTCTAGAGTTAGTAATTAACATAAAAATTAAGAAGTTTCATGTTTATGAATATTCTTAACTCATAATTCGATAAATAATTGAGACTTTCTGGGTAAATAAGCATAAATTAGTGTTTTATCATAAGAATGTCTTGTAGCTTCTAAAATAAATTCCTAAAGTAACACTTATAAGGGTGTCACATCGAGATAATGGTAAAGATGATGGATTAGTTAAATTGACAAAAAATGATAAATCTTTAAGGAAAGCCAATTATAATAATAATCCAAAGTGGACATCAACCCTACGTCAAGCCTTTAAAGCTAAAGAAAATTAAGATATTTCAATGATAATAGAAGAAGATGATTGGTGAGAATCATTCTTCAACTACTTTATAGGATGCATATTGCTAAATGTTAAATCAAAGGCTCAACAAATTTCATAAAGAGTGTTATGATTTGCTCTTGTGAATCATATGTTATATCAGCACTCATTCGACCAAATATGGTTGCGATGCTTATGACCAGATAAAGTGAAGATGGTAATGGTTGAAATCCATGAAGGATTGTGAGGTGCACGTCAATCTGGTTCTAAAATGAAAATCAAAATTAAGTGAAAGGAATACTATTGGTCAAGTATAGTTTAAGACTACATTGAACGTGCCAAAAGATGTTATCATTGTCAAATATATGCAAACACATTGCATCGACCACCTAATCACTTACATCCAACAGTGGCATCTTAGCCATTTGAGAGTTAGGGAACTGATAGAATTTTCCCAATAGATCTTTTATCATCTAGGGAACATAGTTTCATTTTAGTTGCCATTGATTGTTTCTCTAAATGGGCCAAAGAAATTCCATTAGAAGAAGTCAAAGTGGATAATATAGTAAAATTTTTCTGAGACCATATAGTCTACCGATTCAGAGTACCTCGATGAATTATATTCGATAATGCATCATCTTTAGAAATGCCAAAACCATCACTTCATTAAGAAATGCAAGGTAGATTAATGATACTCTTTAATATACAATCCAAGAGCCAATGGTCTCACAGAAGCATTCAACAAAATGCTGGTTAAACTTCCCAAGAAAATTCTCTCAAAATATAAAAGGGAATGGAATAATAAATTAATAAAAGCCTTATGGTCATACTATACTATATATAAAAATACTACATAATCAATATTATACTCCTTAGTATTAGAATTAGATGCAATACCTCCTCTTAAAGTAGAGCTACCCTCACTTTATATAATATTTCAAAATAAACTTACAATAGAAAAAGTGTTTGAATATGGCTTGAAGAGCTTGAAGCTTTTGGCAAAACTCGATTATAGGCCCAACAAAATCTAGAAATATATAGAAAAAGGATGACCTGACCTCATGATCGCATGATCTGCACAAAAATCATCAAAGCAGGTCAACTAGTACTAGTATACTGAAGGTCTGTCACTCCAATCAACAAGCCGGTGAAAAGTTTGACCAATTTTGGGAAGGACCATATATCTCTGAAAAAGTATACAAAGGGGGAGCTTATTATCTCATTGATGCAAAAGGGATAAGACCTATGCCCCTATAAATAGACAATATTTCAAGAGATATTATGTATAATTATTAAAGGTGTTAAGCTTTACAAATGTAAGAGTCAAAATCAACTCTAAATTGATCAATAGAAGTGAAACTCTTTGCTTAAGTACAAGAATAATATTCTTACCTCAAAGAAAAATTCCACTGTAAGGATAATTCTCCATCAATGAGAAACTCTTTCTAATTGATGTTGTCTTAAACTAAGATCCATCATGCCTAAAGGGGCTCGATCAGATCCATCATACCAAAAGTAGTTGGAGCAGATCCATCATGCCCAAAAAAGCAAGATCTAAATTTAAACCAAGATCCATCATGCCCAAAGAGGTCAGATCTAAATTTAAACCAAGATCCATCATGCCCAAAAGGGTTGGATCTAAAACTAAAATTTAGATCCATCATGCTCAAAGAGGCTGAATCTGAAATTAAAATTTAGATCCACCATGCCTGAAGAGGTTGGATCAAGTACATCATGCCCAAAGGGGATAGATCTAAAATTAAAATTTAGATAATCAGGCCCAAAGGGAGCTGGATCTAAACCCAAATTTAGATTCCATCATGCATAAAAGGGGTCGAATCAGATCCATCATGCCTAAAGTGATCAGGTTTAAAATTCAAATTTAGATTCCATCATGCCCAATGGGGCTGAATCAAAACCAAAATTAGATTTCATCATGTCCAAAAAGGGGTAGATCTAAAACTTGAATTTAAATTTAGCCATGCTCAAAAGGGTCAGATCTAAATCCAAACATAAGATTCTATCATGTCGAAAGGGATCAGATCTAAGTTCAAAATACACTTAATATGCCTAGAAGGGTTGGGTCTAAATATAAATAAAAGAAAGAAGCAATGAAGGCATCATGTCTAATCGGTGTGACACATTTGTTGAGGTGTAATTTATTTGCATCATAAGAGAATTCAATAAATGGAACATCCTAACTAGGGGCACCATAGTACTATCAGTACCTTATAGAATCTAGAAATGCAAACCACCCCACCAATTTATCTACTTAAGCAACACAGTACCATGGTGCAATAATCCTAGCACTTAGGCACTGTCATGACAGCCTTCAGTTTAAGAAAACAAAAGAAAAAACTAATCCTTCCCACCAACTGCTTCCCTAGTAGTGATAATTTCTTAGGGGGGATGAGGGAGTAGTTAGAGGCTGAAAAAATGCTCAAGAAAGAGTGAGAATGGATATCTAAAACCTCTATAAAAAGAGGAGGGATTGCCCACTATAGTTCTTTCCTTTTTTTCATCTCTTCCATCGGCGCCCTTTCTTTTTGCCAATCTTAACTCTAAGTATTCTCCAGCACTCTCTTATTTTTGTAGCACATTTCTTATCACTATATGAGGGTATCTTCCTCTTACATGAGATAAAATTGAAGCTGATTGTCGTTAACTCCAAGTAACAATTCTTAAAAATATTTTTTTATACAATCCCCCTCCATAAAAGAGACTTCTAAAAGTTTTCACCATCAATCTTAGATCCGGTGAGAAATGAAAAGTCTACCTATGTTGATCTTGGATCCAGAATAAAGGAGAAAGAATTAAGTTTATTTAAAAAATATTTTAGGCATAAGAATCTCACGTATTTTAAGTTTGAAGACCTTCTTCATTGAACTTGATTCTGACATGAGATGAAAATCCTCCCTCCATTGATCTTGGATCCAAAATAAGGGAGAAGAGTGCTTCTTGTAATAGAATATTATAAAATATAACATTAATAAAGTGTTATGCCACTAAATTTCTAAAAAATATTATTGAATTCTCGAGAAACTAGTTCAAGAACAGGGTTCATGCTCCGCAACTTTGAGGTGCCAAGTCCTAGCACCGAGGTGATGAGCCCTCAACAATGATGTCTTTGGTGCTTCACCTTGTAGCATTGATGCTAAGTTCTTTGGTTATTATCTTACTTGCAGTGTCATATTTCATCATCATGCCATTACCCACACGAGTTACAAAATCAAGAAACCTATTTAGAACAACACCTTAACACTACTTTTTTAATGTCGAGGCCCTAATTCTTGAAGTACATTCCACCACCAAACTTGATTCTAGTGTGAAATAAAATCCTCCCTCAATTGATATTGATCTGGGATAAAGGAGAAGGGTTCTTTGCACTAAACATTGTAAAACCTATAATTGCTAAGGCATTATGTTGTCAAAATTTCAAATTTCACTAAAAAGTATTGAATCATAGACACTAATAAAATAATGTTAAGGCATGAGGTTCTAGTGTTGAAGCATTGAGTCCATGAAAATCTTGAACCTTATCCATGAATCGAACAACTCTAAGGTGCTTATGTTCCAGCGTTGAGGTAAAAATTCCTTAGAAAAATTAAACTTAAGACATTCATATGACAGCTTCATGGAATTGATATCTTAGTGCTGAGACATTGCATTGTTAAGAAATTAAACCATATGCACACAATTGATAGCGCCAAGTTGCTTATATTATAGCACATTGACGTTGATCAATCTAATATTATGCCCAAGCCACATATACAGTGCCGCAAATCTATCTATGTAGCACCAAGATGCTGAGTTCTCAGGTTTTGAACTGATGTCTTTCAACTAATAGTGCCAACGCACTAGTTTTGCAGCTACTAGGTGTTGAGCCCACAATATTGTTCATTTTGAACTGAGGATTTTATTATTAAACTTTTAAATCCTGGAGCATTCCACATAATGGAGGCAAACACAAAGCTTAGAAATGAAGACATTTTTATTATCACCAAAAATTTAATAAAATTTTGTTATAATTAATAAAAGATAAGAAGAAATAGAAAATTATAAATAATAAGAAAAAAGTGGAAACTAATAGTTGTAGTCAACATCATTTACCTTTTTTTCTTCTTCTTCCGGCTCCGACGGGGTACTCACATAAGAGTGGTATTGAGGCACCGCAGGAAAAGAAGCCTAATCCAGATCCACATGAAAGACATAGTTTTCAAAGATATGAACAAGTGATGAGTTAAACTTTGCCATGTATGAAAATTGCTACTACTATTGACCCATATGGTAGTAAATTTTTCTCCACAGTTGCTAATATTGTCGATTGACTTCATCAATCCTTTTCATTAAATTTGAGACTTGTCCACCAATTTCTTCGAGTTGCTTAAGATATTGGAGAGTTTAGGTCAAGGCTGAGGAGCGTGTGAGCTTTCTCCCACCTCAGTCCTCGAGCCAAATCCTTTAATTGTTCTCTTAGTAAAAGTAGCCTTTTGAATCAAAACTTCTTCATTAGAATCCCTTTTGACACCCATGACAACACATAAATAAAAGTTTAAAGAAGATTGATCATAAGAACCTTAAGCATATTATAAATAAAATTATAACTGATCTTTCCTACATCTATATTAAACCCTTTTGAATCCCATAATTCAAAATGACCCTATCCCTAGTCACCTCACTTGGCAAAAATAAAATATTGACAAGCTTTATCCTTAGTAGTGAGGCCGGTGGTAGGAAAATTAATAATGTTTTCTTCCTTCCTTTACCATTGGCATTGGAATTTCTAACAGTGAGTAAACTAAGAATTTAATAAAAATCAGGATGATCATTATAATAAAAGAGATACTGATCATATACAACATGTAATTGTAATATGCAATAATAGTACTACTGTCAAAAATACTAATGTTTCTTGAATGAAAACCCTATTATTTCAGCACTCCTTTGCAATGGAAAAAAACTTTTGCACTGGAAGAATGCAACATAAGTTGTTATCATAAGCCAATTTCTTTCAGCCCTGCTCATTGATGATTCTCTCCATGTTCCCACCCTAGTTATAGAAACTCTTCTCCAGGATGACATGTTTATAGCTGAGAGTGTGGTGGTATCGTTCCTCTGCTTCCACACTAACAAACTTGTTAGAATCACTAACGGCCACCCTCATCTTGCCCTTATTGAGGTATTTGATCAACATATTTACTTTCTTAGAGTAGAATGGAATCTAAGAAGGGCCAAAGCTTTAGAATAAAAAAACTCATAGCCTAGGGGTCCTATTTATAGATTGAACCCAGTGTCGTAGTGCTGCGTTGATAGAGCTAAGGCACTAGCCTATTAGTTTTGTAAGATTTAGGACTAGAACCACAACGCTCTATATGATGCGCCTAGGTGCTGGTCACGTAATCAAAGTAATTTTTATGCCTATCAAAAAGAGTACTTATGACAATTTATTACCATTAATTATGTAACAAATCAAAACTGGAAAGTGTGTTAGACATTAATGAAGCATTGCAATGCTTTGACTCAGCATTGTGGTGTTACTGAAAAGTTCTATAATTTTTTGTTAAATGCTCCTACCTACCTGTCGGTCTTTAAAAAACTTTTTGATTGATGCCATGGTGCGACTTTTGCAGTGCTTCAATGTTACTAAATCCATTTTTATTATTCTTATGGTGCCTTAATGTTGTGGCACTGGGTTTACAACACTAAAGTGCTTCCCTCTTTAATTTTAAGACTCATGTTCCTACCTGACAGAGCTAAGGTAGTTTCTCACTTGCATCAAGGCGTTAAGCTTCAAATGCTGAGGCACTAATTTTTCAATGCCATGGTGTTCAACCTCGAGCACTAGGGTTCTTCATCTATAGCACCGAGGTGTTGTACCCTAAAAATATATACAATAAAATAATAAAGAAATCAAACTAAGCACCTTTACATTTTCCATGTGGACACCTCTATAAAATTTATTGGCCTTCCAAGGGATGAAAGCCCAATCTATTTATTTGCTATGCAAACACCTTATTGGCATTCCCAAGGAATGTAAGACCAATCAATATATTCGCAATGCAAATAATCTATATCCATATGGCATTCTAAGAGATCTAAGCCCAATCTCTCAGATTTCCATCCAAATAATCTATTTCCATATGACATTCCTAAGGAATGTAATTCCAATCCATATGTTTTCCATGAGAACAACCTAAATCTGTATGGAATTCCCAAGGGATGTAAGCCCAATCTTTAGGTTTTCCATGCAAATAGTCTATATCCATATGGCATTCCAAAGAGGTGTAAGTTTAATTTATATGTTTACTATGAGAGCAATCTATATCCATATAGCATTCCAAAGGGATGTAAGCCCAATCTATCTATTCGCCATGCGAACATTCCTACTTGTCATTACCCAAGGAATGTAAGCCTAATCTACTTGTTTGCCATGCAAACACCCCTATATTTTGGCTTTCATATAAGGATATCTGAAATGAGGCAACCCATGACTGCTAATCAGATTCCTTGGACATTATAGCTAATAGCCCTCTAATGTTGATAGATTGGAATAACATAGTCTTGGAATGATGAAATCATGAGATCTTGATTTGGACTACCCTTTTATTTCCAATAAACAGTCATTTATGTCATGCCACATGTAGTAATAGAAGTTGATTCATATCAGAGATATGCTTGTTTCCAACTTTCATTAAGAGTGCTCTCTTATTATTTAAGAGAGGTAATTAACTATGAATGCTTATGTTCATAGAAAGTAGAACCCATATCTAAATAAACCCTAACATAATGTTAGAGGAAATCTAATTGAATATATATTAACTTACTTCATAATGAACATACTCCTACTCATCCCAACAAAGATGGCGAAGAGTTTTCAAAATGATAATTTTTTATGGATCAAACTCCTAAGGCTAATGGTCTTTGATATACTAGAGATTTTCCCTTGAACTATATGGTGGAATAAAATAAGGTTTCTTTTTATAGATTTCAAAGCTAGTATTAAAATGATTATTAATTCAAAAATTCATAAGGAGATGCTTCAAAGAGGAATAGTTTTTTTTAGAGGCCAATTGGAAATAGTAGTAGGAAATGTTTTTGGATACTTGGAAGCCTACTAAGCATTTCAGACTACCCTAGTGTTAGAGAATTTTAGACTACCCTAGTGTTAGACTTTACATTATGCAGATACTACTATACATCCTGAAAAATGTGCAAAATAGTTTTATTACACATTTCACAGAAAGAAACCTAAGAAAAATGTGCAGTTTTATTACACATTTCAAAATAAATCAAGGCTAATTAAATGAATAAAATAGGCTAATGGGGCTAGATACTACTGTACATCCTGAAAGAAAAGAGAATTTGGCAGCCCAGCTCTACCCTAATACAGCTTTGCCTAGAACTAAAGTCTTGATCTATGGGGTCTTCATCTAGGATCGTCACCTTCTTCAAGGACCTCCTTGGGCTATATAGGGGACCACCAACATGTAAAGTTAGCTCCTACTATTCCAAGACCCCATACATTCTAACTTAATTCTAGGCTCAAATTACATTTTAAAACTCTTAAACTAAATTTTCAAACCCTACGAAATAGACGTTAGAAAATACATACAACACATTAGTAGTTTATATTGCAAACATTTGGGCTTAGCACTAATGGTTACCAAGCTGACTTATCTTATTGGGCTATGATTAAGTATTTAAGCATCACCTACTAGCAAATGACATTTATTTTAAATTTATTATGATAGTCACTTTAAGCATAGCCCCCTGCAGAAAATAGTGTTGGCTAAAAAAGAATGCCCTAACATCTAGACTAGCAAGCAAATAATTCCTAGCCATCTAATATAAAATATTACACCACAAAATAAGAAAATATCATTTCACATCACATCATCAAAGATCATCATCTTAACTTAGTTCTAGAGTAGGTGACCTAACAATCTAGTGTGTACAAGAAGGGCTTCTGTGACATGATTGCATTAAGCCTTTTTAGGTTCATGTTTGATTCAAGTTTAAAGTTTTCTTCAATTTATCATTGGGTGGTTTTAATTTAAATAATTTATTTCATTTTTGATTTCATTTTAATTTGAAGTTTATTTTACGTTGAAGTTGAGTTTATGTTTTGAAGAATGAATAACAAAATGAATTCTACGTTGGGTAGAACTTAGTATATTCAACATCCTAACCCAACTATAATGAAATTTTCATCCTGGGATGAAGATCCATATTGAACTCATTTTTGGATGAGGTTAACATCATTTCTAATCCTAATAATTAAGACACCTACTCTTAGATTAGGGATTTCATAATTAGGAACTTAGGCCACCACACTTATTGACCAAGTGTATAAATAAATCAAAATCAAATATAAAATGAAAATTAAAAAAAATGAATTTGAAATCCAAATTTAAATTTGAAATCCAAAAATTAAATTGAAATCCACTACACTAAGGCCACATCAAACCTAAGCTTAAAATGGACCAATCATTCCATAAATCATTCAATTAATAATCAACAATAATTAAGACCTTAAATTAAATGCAATCAAATAAATGAAATGAAATAAATAAATATAATATAAGGCAGGTCCAAATTACATGATTCACAAACCACTTAGTTTTCAATTGAATCTAAACGATGTCAAACTAAATGTATTTACTAAATCCAACTAAAAGAAATTAAGCTAACTTAAAAATTACTCTTAACCTAATTAGAACTAATCATGCTTTTAGTCCAAATGTGGTTAAAATAACCTAAAGTCATGTGGAATAAAGCTAAGGATGAGATGATTCCATGAAAAGGAGAAAGGTCAAAACATATGCACATGAAGTAAAATCCAATTGCACTTCCTCCATCCCTCCTTCATTCCTTATTTAATGATTTGAATTCACTCCAATCAATTAACCACCTCTTCCTACCAATCACCATGTCCAATTTGCACTTGACTTCTCCATGGTAGAAGCTCTCGGCCAAGCACAAAGAGAAAAAGAGAGACTTCCTCTTCTCATTCCAATCATCCCCACAAGTTCATGAGGTGAATTGGGGCTCAACCGAGCTCTTACCAATCTCCTCTGCCATCAGTAAGCCAGAGATCAGCCATGGCTAGTGGCAAAGGGACAAAACTCTTGGCCATGTATGAGGAGGAGAGGGGAGAGCTTCCATCTCAATTCTAACACCACCATAACATCCCAGAGAGATAGAGAAGGCGAATTGATCCATTCACTAGATCTCTTACCGTCATCAAGCTAGAATTCAAACAAATCTAACGGTTAAACTCTTAGTTGAACATATATATGTGGGAGGAACATTCTTCCCCATAAATTGATTCTTCCCACACATTCTAGGAGTGAAGAAGAGCACAACCAACCATTCACATGACTCTCCCACCATCAAAGAACTGGAATTCGATCAAACCTGCCAGTAAAGTGATAGAGCTTTGTCTCCACACCAATCCAGAGGGAGGTATTCCACAAAATTATTACCTAGAGCTTCATCATTTTAAGGCGAAGGTACACGAAGCATCTCCACCATTGATGATCAATGCAAGCAAGGTATGTTCCAATCAACTCCATAAAGTCAACAGAGATTTTCAATGAGAGGAATCTATTAAACCTAAAATCCCCAAATTTTATTGGATATTTTTGGGATAATTTGAATTTAATTAAAAATAATCAAACCTAAATTAAACCTAAAATATTAATCAAGTTAATCTAAAACTTTGGGTAATTAAAATTGAAGCTAAATACACCTTAGATAAAAAATTTGAGGATTTATTGATGATTGAATCAAAAAATACAAAATTTTTAATTTCCAACCCTTAATTTAATGAAATAGATTAATAAAAAATTAAAAAATTGAGGAAAATTATAGAATCACTTTAAAATATGATAATACACATTAATAAACCTAAGAAAAATATTAAATCTCACTGAAATCCATTCATCTTTAAAATGACCTTAATTAGGGATTAATTGAATTAAATAAATAAATTAATTACTTAAACTTTAAAAATTCATGATAAATTAAATAAGAATCCAAAAAAATTTAAATAGACCATCTATAGATTCATCATTTAGAGGGGAATCAAAGAAAAATTAAAATCCCTACAGAAATCCTAATAATTTAAGCTTAATTTAGGTTTTACTGAAATCATTAAAACCATAATTAGCCATAAAATACATATCTAATCAAGATGA
This sequence comes from Cymbidium sinense, assembly GCA_021442155.1. Taxonomy (NCBI): domain Eukaryota; kingdom Viridiplantae; phylum Streptophyta; class Magnoliopsida; order Asparagales; family Orchidaceae; genus Cymbidium; species Cymbidium sinense. Next base: position 83,482,035 of record CM038215.1, read on the forward strand.
AACTTTAGGAAAATTAAAATTGCAAGAAGTTCCACTCCCAGTTGGCATAAATATTTCAAAGCAAAATGAACTCTAGATTAGAAGTTTTGAAATTTTAGCTCTATGTTAATTTAAATCAAATAATAAATTACAAAATTACATAAATTAAAAAAATAATGGAAGCTATTCAAAACATTTTAATTGACATCAGGAGACCTTAGGAAAATCTTCTAACCCTTTGAAGTTGAAAGTTTTAATTAATCACATATTTAGGGTTTAAAGAATAATTAAAGGTAATCTAAAATTAATTAAGCTCTAAGTTATTATATTGATAAACTTATGATAATTCAAATAATCAATTGGAAATTAAGATTAATTAATATATATAATTTACATTTCAATGGAAATTAAGTAACATTAAAATCATCTTAAACCTAATTAATATTAAATAAATGATAATTATAATTAAACATAAATGATTAATCAAATCATCAAATCTAAATAACCTTGAAGCTTAAGATGGCATAGATTTGGTTTGAGACATATGTAGATCATTACTTTAGGTTTCTTAGGTTAAAATCAATAACTAAATATTAAGAAATAAATTTTCAATCATAAGAAACTTAATTAAATATTAAACTCTTGAAATAATTTTAATAATCAATTAAGTAGCATAAATCACCTAAATATCAATTAAATCAAATTTAACTTAAATATATCATTCATAAAAATTTAAAAGAGGCTAACTAAGATACTTAGGATCTTATTTTGACCCTTAGAATGTGTCTTTATTGAAAATCTCATTCTACTAGGATTAGGATGTTGAATGGAATGGGGTTCTGTCCCAAGCAAAATTTATTTTATTCTTTATTATTTAAAACTTAAATTCAACATTAACATAAAAATAAACCTCATACTAGAATGAAATCATAAATAAATTAAATAATTTAAATTGAAATCACCAATTATTAAATTAAGTAAACTTTGAACTTGAATAACATTCAAATTAAAATAAGGCCTAGTGTAGTCATACCACACAAGCTTTTTTCTCACACACTAAATTACTAGGCCATCGACCCTATATATATGTTTGGCCGATGATCTATGATGTTTTGTGACGCAAATTGATATTTTCTTGATTTATGGTGTAATGTTTTAGATTGGATAGGTAAGATTATTTGCCTGCTAGTCTAGATGGCAGGGCATTCTTTTTAGGCTAATACTATTTTTTTGTAAGGGGTTGTGCTTAAAGGGACAACTATAATAAAAATAAAATAAATGATATTTTCTTGTAAGTACTATGTAAGCCACTAAGCATAGCCTAAGAAGATACATAAGCTTGGCAAACATTAATGCTAAGCCTGTATGTTTAAAATATAAACTGCCTGTGTGCTGCATATATTTCCTAACATCTATTTTGCATGGTTTAGAAATTTAATTTTGAAAAGTTAAAATGTAATTTGAAACTAGAAATAGGTTATGATTTATGGGGTGTAAGAATAACAAGAGTTGTTTTTACCAGTCGATGGTCCCCTGTGAACCTCGTCGGGGTACTTGAAGAAGGTGATGATCTTGGATGAAGATTCCCATAGATTGAGACTTGAAGTTATAGGCTAGGATATATAAGGGCATAGCTTGGGTTGCAGCTCAGGTTGCCATTTTTCTTTTCTTCTCAGGAGTACAGCAGTAGCTGGCTGCATGGGACTATTTTATTTATTTAATTTAGCTAGATTTATTTTAGGGTGCACAATAGAAATGTATGTGTCTTCTAGGTTTCTTTTTGTGATGTGCTTTGTGATATTTTACTTGGAAATGTTAGACTCTTAGAAGAAATTAAAATTTTTAGCCCATTAAAATTAAACAACTTAAACATAAAATAAAAATTCATAACCTCACTTTAATTAAAAGACCTAGAATTAACTTAAAAAAACTAAAAATAATTAACTTTTGCAGACCACAAAAGCATATTGCCTATTTCTCTTGAGTTGGGCGCTTCACACATTGCACATAAGGGGGCTTCTGACCTTTGAGGATGACCACCCTTCATGTGGGAATTATGCCTTCTTATTTTGATCTGCCCCAAGACCATTTCTAACTACATCTCATTATAGGCATGAATTACATACTCAAAGTCCTAAAAGAATCATGAATAAAAATATATTAAAGATGAAATTTATTGCATTAGATAATTACATAGCATGCCAAACATCATCTTAGGGTTAGGGAGTGAGTTTAAGTTCATGGTTTTAAAATTCACTTACGTAGTGTTAGTTGGCAACTTCTAGGAGGGTAATAAGTCCAAAAGAGTCAGGGATAGGTTCATTTTTCTCAAGTGAGAAAATAATCAATCATTCCAAAAAAAGGTTACATTAAGATGAGCTTTCAATTTAAGTTAAAAGCATTTTAGACTTAAGATTTGAAGCATCTTATTGGAATAAGTATTCAACCACTAGGAATTTCTATAATATTATGCTACAAAAATTTAAGTTATTGATTTCTAATAAGATGCCAATTCAAGAATTTATTAAATTCAATCTCAAAATGTAAATCCCAATAATAGGATAGTTAAAATGCTTATTAGGCATGCCAATATCTATAAGCATTTCCTACTCAATCCCGATTGGCCTCTAAAAAGAACTCTTCCACTTTGAAGTGTTCTCAATTGAAATTCAAATTAAACATCTTTTTAAGACAAGCTTTGAAATCCATAAAAATAAAAGTTAATTTCTTTAATTGAGAGTATTCTTAAGAAGAGATTCCTCATTCCAACAATGTAATTAACTATAGGGGCTTGCCCTTATAATGAACTATGAACCCAACATAAAATTAACCTTGTCCTATTTTTTCATGTAGTTCAAGATAAAAATCTCTGTAATATTAAAAGGCCCATTAGCCTTAGGAGTCTTTATTAACTAATTGAATTCATTATATAATAACATGTTCATCTTTTGAGATAATATGTTTATTCTTTAATGACATATTTGATTACCTGAATAAGAAATTCCTAAAATTTATGTGGTGTCATAGATTTTCCCCAAATCTATTCTATGGGTTAAACTAAAAAACTAAGTATCTTAATTAACCTTTTTCTAAACTTATTAAAATGATTTAATTGAATTAGATTTAATTTGATTGATGCTCATTTGATCAAAGTTTATTGATTTTATTTAATTTCATATAGCTTGATTCTTTATGTTGATTTATTAAGTTTCAGTATAGTTTAATTTGATTTAATCAATGTTTAATTCTTTATTTTAAGGTTCAATTCATAGAATTTATTGAATTTAATATGAATTAATTATTTTATCTTGATGATTGTTTGATTTTATTTAATTAATCTTTTATTTCAATTTAATTGATTTGTTTAAAATACTTTTTTGATTTTGTTTCACTTAGTTTAATTTGTTTGAAATTTATATTGATTGGTTTATTTTTATGTTGTTTAATATGAATAATTATTGAATATGATTTCATAATTTGGATTTTATATTCAACTTTACACTTATTTATTTGATTAAAATAAAAATGATTATTCAATTTTACATATTCTAGTTTTTTTCATTTGATTTTTAGTTTACTTAATCTCATTTACTTATTTGAAATTCAACTTAATTTTGGTTAATATGATTTTTTGTTAAACTTAATTACATTAAGTTGATTGATTTAGTTAATTTAAAGTAAGATTCAAGATTGATTTTTAATTTAAGCTTGATTTAAATATGTTAATTTTATTATTCAAATAGTTTATATTATTTGAATTTCATGATTTTAGATCTTTATTGATTAAATTATTTAATTTATTATTTAAGTTTATTTAAGGAGTATTTTATGGTTAAGGGTTTATTATTTTCTAATTGAACTTCTTGTAATGATGTTTTGTTTGTTAACCCCTAACTATTGATATTAACCTAAGGAACCTAAAGAAATTAAATACTTAAGGTCCAAAACCTATTCTAAGTCATCTTAATATTCTAGGTTATTTAGATTAGATGAATTGATTAATTAGTTAAGTTTAATTATAATTTTAATTTTTCACTTGATAATAAAGGATTAAAGATTTCAATGTTAATGAATTCTTATTTGTACATGAAATTTAGAGATTGATTAATCACAGTTTTCATATAATTATTTAAGTTATCATGGTTTTATCAATTTAGTAATTTAGGGCTTAGTTAATTTTACATTTTTAATTATTTTTTAAACCTTAAATATGTGAATTTTAAGATTTATTAACTTCAGAGGGATAAGGAATTTTTCTTAGCTCCTTTATTGTTATTGAATTTTTTTGATTTAATTCCATTAATTATTTATAATTTCTATATTTTTAGAATTTATTATTTGATTTGAATTAGCCTAGAACTTGAAATTTTAATAACTTATCCATAAGTCATTTTACTTTGAAATGTTTATGGTGGCACATGTTGTTCCTTGCCAGTTTCATTTCCCAAAACTTTCACCTTGGTCAAAGATGTATTTTAGCATTAATTAAAGTTTTGAAAACTTCATTAAAACCTAAATTAAGCCTAAAATATTTGGAAATACGTAGGGCATTCAATTTTCCTTGTCACCTCTCTAATGGATGAATCCATAGAGGGTTTATTTATAATTTTTAGATTTTTGGTTGATTTATTTTGATTTTTCAAAGAGCACGATCTTTAAATGAATTAACTAATTCATTTAATTACCTAATCATGTAAATTTAAGGATTAATGGGTTTCAATGAGTTTTAATATTTTTGTTAGCTACAATGATGTTTATTATAATGTTTCAAGTTAATTCCATAATTTTTTTAATTATGTTAAATTTTTATTATTTTATTTTATTAAATTGGGGTTTATAGATTAAAATTTTCATATGTTTCAATTTAATCAACAATAAATCCTATAAATTTTATCTAAGGTGTTTTTTTTAACTTTAATTTTAATTATCCAAATTTTAAATTGATTTGATTAATATTTTAGGCTTAATTAGGATTCAATTGATTTCAATTTAACTCAAACAAACCCAAAATCGCCCAAAAAATTAGGTATTTTTTATTTAAAGGATTCATTAATTGCATGATTTGGTTGAGTATTTTATTTTCTACAAATTTTTGAAGTTTTTCTTGCACTTTATGAATCCAAAAAACCAAAAATTTCTACTTAAACTAATCAGCACCATGTGACATTGATGTGGTATCATGTCATTAGGCCATATATGATTCACATGGATCCCACATCAAAAAGCAGCATGGACTAAATTTATATTAGGGTTGTCCGATCAAAGATTGGATAGTCTAGGATTAATTCACAATTTTATTATGGGTTTAAATCAATCAATCATGCCAGATTGCAGTAATCTGTTTCAAAAAGAAGGAATGGATGGCTGGGATTTTGTCTCTCCCATCCACGGTGGAGATCGAGCACCTTTTGTCAAAAGAACTTGAATTTTGATGATCTAGCAAGTGATTATGCAATATTTTGATTGCAAAATGGTCACTAATCAATTTTTAATCAATCAATCTAGTTTGATTTTACTAAAGATCAATTTCGTTACTTAAAGGACCAAAATGATTTGAAAGGGAGGTCATTTTGACCATACCTCACTAGCATTGGCTCTCGATGGTCCTTTAAGTTTTGAAAACACTTTGGGGATTGGACAACACTTCTACAGAAGAAATAAGATTTTCCTCCCTTTGGATGGATATGGAGGTCAACACTGCCGTTGCTTACCTGAGCTTGGTTAGGAGGATGATCAGAGAAGTTTGGAAGAAGTGGGAAGGTTTGTTCGTACTCTATTTCACTAAAAGAAGCCATTGGAGTCAACATTAGCCTTCAATTTCACTTGTTTCCCCTTTTTATAAATGGTCAAATACCATTTCATTGGCTTTGAAAGGAGGTCACCAGCCATGGGGATTGGAGCTCTCATGATGATGCTAAAGGTAGTGAGAAGGTCAGAGCACATCTTTAAAATAGTTTAGATGATGGAAGAGGTATGGAATGGGTTTGGATGGGCTGAGCTGGCTTAGTTTGGGATTCCCATGGATTTTCCTTATCTATGGCACCTCCACCTTTTCCCTTAAGCTGATTGGTAATTTTTTTGATCCATCTTAAGATGAGCTTAAGTGAAATTCATGTTCAAATTCTTTGGATTTAGGCTTAAGTGCTTTAATTTTGGATTTGATGAATTTGTTTGACTTAGGCTAGCTTAATTGGATCTTTTTCTTTGAGTTTATGTTTGCAATCAAGATGTTTGTCTATTGTGAAATTTATGGATCAATTAGTCTAAGTCATGTTTGAATTTAACTTGGTTTACACTCAATTTACCTACATAGGTCAAGTTGAGTTTTCTTGTTTACTTAGCCACTTTACGAGTTGGATATTAATTCAATTATGAATAATTGATCGTCCATGATATTAATGAGTGATTATCTTTATCCACCTTTAATTATTTCAAGTTCAATTTTGGTTGTATTCTAATAGGTTAAGTGACTTGACTTGAGTTAAGCAACCAATTTGACTTAAATTGAAATGATTTCGGATTCAATTATAATCAATTAAGTGTTTGGAATGATTTCAATCAACTAAGTTTAATTAATTTTAAGTTAATTTTAATTTAAACTTATTTTTGGACCTAAATCAGTCTTAATTAGTTAACATGGGTTTATTTAGTTTACATGACCAAATTGGTCCAATTAATCCCATTAATTGGTTGAATTATGTTCATTTATGATTTTTCAAATGATTTAAGATTTTGACTTGATTTTAGGTTTAATAGGCTCTATGTAGGTATATTTGGGTTAAATGACTCGATTAGCTCATTTGCGACCTTATTAGATTTAGATTTGCTTTGATTTAAATTTAAACTTGTTCATTGAATGATTTTTAATTCCTTAGAATGAACTATTTTGGTTGAAGTGGGTTGAACTTTTGACCTGGTGGGACCACATTGGCCAGTTCTACATCAAATGACCAATTTGGTATTCTAAACTTAAAGTAATTTATAGGTTCATTTAGGTACAATCCTTATATGCTTTCATTTCATTTGATTTAAAATTATATTGATTTTTTAAAATCCCCTTGGGCTTAAGTGATTCTAAGTGTAAATTCAATCTAAGCTCAATTAAATTTGAATTTTAATTTAAATAAACCCCTATTGAATTTTGAGGTTTAATTGGGTTTACCTAATCCAATTCACTTGGATGGTGTACACTTAGATCTTATGACATTGAGTTTGATTTGAATTTAATTTTTATTTCAAATTTAATTTTTGGTTTTATATTTGATTAGTTTTTTATTTATTTTTGAATTTTTATCCACTTGATCACTAAGTGTAATGTCCTAAGTACCTAATTAAGTAACTCTTAATCTAAGATTAGGTGTCCTAATTACTAGGATTGAAGATTATGTTATGCTCATCCAAAAATGGGATCAACAAATGGCCCTCAATATGTGTGGTGGACTAGCTAGAGTACACCACCCGTATTGGCATTGATTGAACTAGTTAACAAATACTATGAAGATTACAAGTAGCAATACTTGCAAGGGTTTAAATTTGGTCTAAATTTTGGGATTTGAATTTTATTATGATTTTTATTTCAAATTTTATATTGAACTTGATTCTGTAAGATAGGCATAACAATGTCTTAGGTTATTTTATTTTAGAAATATCTTGATTCAATAATCTCTAAGAAGAATAAAGATGCTATTCGAATAAGACTCATCAAGGAATCTAGTCCTTACATTACTATGATGGCCAAAAAAAGATGCATTTGAGAGACTTTTTCTTATCTTGACTACAATAGAGTTTGGTTTTCATCAATTTTCAATGGCTAGCCTAGGAAGAAGGCATGGTGACTCATATCTTTCTAGGTGAGATTAGTTGAGTGGGTAGTCTAAATGACTAACCAATCTAAAGAAAAGATGCCACTATGGATACTTACTCATGTCTAAGAGTAGTAGTTGGAAAAGATGCCACTATATTCATACTCTTAACCAAACTACATGGATTTCAACTAAAGAAGGATGCTGCTAGTGGATTTACTTCTACCTAGTTAACTATTATGAAGAGGCCTTTATTAGGTTAATTCTAACTTAAATATATAAATAGAGGAAAGTGTTATTGATGACTTAAATCCTAATCCTCAAATTTTAACTAATTGACAGGGGTCACATGAACTTAGTTCCTAACCTAAATAGTCTATGCGAATGGGGCCTTGGGGTGTCTTATTTCCATTTATAAAATTTATTTCTTTTGAATTAGAAAGGGGTCATGAGGACATAAATCCTAATCTAGTAAGATTTAGCTAGCAGGAAGGAGCCTTCAATGGCTTAGCTCCAACTTGAATAGCTTGAAAAAGGGTAGGGGTCATAAAGACTTAATCCTATCATTATTTCTTAGAAAGGATGCCTACTACAAGACTTACTCCAATATTATTACCTATTAAGAAGGGATTTTCAATGGCTTGACTTTAACATAAATAACTAAAATGAGTAAAGGGGTCTTGATGACTTAAATCCTAATCCTCAAATTTTGACTAATAGGAAGGGGTCTTGGTGACCTAATCCTATCTTAAATAGTCTATTTAGTAAGAAGAGGTCTTGGTGACTTAATCCTATCCTTATTTCTCTAGAAAGGATGCTTACTAAGAAACTTAATCTATCTTGTTAACTATTAGGAAATGGCCTTTATTGGCTTAATTCTAACTTAAATAGCTAAAGAGAGGAAAGGGGTCTTGATGACTTAATCCTAACCTAGATTTTGACTACTAATAAGGGGTCTTGATGACTTAATCTTAGCCTATATTTTGACTACTAGGAAGGAGTCTTGGTGACTTAATCCTAACATAGATTTTGAATACTAGGAAGAGGTCTTGGTGACTTAATCCAAACCAAGATAGCCTATTGAAATAGGGTCTTTTAATGGCTTAAATCCATTACCAAAAAATTTGTTATAAAAGATTTAAAACATATTACTAAAAGTTTTCATCCCAAGTTAATTATTATTTAGGGGAATATTATAAACTAAAATTTAGCTCAAAATTTCTTTATTTCATAAAGGATTGATCTCTAGACCCAAATAAATTACCAAAATAACATATAATGAAACATGTAATGAAAACCCCAAAAAATTAAGTTCTCTAATCATACTCATTTCAAACTCTTTAGACATCAAAGATGAGAACTCATGGAAAAAAGATTCATTTGTACTTCCAAATAATATAACATCTACATACACTTGTACCATAATCAAATCATCATCTATGCTCTTAAGGAATATGGTGGTATTTACTCTACCCTTTTTAAATTCATAATCTATCAAATAATTACTTAACCTATCATACCAAGCATGAGGAGCCTATTTTAAACCATATAAAGCTTTCTTTAATTTATTCACATGAACTAGATTATCAAAGCATTAAAATCTAGGTGGTTGCTCTACAAATACATCTTGGTCAATAAACCCATTACAAAATGCACTCTTGAAATCCACCAAAAAGAGTTTAAAATCCCTAAAATAAGCATAAGCAAGGAGTAACATATTGGCCTCTAGTCTTGCAACTGGTGTATAAGATTCCTCAAAATCTATACTTTCAACTTATGTGTACCCTTATGCAACTAACCTAGACGTATTTCTAACAGTACAACCTGAGTCATCTAGTTGTAAAGACCCATTTTGTTCTAATGACATTTTGGCCATGGGGTGGACTAATTCCCAAACATCATTTCTTACAAATCGATCCAACTCCTCTTTCATAACAATAATAAAAAAAATTATCTTTTAGTGCTTCCTAGAAATTTTTAGGTTTAATCTCAGATAAAAATGTTGAATGATCTACAACCTCTCTACTATATATTCTTGTCACAACTCCTTTTGAAGGATCTCCTATAGCCAATTCTTTTGGATGCTTTATATTATATTTCTATTCTTTAAGGAATAAATTATCCATATTATCTTCTAAAGATATTTTTTTAAAATCATCAATCTATTCATTTCTAATGGAATCAATTAAATTTTCATAAAAATAATATGTACTGATTCTTCTACTATCATTTTTCTCATATTGAAAACTCTATAAGCTCTACTAAAAGAAGAGTATCCTAAGGAAATACCATCATCTAATTTGCAATCAAACTTATCTAAGGGATCTTTTCCATTATTCAAAATAAAGCATTTACATCCAAATATATGAAAGTGTTCAATCTTAGGCATCTTTCCAAAACCACAATTCATAGTGGGTTTTCATCAAAATTAGTCTAAAATAGATCCTATTCATCACTTAACATGTAGTATTTATAGCTTTTGCACATAAATATTTTGACAATTTATACTCATCAAGCATAGATCTACTTAATTCAATCAATATTCTATTTATCCCATCCATTATATTTTATTTGGGGAGTTTTAGGTGAAACAAATTAAGTCTAATCTCATGTTCAACATAATATTTCTCAAATAACTTATTTTGAAATTCGCCACCATAATCAGTTTGAATCCTATTAATCAAAAGACTTTATTCTCTTTGAATATATTTAAAAAACTTTCTAAACTCACCAAACATATCATCCTTATTAGCTATAAATAAAACTTAAGTATATCTAGAGAAATCATCAGCAATCACAAAACTATAATTTCTACCACCTAAGTTAGTGGTGCTAATAGGACCAAATAAATCCATGTTTAATAACTCTAGAAGTCTAGACATAGAAATAAGATTTTTACTTTTAAATAAATTTCTAAAATGCTTATCATGAATACATGCATCACAAACATAGTCTGAATGAAAGTTTAATTTAGGAAATCCAACTACTAAATGAAGTTTAGAAATTTTATTGACTATGTGCATGTTAATTTGACATAATTTCTTATGCCTTAACCATATATCATCATGAGTTCTTTTAAAACAAAGTAAATTCAAATTCATATCATGAAAGCTATCTAAATTGATGACATAAATATTTTTATGTCTTTGTCCTACTAACAAAACATTTTCATTATTTTTGATAATACAATATGATGCATGAAATACTACATTCAAACCTTTATCACATAATTGACTAATAAAAATTAAATTATGTTTTAATCCTTCTACTAGAAAAACTTTATCTAAAGTGATAGAATTCATACAAATAGAATCAATTCCAATGATCTTTCCCTTTGCATGGTCTCCATATGTAACATATCCTCCATCACTTAATTCTAAAGTTGTGGATTTGTCCTTATCACCTGTCATATGTCTTGAACATCCATTATCCAAGTACCACATGCCTTTTGTTTTAAATTTTCTTTGAAGGCATTCCTACAAAGGAAAATCACATTTTAACTTTTAGAACACAAACATGTTTGTGTCCATATTCTAAATTTTAAGCATGATATTTAACATGTGTGGTTTGTGTAGTGCTTGTGCCTTTTGGTACCCATAAATAAAGATTATTTCTTAATGGCTTGTAATCTACATGAAGAACAATCAAATAAAATATTTTCTTTTCTAGCACAATAGTTACACCAAACATTAGTCTTTGCATAGAGCTTAACATGATAATTATATGATATATGAGAGGGATGTGTATGATGAAAATGATTTTTATTAGATGTTCTACTTGATGAAGCATTATAATGAACTTGTGATTTCAAACATAATTCAAAATTTGATTTTAACAAGATATTCTCTCTTTCAAGTTTACAAACAAGTAAGGAACAATCTAATAGAAAATTATTTTAATTTTTCAAATTATAACATTCATTTTTAATTCATAAAAATGCATATCTAAATTTTTATGTTCTTCTTCTAAAGTTTTAATATTTTTTAATTTTTATATTCAATAACTAAATCATTAAATGCATTATATAATTCATCATAAGATATATCATTACATACCTCTTGAGAATCTAAGTTAGATTCTTGCCATAAGACATATATTGACCTCTTCATCATATGAGCTTATATTTAATACATCAAAATCTGGATTGGCCCACAAAGCCTTCTTCTTCTTCTTCTTATGGTACTTTTTCTATTTCATATTTCTCCTTCTCTCCACATCAATCTCTTTCTTCTTTGAATGAACATGTTCTAGACAATCACCTCGTACATATCAAGGCTTTTAATAATGGTAGCAAATGATTCTTTCACATGTAGGAAATTTCATTGTTTGAAATTTATAGTTTTTAGATTTTTTTTATATCTTTGATTCTTTTTCTTTAGCAAGTTCCTAAGACTTTTGGATAACATGACAACCTCATCACTATCACCATCCGAACTTGAGGTGCTAAGTTCATCACTATCATCAACTTATACTGCAATGGCTTTTCATTTTTTTTCTTTTCCCTTTTATTGAGCCATCTTATCCCTTGGTGCAATAATATGTTCATGTGCTATCAAAGAACCCAAAAGTTGATCAAGTGGATAAGAAGATAAATCCTTAGCTTCACTAATAACCACTACTTTAGCATCCCATTCTTTTGGAAGACATTTAAGAATCTTATAGACTAAGTCTTAATTCTTATATATTTTACCACAAGAATTCAATGTATTAATTATTTTCATGAATTTAGTATATATATGAGAAATAGATTTAGAGGGAGACATACAAAATAACTCATATTCATGAACAAGTATTTTTATGTGAACATCTCTAACTTCACTAGTTCCTTTATATAAATTATAATTAATTTATTCATATTTCTTTCATTATACTTAATATAGAAATTTTTATGTAGTCATCAGGTAATAGAGCATAATATAAAGTATTACAAGCTCAAGCATTTAGTTCATCGAGTCCTCTTTCAGCTACAGTCCATTCCTCAAAAGGTTTTTCCACTTTAATGCCATTTACTTCTATTGTGGTTGTTTGATACTGATGTGTCAACATATACCACATGTGTACATCTTGACCTCTTAAAAATATACTAATTTTATTCTTCCAATAATCAAATGGTACACTATCAAAAAGTGGAGGTCTATGAGTGGATTGTCCCTCTAGTTGTGAACCCTTAGGGAAACCTTATGCCATAGTAAAAAGATCTAATCTTAGATGTCACACCAATAAAAGAACCTAGGCTCTGATACCAATTGTTAGTTATTATTGCACTCAAGAGTAGGGGAGGGTGTGAATAGGGTGTTATTTAAACATTTAAAATTTAAATCTTAAAATTTAACTTTTAGTAGAAAATTAAAAATTTTAATTTTATAATGATAAGATACAATTCTCAATGTAAAAAAATAAAAATAAAAGATAAAGTAGAGTAAAGTGAAGAGAGACAATATGAGCACACTTTTTATATGGTTCAAACAAACCTAAAAAATGGCCTACGTCCATGCCTAGCCACCCCTGGCTAAGAATCCACTAAAAATAAAATAGTTTACAAACCATACTCTCGTTTAATTGGGTGAGTACAATCCCTATAATGACATATACTCTCCTGCAATGGGGTAAGCACAACCCCAATAAAAATTTTAAAGCACAAAAAGAAATATACAAAATAAAATTTTTTGATAAAATGTATCTTTCACAAATATACCAAGCTATCAAATACAAAAAATGATCTTAGAAGTTATAAATGATCACTTTACAACTTATAATTTTGAAAAGATAGAATGCTCATAACTTTGATAATAAATAATAAAATAAATATCTTAAAGAGATCTTACTAAAATTTTTATATTATTACAATCTGTCGACTTATATAAATATAATTTTAAAATAAATTCACAATAGTCTATTACACAATAAAATAAATTTCAGCAATTAATAATTTTAAGTTTAAGAGAAACTATTACTAGTATATATATAACAGTGTAAGAATGATTAACTCTAGACTAAAATTCTTATTACTTAATTATTAAACAATAAAAATAGCAAGCTTTACAAAATTTCAGTAAAATAAAAAACTATTTAAACAAAGGACAGTAGTTGGAATGAAATGATAAAATAATTTAACTTTTTATAAATTTTATTTTGATAAAGAACCTTGATATATAATAGATCTAGCATATACTATAAAATTTAAGCAAATAATTTATTTTATTTCAGCCAAAATGATGCTTTGATTAATGTAAATGATCACAAAGTACTTTAATAAAATTAGTATATGGTAGAACTAAGTAAACTGGATAAGCTTTTAATTAAAAAGAGAGATATAACAAGTATGAAAGTATTTTTAGCACAATAAATTAATTTTAAATGCTTAAAATACACTTCTAAAATAGATTTGAAGATAAATGATCTTTCAAATAAGACCAGAGAAGAAATATGTCTAAAAACCAAAAGAAATTTGTAGGAAGAAAAAAATTTCAGCAAGATGAAATAAATCCTATAAATTGTCACAAGAGTTTTTCACAAAAAAATGATTGAAAAAACTTTGATATGAAAAACTTAAACTTTAATGTCCAAATACTAATCCACCAAAAGTAAAAAACTTAAAAGAATAAATAGATAGTGAAATTAGTATGAAAAACTAATAAGATTAAAATCAAGAAAAACAAACTCAATTAATTTGAGAAAGCTTGCTTAGTTGAAAATGTTGAAACTTCAAAACCAAAGATTTGATCTTGCAATATTTGGATAACACTTGGAAGGAGAATCTAATAAGTTTTCTCTTAGATTTGCTAGATAATGTTGAATTTGAATGAGCAACCCTTTCATAAAGGGAATGAGGATTATTTATAAGCAAGAAGGTCATTTTGAATTATTTCAAAGTAATATATTATTCTAACATCATTTTATCATATAATAAAATAATATTCAAATATGATATAATTTATATTAATTAAATATTAATTTAAAATAACCAAAAAATAAATAGTCACATAGGCAAGCTGAAAATAATAAAATATGGCTCTTAATATATTCAAAATGTGTAGCATGCATTCATTATTAAAACAACCAATGTTTGAAAAATAAAAATAAATTCAAGTTCCATCAAATGTAGGTCATATAACCTATCAAATTAAAGGCAAAAATTCCAAAGAATTCATTAGAGATGAAATCAGATCTAAATTTTTTGATTATAAAATGTCATTTATTGAAATACTAAATTTTATGTATTTTTGTCAATTTTGAAATATAACATTTAAAAATTATGATATAATTTCGATATGATCATACATATATTATTTATCATAAAAATATTAAATTAAATTACAATTTTAATTATTTTAAATATATAAACTAGTAACACTCAATAATCATAGTTAATTATCATTTATTATTTTGACAATTTAAATGCTATATATGAAGCATATAAATTTTTAAAATTTATGGAATTGAATGTTAATTAGATAATTTTTTTTATTTATATAAATTAATCTCATTATAAATAATTAAAATAAATAAAAATAATATGTTAAATTATGAGCAAATCAATTCATGCCATTAAACTCATCTGAACCTCTAAGATAGTTCTAACTGCGTACAACCTAAAATATTGTATCTTGAGGTCCAAGCATTCCATGTTGATCTATCTTTCATTCTTCCATTCTTGAAATTGCATCAAACATGTTGTGAGATGTATTGGATATTTAATTAGCAATCTTGCTCAACTTTAAAATCAATATATTTGAAACACTTAAAACATATATTGAAGCATCCAAGCATACACTAATTATTATCAAAATTAATAGGATTAAGCATGAGCCTCATAAAGCCAATAAATTGGCCTTCTAAGAACCAAGATCAAGTCTCCTATTTGAAAAGTTTTAGGATGGACTAATTTATCATATACTTGAACCATACATAATTGGTCTGATAGGCCTATAAATTCCTATTGAGCTCTTAGGTGCTTTCCTTTGATACTTTCAAGTTCTTCCAATTAAATTTTATAATCCTAATCTATTGTAATATGGTTGTTGACTATGATCCTTATAGAAGGTAGTTGTACTTCTAAGGAAGAACAATTTCAATTCCATAAGCCAAACATTAAGTGTAGATTGAGTTGGTGTCTTATTATGGTCCGATAGGCCTATAAGGCTTCAATCAACTACTCATGCCTTTGATGTTTGTTTCATCAGGAACTCTCTTCAGAATTCATATAGCTATTTTATTAAAAGCTTCGACAAATTCATTTAGCCTAGGATAATAGATGGTTGAATATCTCAAATTAATGTTATCCACAAAGTAATTTATCTTAGTGGACTTAAATGTTAGGCCATTATCATATATGATTTGATGAGGAATACCAAATTGATATATGATAATTTTCTAAAATAATTTAAGCACATGGTATGCCTTAACTTCTTTTAATGGAATCACCTCAACTTATTTATAAAAGTTATTAGTTGCAGCCAAAATAAAATGATGCCCTTTTGATGAAGGTAGATCAATAGTCCTTATGATGTTAGTTCCCCAACTCTCAATGGGGTAAGAAGTAACCGATAGATGCAATATATTGGACCACTTATGTAATACTACACCATGTACTTGGCATTGATGGTAATGACGAGTAATTTTGACGTAGTCATCCAGCATTGAAAGCCAATAATACCCAAGTCTTTTAACTTCATTTTTGTTTGAGATTGGTGAGCACCACATAATCCAGAATATACTTTAGTCATAATCTTGTGAGCTTCTTGTTTATCCAAACAATGTGGCCATAATTGATAAAATGACCGATGATACAACAAACAGTTAATTAATAAACAATGACAAGCATGTGTCTTAATCTGATTTGGTTATGATTTATCTTTTGGTAGCCTCCCCTCACTTAAATAGTCAATGAATGGTTATCTCCAGTAACATTTTGCTTGATCTTCAATAAGAGTGGCTATCCTTTGGATTTCTACTTTTCTATTCATATAATCTAAATATATAGAATATAAAATTTATTAATTTTGTACCTCTATAGATAGTGATTCTTTTTTCGGGTGCACAATTTCTTTTACAAGCTTAGCCAAAGCATTAACTATAGAATTATCTTTATGTGATATCCTATATACAGTCACAAAAGGAATCTGTCGAAGTAACTTCATCATAAATAATTTGTAAATTCTACTCACTTGATTACTAACCAGTTGGGAATCTCTAAAGACTTTAATATCTTTAATATCCATTAGGATGGCTAACTCTAAGCCAATTATAAGAGCCATATAATCAGCTTTGTTGTTTATATATGGCTCAAACAAATGATAAAAATATTACATCATTCCTTTTCCTGGGGTTATAAAAATTAACCTGAATTAAATTCTTTACCTTTTTGAGAGGATGCTTCACCATCACAATACAGTTCCTAGGTGGCATCATTTTCATACTTTAAATTAATGATCTGCTCGTTAGGGAGATCATCATTTAAAGGGGAACCCTCTCAAGGAGAGGATGTGCTGGTAAGAAATCAAATTTTGCAAAGGATTTACTTTTGAAATAAAATTTACTTTATGTGAAGAAATATAATGCCTTTATTTTTGGGCAGTAAAAATCAAAGCCAGACAGTGCTTTTCAGTGAACAGATAATTCATTTCCATTGGGATAAGTCTATGACTTAAATGATAAAGGGTATTTTCTTTGTCATATTCATTAACTTGAGTTAATAAAGCTTCAAGAGATTCATCTAAAGCTGCAGTATATAAAATTAATAGCTTCCCTGGGATTAGGGTAGCTAAAACAAGAAGATTCATTAAATATTATTTTAAACTTTTGAATGTTGTTTGAAATTTTTCATACCAAACAAATTTAGAATCATTCTTGGCTAATGTTATGAATGGTTGGAGTTTCTAGAAAAGTTTGATATAAACATCCTTAAGTATGTAATCTTTCCTTAGAATGATCTTAACTTGGTAAGACTTTTAGGTGGTGGCATTTCCATCTTAACTTTAATTTTTTTCAAGATTGATTTTAATTTCATGATGCTTCACTACAAACCTTAAAAATTTCTCACTCTAAAGGTGCACTTCAAAGAAATCATTTTTAGGTTATAATGGTACAACCGTTCAAAAATAATCTGAAGATCATAAAGATGACTCTCTTTTTCTTTACTTTTGATGATTAGATCATCGATGTAACATTCAACTTGGTTATGAATCAAAACATCAAATATTGTTGACATTGCTCTTTGATAAGTAGCCCCAATATTTTTGATACTAAATGGCATGAGCATGTAAGAGAATATTCTAATCGGAGTTTTGAACATTGTATGTTTCTCATCTTCGGGGGCCATTTTTATTTGGTTACACCCAGATGACCCATCCATAAATGAGAAAATTTTATGTGATGAGGCTACATCCACCATAAGTTTTGGTATCGGTAATGAGAAATCATCTTTGAGATAAGCCTTATTTAGGTTTGTAAAATCTACATATATATATATATATATATATATATATATATATATATATATATATATATATATATATATATATATATATATATATATATTTGGCCATTCTTTTCTTTTTTCTTTATTTAATACTTGCTAACCAAGAAGGATACTTTTCTTCTCTTATGAAATTGACCTTAATTAATTTTTTTACTTCAATAATTACTTGTTGTTCAATCTTCAAACGCATGCATCTAGGGCATTATTTTATTGTAATTATAATTAGTTTAATCTCTAATTTATGGACTGCAATGTCTCGAGGTAAACCTAGCATTTCATCATAATTCCAAGCAAAAAAATCTTTGTATTCATAGAGTATACTAATCGACTCATAAGAATCTTCTAAACCCAAAAATGGAGTAATAAAAGATTATTGTGGTCTTCCTCAATTCTTAAGTTGATCTCCTTTAATTCATCAATAGTGGAGTTTATTTTTTTGTCGAATGCTAGGGGTGCATTTTGAATTAAGTTAAGATCTAGATTATCTAATGTTTAAAGACAAAATTCTTCCAAGGGATTGGATGAACTCTCAAAAAGTTGATCAAACTCAATATGGTTAATTATCATTAAATAATACTCATCATCATTTAAATGTCCAATGGTACCAAACCTAATACTAGTCTTGGACTTTAATTTTTATATTTAGTATCCCATAAGCTCTTCATTTATTGGGCTGTAACTTTGGGCCAAGTATGAGGAACCAAACCATTTTTTATTACATTCTTAACATAATCATGATGCCAATCAAAAGGAAGTTATATTATTTCATTAGATGATGAATCTTCAGGCTTTACATCTACTTATGAGCTTGAAGATTTGAGTATAAAATAAAACTTTGACAACTTTTTGACCTCTCTTGAAAGGTTAAGGGTTACTTTGAATTCTAACAGTGCAATTTTATGACAGGAGTTAAAGTGAAAGTGTCCACATGCCTTTTCAACAATTCATAATTAGACAATTCAAGTTCATCTTTAAATGCTTAAGTTTACTCTTTGTCGCTATCTAATTCTAATGAGATCACAAAATTTATTAAGGCATCATTTTGATTTGAATCTTCATGAGAGCTAGATTCCAAATCAATCTTAATTATTAGAGGTTCTTTTTTCTTTTTCTCTTTCTTACTATTCTTCCTTTTCTATTTTTTTTATTTATTTTGGTATTTTCTTTTATTATCTTTTATGTCTGAATAATGTTAGATCTCAAAGAATCAGTCATCTTTCTTGTAGGTTGTATATCACCTTTTATAGTTTATTCCACTCCATCTTTTGTGTATTTCATACATTGGTGGAGTGATGAAGAAATAATTTTATACTCATGTATCCATAGCCTACCTAGAAGAGCATTAAAAGAAGTTTCTAAATCCAAAATATATAATTTTGCTTCAATTTTCAACCCATCCATTTCTAATAATATAGTGATTGAATCTAATGTTTTTCCCCTATTTCATTAAACCCCCTTAATAACATTTTATTTGAACTAAGTCTCTATGTATCAATCTTCAAAAATAATAATATTTTAAAGTTCATGATGTTGACTAAAGGGTTAAAATCGATAAGAACTCTAGATAATATGTAATTCTCCACTTTGATTGAAATATAAAGGGGTTGATTATGGTTAGTGGCCCCCTAAAGTAAATTTTCATTACAAAAAGTTACTCCAAGGACATCTTTAATGTAGCAAGCCTCATCCATGGAAGTTGCTACTAGTTGTGTCAAGCATATCTTTGGGTCCAGTAATTCCTAAATTAATGATTCTATCATTTCTTTAGATAGAATAAGGGCATCATAAATGCTTAGCCTAGCAAGTAGGTTCCTAAGATGAGCTAACACATTATAGTTGACCTTAGGAATAGTTGGTTTGACTATTAAATAATTTTGTAAAGGCTCAAGATATTGGTCAACAATTTGTTAACCTTTGTCCTTAGAGGGAGGTAGGAGAGTTGGTAGGACCTTTCCACTACAGATATTAACTTTAGTAATATCTCTTAACTCAGAAGTAGGGGTCATGTCAAGATATCCCTCATCACTAATGTTCTTTTCCAAAGATTAATTAGAATCTGAGAACCCTATTTCTATGTTAATAGGATCTGTTTACAAATCACCCATAGAAATATCAATTTTTGATCTTGATTCATAAAATATATTTCATTCATCTTGAAGATATTCTTTTTCTTTACTTTCTTTTCTTACTTCATTCATGTCACAATCATTAGAGATGGAAATAACATGAGAAATGCCTTTTGTTTTAGAATTTTTATTTAATTTTTTAAAAATAAGTACATAAAAATAAAAGGATGTATGGTCTAGCCTCTCCATCATTATTATACAAAAATCTCCTTGATACAGTAGTTTTTCCTCTCTCGCCACTCTCTTCAAACATTTGAGCATCTGTTGGTGTTGAATGGGGTTGAGGAGGAATTGCTTCTAACACTGTTGGGTCAACATGGATGATCATCTTTTGGGTCTTCACATGATCCTGCATAAATTTTTTAATTTTTTCATCAAATACTTTTAAAAAAAATGGGATAAAGCCATATCCCAATCATTTAAATGAGAAGTATCTTTTGAAGAAGAGGTGGAAGATTCACCTATGATCACTTTAACAAACCCCAACCCTCCATAAGGTATTCCTTAGGAATAATCACCCCATCTTCTATAATTATGTTCAATCTAATCTTCAAAAGTGAAGTAGTCTTCATTAGTATGGCCCAATATTTGATGATATGATCAATAATTTGGGTCATTGACCTCACTGACTTCTTTTGGCTTCTTTAGAATAAGGAGCTCAAAATCTGACTTTTTTCAAATTCTTAAATATTGTCCTTATAGCCTCTTTCTTGAAAGAATAAGTTTTATTCATTCTTTCACTAAGATGGCTTTTAAGGTTTTTCTTGAGTGGTGGAAATTGTTGTTGTTTTGGCCTATTAGGTGGAGGACACTCTACTTGGACTTCGATTGGAGCTTTTCATTTCTCCATTATAGGGATAGTGCCTGCTTTCTTTTTGGTACTTTCCTAGGTTTAGAACATTTTATGGTGGATTGGTCTTTTAGGAATGACATCTTAAGGGATTCCTCTTGAAGGCTAGAGGCTTTTCTCAACAATTTTTTAAATGTCTTAATTGTAAAGACCTTTAACAAAATAGACAATAATACAATGGATATTTTGGAGAAGAATTTCCACAGCATGATGTTCTTGTAGATAAGGTTCACACTTAAGGCTAAGAAACCTCCATCTCACAACATAATCTATAAGAGATTCATCGCACTTTTGCTTTTTGATGGCTAAGTAGCCTATTGTAACATGATGTTGTGTACTAGTGAATACTTCACAAATAATTTTTTTAGTTCATTAAATAGTCGTATTAAATAAGTTGGCAATTTCACATACTAATCAAAGGCAACCTCGATCAGACTATTGTTGAATTGCCTAAACATTAAGGTATCACTTCGTCTGGCATTATAACAACTTGTATGGAAGTATGCTAGATGTTGTCTAGGATTGCTTATCCAATCAAATACTTTGAAAGTAGAGGGTATAAATCCCTTTGGATATGGTTCAAAATCATATTCTTCAGTGTAAGGTCTACCCTTTGGTTTTAGAGTTGTAACTTGATTGTGCCAATGCCTCTTTCACTTCTTGTTCCACTAGACCTTTTAAGTTAGTTTTGGGTGACACATCATCCATTGTCTTATGTTCCCAGTGATGATCCTCTAAACCAAACTTCTTATCATTTATGGGGTGAGAATCTTCTAGTTCTTCTAGTGAATGAGAATGTAAAGTCATAGGAGTTTGATTTTGGAGTGATTTTATCGCATTGATCATCCCCTCCATCTTATTTTCCATTCTTAAGATTTGATCATCCATCTTTTGCATTTGAAGGATTAACTATTGGGTAAATTTAGGTATAAGACCATTTTTTGTAATATAATTTCTTCTTGCTCTTTTCTAGAAACTCTCGTGTATACCATAAAGATGTGGGCTACAGGTAGCTTTAAGTCTTCATCTAAAAGGTAATCCTGGTCTAAGTCAAAAAAAATTTAAATTCAATTTATTTTCTTTTTTTATCCTCCCTCAAAATGGTTTCCATTTCTTTTTATATTAGATGAAGTGGAACACCATTACTATCAAGGATTGCTTTGGATTCTTCATTAGTTTCTTTATCCATAGGTTTTGGTTTGGATGTCTCTCTTTTATAGCTTCCTCAAATAATAGGAACTTTCTCCTTGATAGGAGTGGCTCCCAGACCAAGCTGTATATCATCTGAAAGTTATTTATTATAAAGTAATAGATGAGGAGTCTTTATCCCTTCTTTAGAAGATGATGATTATAGCCCCTCAATTTGGGGCCTAGACAAGGGTGATGAAGGCTTATCTTTAACAGGGCTAATAGTAGATGATTTGTCTAGCTATAATAGCAAGTGTAGCTTTGGTTCAACAACCAATGGGGTTTTTCTAACATAAACTCTCTTGTTCTCTTTCCTAGGTATAAACCTATCCCTCCTCACATTAATTGACTCACTTATATGCCATGTTGGTGACCTTATTAGTTGATGATACCGATTAGTTATAACAAGCATGGGTCGATAGGGCCTCCTTCTATCCTAAAAGGAAACTTATTTTTTCTTTTGGATAATCATAGATTCTCCTAAAATCTCTCTTAAGTTCTCTAGAAACCTTTCCCTTTATAACCCTGAGTAACTCCTCCTTGGTGTGGGGAGAGGACCCATAGGTTTTATGAAGGATCTGTTGTAATCTACCATGAGTTTCTTTATTTAATTATTTGAAACCCTTATTATTTTCATATGCAAAGGGCTGATGTAGAGAACTCAAAATTGTAGATATATCTTCCTCTTCTTGGGCTCTAGAAAGAGGGTGAAATCTACTACCACCTAGAAGAGGAGAAGTATCTTGAAGGATAAACCCACTCCCTTGCTCTAGATTGTTCAATCTCTGACAACTCACTCTACTTCCTTTTCATAAGGGCCTACCTTCTAAGCCTCCTACTCATATTTTTCTTTTGACTCTTGGTCATTAGTGGAGGCTTTGAAGTGAAACCTACTTTGAAAGTGTTGGAAAAGAAAAGAGTAAGTGAATTTTCAATAGGCAGTTTGGTTTTCATCAACACAGGATATACGTGGACCCTCTCAGTGGCCTCCATAGCTATCTCCTTACCAACAATATGGGGTTTTATGGGGAACCCTAGAGAACTCTAGGTTGGGCTTTTTGTATTTAATAAATGCATCTCAAATAGGAGTGACTGCTCCAAAAAAACACCTTTAAGGATGCGCTTTGCCATCTTTATGAGATGGGTAAAAGTATATTTTTTCATAAGGAAGATTAATATATATTCAACTAGATTTCACTTGACATTTAGGTTAGGGTTTACTTTGATCTGAGTTTTAATTTCTATGGATGCAAGCCTCCATAGTTAATTACCCCTCTTAACACAGTAAGAGAGCACTCTCGATTAATATTCGAAAAAACCATATCTATCTGATGTGGAATTGGTGTCTTGGAGGTGTGTGTGGCATATATGACTTTCTTGTAGGAAATAGGAGTGTAATCATGATCAAGATTCCATGGTTCCATCATATCAGGATTACATTATTCCAGCCTACCAACATCAAAGGGACATAGCTATAATATCCATAGAATTTGATTAGCAGTTATAGGTTGCCTAGTTTTAGGTATCTCAAGTAGACTTAGAATTTTAGTGTAAAAGTGTTCAATCAGTGAATAGATTATAAGGTGTTTGCATGGAGGATAAGTAGATGTTCACATTGTGAACAAATATATGGTTGAGCTTACATCTTTTAGGAATGTCAAAATTAGGGTTCTCTTACATAGTGGATGGATATTAATTTATTCAAGTGGAAAATGAATAATGGGGTATTCACATGGTAAATGAATATATGTTCACATGGTGAACGAATAGGAGGCTGGACTTACATCCCTTTGGAATGCAAAAATTATGGTTCTCCACATGGTAGACGGATATGAATTTGTTCACATGGTGAACGAATTATAGGGTGTTTGCCTAGTGAACAAATAGATGTTCACATGGTGAACAAATAGGAGGCTAGGCTTACATCCCTTTGGAATGTCAAAATTAGGGTTGTCCACATGGTGGGCGGATATGAATTTATTCGCATGGTGAATTAATTATGGGGTGTTCATGTGGCAAATAAATAAATGTTCACATGGTGAACGAATAAGAGGTTGGGTTTATATCCCTTTGGAATGCCAAATATAGGGTTATCCACATGGTGGACAGATATAAATTTGTTCACGTGGTGAACAAATTATAGGGTGTTCATGTGGCGAATGAATAGATGTTCATATGGTGAATGAATAGGAGGCTGAGCTTACATCCTTTTGGAATGCCAAAATTAGTGTTTTTGCATGGCAAACGAATAGTAAAACTAGACTTACCTCCTTTTAGATTGTCATATAGTTGAGTTATCCATATATTAGGTAAACATAGTGCTATTTGCATAGAAAATGAATAAAAATTTAAATTTTATTTAAAGTATAAAAAAATTTTATTTTACGACCAAGCACCTCGATGCTAGGATCCAGCATCACGAAGCTGTGATAGTGGATCCCATTATATATGTGGCCTGAAATTAGGGTAGATGACCTAGAGGCTTAGTGCTTAGGCCTACGTATGTAGTGTCATGATGCTAATATTATTGGTCATTTGACCATTTGAACAGCACTGTGGTGTTTCCTTGTAGCATTATGGCACTCGTCAAGATTCTTAATAGACATCCAATAGGTTTTAAAGGGAAATGTGATGTAGAATATCATGAGGATCCAAAAATTTGAGCTCAAGGTCCATTTACAAGATCTCAAGCTAAAGCCCAAGAAAATTCAAGAAAGAAGAAGGCTTAGCCAATTAGCTTGTTAAGGCCCATTTTATGATTTCATCTTTTTTATTTATGTAATTTTTAATTTTCTTCTAGAAACTCCATGTTTGAAATTTTGCATTTAAAAATTCAAAGCATGACATGTGAGGTGGTTGAATCCACATAAAATAATAGCATGTGAAATGGATGGATGACATAAAATAATGAGGTAATTTAATGATTCACATTAATGTGGCCACCCATCTTTCCCTCCATGTTTTGAATTCTTTTCTTTTGAAATATGCTTGTAATAGTTATAAATAGCCCCTCTTACTAGAATGAAGGGGATCTTTTGGCAATTACAAAATTTTGAGTTATTCCTGTGGTTTGAGAGCTTGGTGGCCAAACCTTGGCAATCCTTGGTGGGAGCGTTAGTTATCCAACATATCCTCTTCCTTCACCTCCAATTCCCACGTTATCTCAATCTCATCAAAAGTAAGAATGCCCACCTCCATCAAAATGTCAACCTCATTTTAATGAGCATCGCAACACTTGATCAGAGTGCTATGGCACTGAACTCTTTTCGTGCGCATCAGTAAAAAAATTTTATTATAATTAAATCTATATTTTCACCACACACGGATAACCCCACCGCTTGACATCGTGATATGGTCCTACAAAGATTGAGGTCGTGTCATATATAACCCATGAGGGTAGCACCTCGATGCCAAGTCTTAGTGTTGTGGTGGAGGTCATGATTTATAAATAGAGGCCCAAGCTATTAAGGATTTTCATTCAATGATCCCTTCTCTTAAAGAATTCCTTTCTCTTCTAACTCTTTCTTCTTTCTGATTTCCACTATTAATCATGCCTCTTAGAATGGGAAATAATAGGGCATACAATGATACCAATTGCTTCATGAGTAGTGATTACGATGAGCGGTATCAGCATGCTCTCCTTCACAAGCATTTGATTCCAGAAAGGAGTTTCTAAAATCTCAGCGGCAGTGTGGAGGGGATAATCATGGTGTGAAGGTGGCTTAAGCTAGCATATGATAATAACTTTTGCATCATCCTGGTTGTGTGAAAATTCTTCAGGCGGGACAGCTAAGACAATAAAACATATCTATAGGGAAAGCTGGTAAATTATGACAGTAGTACTATAAACACATATTACAATCTCCCTAATATTGAGTATGATCAATTTCGCTCCCACTACAATAATATTCCCTATTTCAATGAGATCAATTTTTTTCTTTGTGGCCAAAATGAAAGTGTGCAATGGAAATGATGGGAGGAAAGGATTATCAACTTTCCTACAATTGTTATGACAACCACTTCTAGGGCTTGGCACTATTTTATTTCCATCAGACTTATGCCCTATGGTAACTTCTGTGAGGTTATTAAGGATAGGGCTATTTTGAATTTTACTATTCAAAATGGATTCTCGATCGATATTGAGAAAGTTATTTTTAATTCTATTTATAATATGCTGAAGGGGAGCATTAATGTTGGGTATGGCGACCCATCTCTTATTTATGATTTGTGTGTAGTAGTAGGTGCGATAAGGGGCCATGATAAAGAGGTACTCCTTCAGAAGGCTCCTCTAATAAAGAGGGCGATGGGGAAGTTCAAGAATAAATTTGAAGTGGGAGAGAGTTCACTTCATCCCTGATATAGATCCTAAACTCCCAAGTCTTTGGCTGAGAGTTCAAAAGATTGGCAGCCAGGTCTCAGACTTGCGAAAGAGGGTGGATAAGAGTAGTCGTAGGCAGGAGATGTTAGAATGTAAATTTGACCATCATATGGATCAATAGTAGATATAATTCTCTTACATGTCCCAGTTCAATACTACACTAGTCAACATGTTTCAAAATTACAATCTTGTAGATCCTATATAGGTCTCATTCTCGATGGTGCCTCAATATGAGCCCTGTGTGACTACTCCGCCGCTATCATGCATGGAGGAGGAGGAAGAAGAGGAAGAGGAGGGTGGCGACAAGTATGACTACTAGCTTTCCCCCATATTTGTATTATTATTTTTCTTCTTCTCTTCCTTTTTTATTATTTTGTAATTTTAATATTTAAATTTAGTAATAAAATTTTCTTATTTTTATAATTATGTATTGTGCTTGTGTATTATTGTTATTATTGATGCTCTAGGATAATATAAAATGTCTAACACCTATAAAAAGGTCATATTAGGGTACAACACTATGACGCTGATATGTGAGCACCTCGACCCTGGTGATAAGATGAAAAACTCAAGAGGCTGGGCACCATAGCATTGGCTTATGATACCATGGAACTGTGGGACATTATTTTCTCCACAACAAAAAAATTTTTAAATCCTTTTTCACATACATGAAGGTGACACAGTGCTATGATGTTGTTCTTATAGCTCCATGACACTATGGGATTTTATTTTATTTTTTTATTAAAATGTTCTAAGTCATATTTGAAGTGGCATGTGGGTATGGGGCCGCTGCCTTGACACTATGGCACCATGACACTATGATGTTATTATAGATGTATTAGGGCATAACACTGCGACACTGATACAATAGCACCGTTGGTATATGGGATTTCATTCTGACACAAGCTAATTCTTGGTGGTGCATTGTTCTCGTAATAATATGAATACAGAGTGTAATCAGTAGCAAGATATCCAACACTTAGGCTCTTTAAGCTAAATTTTGAATTTAAAGTGTGAATCTTTCAAATATTTTAGAAATTTTGGAAGCATTTTACTTTAGCAGTTCTAGATTTCAAAATGGTATAGTGTGGAGCACTCTTCTATCTTATTCTGGAGCTAAGATCAATGTAGGGGATGGGGTTTTTGTTTCATGCTAGAATCAAAATCAGCAGAGGAGGTCTTCAAATCTCTAAGTTTTCCCCACCATATCAGAGATCAATGGTGGGATTTTTGTTAAACTAGTAAGAAAGAACATAAATTTTTTATCTTAAGTGAGAAAGCTTGGAGTGAAGTGTGAGCACTAGTTTAGAGAGAGTGGAGTCAAGTGGGAAAAAGTTCTTTGGAGTGAACTGCTCACTCCTATTTATAGTAGTGGGCTAATAACTATTCCCTCTTAACAGCTAGTGCAGCACCTCGATGCCAAGATTGAGACATCGTGGCGTTATACCGTAATTTAATAGCTGGACCATGCAGTTAGGTAGCACTTCGACGTCAATGATGTTGTACCCTAATTTGACAGATGGATCATGTAGTTAGGCAATGCCTCAGTGCCAAAATCATGGTGCTATGGCGCTGTATTGTAATTTAACAGCTGGACCAGGCAGTTAGTTCTTCTAGAAGACTAGGGCAGGGCCTCGGTGCTATAGCCAAAAATAAAAAAGTTATACTTTTTATTTTATTTATTTTGATGTAAACAAAGAGCAAGGGTCACTCCATTAATAGAGATATTTAAGTTTCAAAACCAACTCCAAATTTTATGAAAGGGCCATCAGGCAATTTTCCATGATTAACACAATTTTATGATGGGGCCATCATGAATTGTTCAACCATTTTCTATTTTCAAGTTAAAAAGTTATATAAATTTTAATAGACTTTAATTAACCTAATAAAATCAAAATTTTAGACCCATTAAGAGAATTTATCCATCTTTATTATGGCCAAAATTTTTAAAAGAAACATTTATTTTGATATTTAAAATTTTGCAAATTATAGGGCTAATTTATTTGATTTTAATAATTAAGGATATCCTATAATTCATTTTATAGATGTTGAGTATGCTCTACCCAAAAAGAAATAGAGAGTTACCCAATGGAATGAAACACAATCCTTACCCATGAATAACACAAGTACATTGCCAATGTATAAATATAAAAGTCTATTTCTTAAGATAGAGAGATGAACTAGTCTTTCGCGGAGTCGCTAGAAAAATCTGTGGAGAAACTATATGACATAACACAGATCTCAGGGCTACTTATTTAAATAATAAAATACATCATTAAAGGATAAAAATATTATCTTAAAAGATAAATTTATTACCCCATAATGGATTCGATTACTTAATAAGAACTTCTTAGGTTACTGGGTCTTTGATCTACCATAGATTCTTCCCTTGAACTACATGGTGGAATAAAGCATGGTTTATTTATTGTAGGGTTTCAAGTTCACAATAAGAGCAGGTCCATATAGTTAATTACATCTTAAAAAGAAAGGGAATTTCTCTTAAGAATACTCTCGTTTAAAGAACATGACTTTTATTTTTATGGATTTTAAAGCTTATCTTAAAAGAATTGTTAATTCAAAAATTCATAAGGGAATGCTTTAAAGATGGAGAGTTCTTTTTGGAGGCCAATCGAAAATAAGTAGCAAATGCTTTTGGATAATGGGAATAAGTAGGTTATGCCTAGTAAGCATTTTAAATTACCATAGTGTTGAGCTTTACTATTTTGAAATTATTAAGATTCTGAATTGACATTTTACTAGAAATCTAGGGCTTAAATTCTGGTAGCACAAGACAACAAAAGCATAGATATTAAAGACTTATTCCAAAAAAATTCTTCAGAGCTTAAGTCTG
Source organism: Cymbidium sinense (assembly GCA_021442155.1). Classification (NCBI taxonomy): domain Eukaryota; kingdom Viridiplantae; phylum Streptophyta; class Magnoliopsida; order Asparagales; family Orchidaceae; genus Cymbidium; species Cymbidium sinense. The sequence continues at coordinate 83,511,689 of CM038215.1, forward strand.
AAAAGTACTTTTAACATAAGTCAATGGATCGACCTAGTCCAATTTTTAGAAATTATCAGTTCTTCTTCTCAGCTAATAAAACACACCTATCCCTGACTCTTCTGGACTTACTTCATGCATGAAAGGGTAGCCAGCTAACACCACCTAAACGAATTTAAAATCATGATTCATGTCTTACGTAAGCATGATGGCGGGGCTATTGTATTTAAGAAAATAAGCTAAGAGTATGAACTTATCCAAAAATCTCAAATAAAATTTCTGTTTGGGAATTTCATTTACTCTCTTTTGGTGGTAGACTTACTTTGCTCAAGAGTACCCTAAACTCCATGACTTTATATCTTATTCAAACCATTGTCCCTACTAATTCTACCATTAATAGAATCGAGCGCCTCCTTAATAAATTTTTTTGGGGATCTAACAACTCTTCTAAAAGGATGCATTGGACTTCTGGGTATAAAAGCTATGGCACCCTTGCTGAAGGTGACCTAGATTATAAGACAATCCGTAAAACTATTACTGCATTCTCCCATAAACTTTGGTGGAACTTTAGAAGCAAGAATAGTCTTTGGGAAAAATTTATGACTACCAAATACTGCCAGGGTAAGCATCCTCTCATCTGTCCTTACAAAGTGGGCAACTCACATATATGGAAAAGACTTTGTAACATCAAATGGGAAGCTGAATTCCTTATTTATTGGGGGGTTAACTTTGGCTCTTCCTTCTTTTGGCAAGATAACTGGACTAGCAATGGTTCCATTGATAATTTATTAACTACTCATTCCATTGCTGATATTAAAGTCAACTCCTTCTAGTTGAATAACAATTGGAATGATATCATGCTTATTGACTACATTCCTACTCCTTTTATACATAATCTCACCAACATATATATCAATTATAACAAGCCTGATCAAATACTCTTTAAGCTCTCTCACAATGGAGATTTTAATCTTTGATGTTTGGTTTTCATATAATATTTTGGAATAAAAAATTTCATACTTGTGGATGCTCAATTTACTTACTCTAAATGTTATTGTTGTTATCACATTGAGGAGGTGAATCATGTCTTTGTTAATGGAGCTATTGCCCATAAATTAAGGGTTTGGTATGATGATCTATTCAATATTAATCTTTTTAATGGAACTCTATCCCTATAACAACTTCTGGAGGCTTATTTTCAAAGAACTGTTAAAGGTGATATTAAAGTGATAACTGTCATCACTCTCATATAGTTTATTTGGATGGATAGAAATGATGCTAAACATCGTGGGATTCCTATGAATCATAATAGAATTATTGTGAGAATCAAAGATAAAATTCGTGCCTTATTCAATGCCAATTTAATTACTAACAATCAATTTAAAAGTTGCAAATTTGTAGCTAATAAATTGGGTCTTACCTTGCCTGAGCATTTGAATTGTAAAGAAGATAAGATTGACTATTAGATTAAGCCCTATGATAATATTATCAAGATTAACACTGATGGTTCTGTTTCTCAAAATAATTTTGGATGTGGTGGTATTTTCAGAAACTTTAAAGGCATGGTAACTTGTGCTTTTGCCAATCCTTTACGCATGCTCTATTATTTTCTTGAATTAATGGTCATTAATAAAGCTATTGAGATCGCTTTTGAAAACGCTTAACATTTGGATTGAAGTAGATGCTTTTCTACTGATTGATCTATTAACCTCTAATAAAATGGGTAACACTGAATTGTATTATCTTCTCAATCAAACTAGAATGCTTCTATCTCAAGTTTTTTATAGAATAACTCATATTTGGCAGGAAGGAAATGCATGTGCTGATTATCTTGCTAATGATCAAATTTTATTTGATCATTCTAATCTACCTAGGCACTTGCGTGGATTAGTTAATTTGGATAATACTGGCCTACCCTACCTTAGAAATTAGGACCTCTATCCTTTCCTACTATTTACTATTTCTTATTCTATGATGCATTCCTATAATCTTATTTTCTACTTCTCCTATGCTTCTAACCCGATCCTTGCTCACTTCATATGGGGAGTTTTCGATAATGTTGTCTCATTTTGAAAAAAATTTTACTTATGCCTTTTTACTTGGTTGGGCCTATTTTCTGTTGGCCTTTTGGTTGGTGTGGGTTTATTTTTGCTATATATATGGCCGCAAAAAGAAGGAGTTTATTCTGAGCTGCAGGAATGTGTTGTTTCATGGAAAATGTTGCTTCATGGATTTGCACTGCAGGAATACATATGTGTTCATTGAGGTTAAAGCTTACATTGGTATATTTAGTTTGCTATTTCTGGGAATGTTTTTCTATTTCTCAATTAGGTTGGCATGAGCTGATTCATTTTCTATTCCACTGGAGCAAGTGGTGTTTTTGGTTTCTCCAGACTTTTGGAAGATGTTGTTTGTGGATTTTCTGGCTTCCTTGTGTTTTTGGCCTACTATTGAGTTTGTTGTTTGACCTGCTGGGTAGCTTGTGCTGCTTGGTGTGTTGGTTACCTATGGCATTTGTTTTCCTGGTTTTCTCCAATAGGCTCAGAACATTTTTTTATGTTCCTCCAGCCTGCTGGAATGTGTTGTGTTTTTGGAATTGTTAGAATCTTTGTGCTTTTTGCTCCAATCTAGACTTGGCTGGCATGTTTCTATTTTGGCTACTGTTTGGCCCGCTATGTAGATGTGGGCTGATTAGTGTGGTGGTTTTTTATTCATTAGATGGTTTAGTCTTGTCATTGGCTTTACTTGTATAATTTTGGTTATGATCATGGCTAGATCAAGTGCTTGTGATTGTATTGATTATGATGTCCTTCTCTCTTTTGGTCCCTCTAGCATATGTTGGGATTACTGTTATTTGCCTAACATCTGAATCAACTCTAATTTTTCTATGTGGCAATTAGTCTATATTAACTGCTACTATTATTCCACAAGGATCCAATGTGATGCATTAAAATGCTAGGCATTACTAATTCTATTTGGGTTTCTTTCTTTGGGAATGTCCTGCTTCCCTATAAATTCTGTGAATTTGTGATGGTGACCTCTAATTGTTCTGCTCAGCAGGCTCTTTGCACTTTCTCTTGATTGTGGGCATTTTTTTCTCCCCCTTTCTCAGTTTCTATTCCTGCTGCTTATACTCTACTAGGTTTACCATTTTTATGCCTCTGGCACTATTATGGAGGTTGTGTGTAGGGATTCTAATGCTATGGTGCTTATAATGGATGATGGTTATCCTACTTGGGATAATGGCTTGCATTTTGCATATACATGGTATTTGGATTTATTTAGGTTTGCAGGTACTAAGGACCACAAATCCTTCATCCTTTGGCTGCTATCTTGGCACAGGTCTGTGGGCTATGATGGCTTCACCCTTTATTGGTTTAGTGATAGCTCTTGTGCTATATCCATGCAATGGTTCTTGGATGCACACATTTGCTTCTGCTCTAATGTGGTGTTAACATCTTGAGCTCTCTCTCTCAAACTTTCACTTCAGTCTTTATTCTGCTACCCTCTTATTGCATCTATACTAATTCTTCCCTTTACATATTTGCAGATGTAGCTTTCCTTTTCTTTTGTAGGTGCATTGCAGGCTCATTCCTGTTATTTCTGCATATGGTTATACTTTGGCCTAGATCTTCCATTGCCGATCTCTATGTATCTTTTACTATTCTTTTTCTTTTACTCAGTTTTTGGATGTAATTAGATAGGGGATTTACTCTCTAAGCTGATTGTAGATCTTTGAGTGGTAGTTTTAGAGTTTATCCCCTTTTAAATACCTTGTAACCTTCTTTTTGTGGCAATAAAATTCCCCTATATGGGGTTTCCTAAATAATAATAAAAAAAGCTAAGAGTATAAACTTTCTTTCTAACCTTAAAATAATGACTGGTAATGTTATGTACCTAGCTAATGCAATCATTTTTTTAAGTATAATGACTCATAATTTTATTTGAGGCTTTGGGTATGCAATTCTTCCCTAGATGAAGATACTGTTAGAAAAAGGTCATGTGTCAAATCAATACAAGAAGACACACTTCCTCAAAAGGGTGGTCATCCTTATAGGTTTGATATCCCCTTTTGTACAATGGGTGAAGCGCTCAATTCAAGAATTATGAACAATATGGTCACATGGTTCACAAAGTCTAATTATTTCTAGTTACTTTTAATTTATACTTAAGGCTTTAATTATGATGAGGTTATAAGTTTTAATTTGATGTTCAAGTTATTTTAATTTAATGGGTTAGAAAATTTAGTTTTCTTAAGAGCCTAATGCATTCAATCTTTTTATATAACATAACAATCACAAAAAAGAACCTATAAATTATGCAGTTCTATTATTCAGCCTAAAATAAATAAAGCCAAATTAACTAAATAAAACATGGCAATGTAGTCGGGTATGACTATACACTACGAAAGAAAAGATAAATGGGCAGTTGAGCTTTACCCTTAATAGCTTAGCTTAGAAGTAAAGTCTTGATCTATGGGGGTCTTCATCCAGGATCTTCACATTTTTAGGGACCTCCTTGGGCTTCATAAGGGATCGGCAATAGGTAAAGTCAGTTTTTAGTATTCCTAAACCCCATAGATCCTAACATATTTCTAGGCTTAAATTACACTTTAAAATTTTAAAAATAAATTTCTAAATCTACAAAATAGACATTAAGAAATACATAGAACACACCAGCAGTTTATATTACAAACATATGAATTTAACACCAATGGTTACCAAGCCCACCTATTGTTTGAGCTGGACTTAGGGATTTAAGCAACACTTGCAAGAAAATGACATTTGTTTTATATTTAATATGACACTCCATTTAAGTAGAGCCCCTTGTAGAAAATGTATCAACCTAAAATGAATGCCCTAACATTGAAACAAATAAGAAAATAATTCCTAGCTATCCAACCTAAAATATTACATCACAGAACAAAAAAACATCATTTCACATCGCATCATCACAATCATCATCCTAACCTAGGTCTTGGGTCAATGACCTAACAATCTAGTGTGTGAAAGGAGGCAATGTGTGGAATGACTACACTAAGCCTTTTTAGTTTAGGTTTGATTCAAGTTCAAGGTTTATTTAATTTATCATTAAGTGGTTTTAATTTAAATAATTTAATTGATTTTAAATTTCATTTTAATTTGAAGTTTATTTTTATTTGAAGTTGAGTTTAGGTTTTGAAGAATGAATAATTATATGAATTCTACTTTAGGTGGAACCCATTCTATTTAAAATCCTAATCCTAATAGAATGGAATTTTCATCCATGAATGAAGATCCATCCTATCGATCAAACTAAGAACCTATGTATCTTAATTAACCATTTTAATTTATTTAAATGGTTTAACTGAATTGGATTTAATTTGATTGATGTCCATTTTATCAAAGTTTATTGAATTTACTTAATTTCATATATCTTGATTATTTATGTTGATTTATTAAGTTTCACTTTGATTTAATTTGATTTAATCAAGGTATAATTCTTTCTTTTAAGGTTTTGTTGACCTTATTTTTGGATGAGGTTAACATTTCTTCCAAACTTATTAATTAGGAAGCTCCTAGTTAGGCACATAGGGCACTATACTTAGCAAGCCTAGTGCATTCCTTCTTGGGTTTAGTATAACCTAATGGGTGCAGGTGAACTCAATTCAAACCTCAAACAAAAGTGAACTTCCAAATCAAACACATATCAAATAAAACCTAAATCCAACTAAGCTTAAGTTAAGTTAATTTATGAAATTAAACCTAATTACACTAATTAAGCTAGAAAATCACACAAACTCAAAGAATTCAAATTAAACCAAAATAAATCCAAATAAACTAAAACAAAATTAGATCAATTAAAAAAAATTAAACCCAAATCAAGGTCAAAATGGTCAACCTTTAAAACTTAAGGTTTGATTTATGTGAGTCCCACTAAGTTAAAGGTGTCCCACCAAAATTTGATAAAATAAAATCATTCCAAATAATTTGAATGATAATATGAATATATTGAACCATGAATACAAGTCCAATGTGGCCTTAATTATGCTAATTAGGTCATTTGACCAAAATAGGCCTAAATGGACCTTATTCGGTTCAAACCCAAATCAAACTCAAATTAAGCCAAATAAATTGTCCAAAATTATTTGAAAAAAATTATTGAATATAAACAAACCCATCATTGGGTCCAATTTGGCCAATTTGTTCATTTGACCTAAATGAACCCAAACTTAACCCATTAAGCACAATTTGGGTCAATGGGTCAAAATTGAAACCAACTTGAAATTAAATAAAATTAATCACTCCAATTCATCTCACACATCTAATTAAATATAATTGGAGTGTGAACATTACTTAATTGAGTTAAAATTAACCATTTGACTCAACCAACTCCAACTTAACCTATTTAAGGCAAAATTGGTTAAGTTGACTTGTAATGGAACTAAACCCTTATGTAGCATGGGTTAATTCAATTCCCAATCATCTAATGGACAATCAAGGATGATTTAAACAAAAATTTAAAACCAATTAATAGTGATTAAAGCATTTGAAACCTAAATTAAATCTAATGCTAAGATTAACCACTAAATAGATTCAAATTGAAACTAAACCTATTCAAATCTATCTAAATTTATCCTAGTATGGGTTAAGAGAAATTGCCAGGAAATCTTAAGCAAATTAATCAAGTCTAAGTTAAGCCAAAATGGTGGAATATACCATGGTAAAGAGGGATTGAATGAAGGCAAATCCAATTTCCCCAATCCCTCATCCCCTGAGCATTCCACCTCCTTAACATATGATAGAGCGGGGAGACCTAGGATGTAGATATTTGGATAGCTGTTAAATAGCTAAGGAGCCTTCATCCTAGCCTCCAAGGACCTTAATTAGCTTTGGCCAACCAAAAAGAATATTAAAAAAGGCATAAGAGGCTTGGCCTCTAATGAAAAATCCCAATATCAAGTAAAATTGGTCATTTCATTACTTTCCCCACCTAAAACGAAGATGATTATGACCTTGCCTTAATCCCCTCACTACTAGGAAGCCAAATGGCCAACATCACCGAAAACTATCTACAACTTGGTCTAGGAGCCAATCCACAAGGAGGCAATCCAATTCCTTCCTCCCATAGCTTTGTCCATCATTCCAAAGGTGGTGTTCGAGTCAATTCCACCATTGGAGATCGCCAGAGTTGAGGTATCCCATTAACTCAATCTTTTAGCATTTAGTTTTGGGACATTTAAAAGAAAATTTGATCTCAAGTTTTGAGATCAAACTATATAGATACATTTGATTTCTTTCAGTGATGGTTTTAGAATTAAAATAGAGCAATTTCAACGGTTGGATCACTATAAATCATCTCAAAATAATGGATGGCTCTCAGCTTTAATCGTTACTGTATGAAATGAAATTTTTATCATTCGTTCCTTCTATAAGGAACAAATGGTCGAGATTGAGTCATATCATTTGATTAAAACCTTAAGGAAACCTATTGATCAATCAGAGTTGTCTGACCTAGAATTAACTCATGTGCCCCGCCGTTTTCACACCGGATCCACATGGATCCCAGGTGGACAAATGATGCAGTGTTGCGTGTAAAGTGGAGCCACGTCGGATCCACATAGATCCGACCGTTTAAATTGAAAATTCAAGTTTTTTGAATTAAACAATTAAAGAAAATGCTAAAAAATTTAAAAATTCATATAAAATTAAATATATATATCTAAAAATTACAAACTTGGGCTCTATGGATCCTTCTTGATGAGATGAAATCTTTAAAATTAAAATCCTCAAATTATGTGGGATATTTTGGACTTAATTTAGGTTTGATTGAAAATTTTCAAACCTAAAGTAATCCCAAACCATTAATTAAATGATTTAAAACTTTAGGGAGTTGAAATTGATGTTATGATACACATTAGGTAAATTTTTTATAATTTATTGAATAATAAATCTTAACATTTGAAATTTCAAACTACAAACCCTAATTTTCATGAAATAAATTAATATTAAATGAAATAAATTCAGAAAAATGTTCAAATCAACTTAAAACCTGATAACACATCCTAATGAATGTATATAAATCATTGAAACCCATTGAAGCCTAATGAATCACAAAATCACTTAATCTAGTCTTTAATTGAATTAATTAATTTAATTAATCAACATGAACTTAAATAAATAATAATAAATCAACTAGAAACCCATAATTTATGAATAAATCCTCCTTGGATGCATATTTGAGAGGGAAACAAAGAAAAAATAAAATAACTAAATGATCTTCACTAAATTAGGCTTAATTTTGGTTTTAATGATATAATTAATACTTTAAGTAATCATAAACTATACATCTGATTAAGATAAAATTTTAGTAAAATCAAATTGGCAATAACCCCCACTTGTCATAAACAATTCAACCCAATTGACCCTTAGATTGGGAATACTTGAATTTCCAACTTCTAGGTCAATTCAAAGAAAATAATAAATCAAAAGAATTACAAAATTATAAAACCCATAATGCAAACTTAAAACATCATAATTGACATTAGAACACTTGAATAAAAATACCCAAGCAATCTAAAAGCAAATAAACTTAATTAATCATCAGTTCAGGGTTATGGATAAGTAAAAATATAAAATTTAATTATTTTCAAAAATTGATAATCTCTTATACTAAAATAAACCCATTAATAAACTGACATATAAAGTTCATTAATCTCTAAATTTTATAAGCCATTAACATAAAAATACATTAGAGCCATTTAAACTAAGGAATAAAGTGGCACAAATGCAAACATGTAAGATTAAGTAAAATTGAACTTCAGGGTAAGTTGAATTGAATTGAAATGACATAAAGATCTAAAGTAACATAGGGAAAGTTTAATACATATGAAAAAAAAACCTTTTTTAAACTAATTAATTCATAATGAATAAGAGAAATTACATTATGCTAAGTGATTAAAAGAACTTTTCAAATAACATAATCATCACTCTCTTTAAAATTACTTAAAATGAATTTAACTATTCCATAATGTATGAAATCATAATTTGAAATCAATCATCTTAGTCTAAATTCATTAATAACCATTAGAAAATTTAATGAAATGAATAAATTGAAACAAGAAGGAATCAATAATGCAAATGGATTATAACTCATGAATAATCAATTTAAGATAATAAAAATGGTACAAATGGGTTATAAAATTGAAATATAATAAATTGAATAATACAAAATGTAAATTTACTTAAGTAAAAAAAATATTAATGAACATGAATAAATGAAATTAATTTGAATGAATGAATAAGATGCATACACTTAAAGGTAATAACTAAACTAAATCATTCAAAAATTAAATTAATAAATATAACTTAAATGAAACATAAGAATTTAACTTAATGAAACATTAAGTTAAATGAAATTAAACATAAAGGTTTAACCTAATTTAAACATAACAAAACTAATGAACAAAATTAAAGGGTAAAAAAATATATGAATTTAAATATGTTGGGCTAATATAATGAATATAAATTAAATAAAAATAAATATTTAATATGAACATTAACAAAAAGAATGAAATTAAATCAAATCAAAAACAAATTAAAAGAAGAAACAAGTTTTAAAGAATGAAAATCACAAATTTAATTCAATTCAAATCATCAAAATAAATTTAAAATGATTAATTAAGATACTTAAGGGATTTAGTTAGATTGTTAGGATGAAGGTTTTATCCTATTAGGAGTTAGGATGTTGAATAGAATGGGTTCCACCCAAATTGGAACCTATTGTATTTTTTATTCTTGAAAACCTAATCTAGCTTTAACATAAATGTATCTAAATTAGAAATAAAATTGTAAATCATTAAATCATTTGAATTGAAACCATCCAAAGGTAAAAATAAACTAACTTCAAAAATTCAAATTGAAACTTGAATTAAAAACAAGGCCTAGCAAAGTCTTGCCACACAAGCTTATTTCTTTCACACACTAGATCATTAAGTCACAGACTCTATATTTAAGTTAGGTCGTTCAGTGATTTTCTATATTATTCTATGATGTTGTGATGTGGAATGCCTTTTATTGTTTTGTGGTGTATTCTTTTAGACTGGATGACTAGGATTGATTATCATTAGTCTATATGGTAGGATGTTATTTTTAGAATTAACATTATCTTTTACAGAGGGCTATGCTTAAAAGGGACTGTTGGCACAAATCAATTATAAATTATTTTGCATGTAGGCATTGAATAGTCACCTAATATAGCCCAATAGGATAGGTGGGCTTGGCAAGCAACTAATGCTAAGCCCATGTTGTGTACTGTTTGTATTTTCCTGACAACTATTTTGTAGGGCTTAAGATATAATTTTGAATTTAAAATGCAAAATTTTGTTTAGAATGAGGTTAAGATCTATCGAGTCTAGGATTAACAGGAGTTGACCTTACCATAAGATGAGTACAAAGGTCCCCTGCAAAGCCTAATGGAGCTCCCTACAGAAGGAGATGATCTTGGAAAGAGAACCCATAGATCTAAAATGTAGTATTACGTTAGGTTATATAAGGGCAAAGCTCTACCGCTTTTCTTTCTTTCGTGCAAGGTACGACCTTTCTTTCAATTAAATTTGCTTGATTTATTTTGGATGTGTAATAAAATCAACCTATTTATTTAGGTTTCTTCCCGTGTTGTGCTTTTTATGATGAATTCCTGTATGTATTGTCATAGGGAAAATTAAATTTTTTATCCAACCTAAATTTAATCAACTAAAACACAAAAATAAAGAAACTTGAAATCTCACATTAATTAATGCCCCGATAATAACTTGAAATCAATATGAAATAATTAGCTCTAAGAAATTATACAATAATATTGCTCTAACTCTTGAATTGGGGAGTTCACCCATTGCATAGAAGTGACATCTGACCTATGAGCATAATCTCCTTCTTAGGGAAGTCTGCCTTGCTCTTATTAGTTTGGCCCATGACCATTTCTAATTACATGACATTTTAGGCATAAAAATTTATACCCAAGACTTCAAAAGAATCTTGAGTCAAAATGTCTAAAAAGCTAGAAAATGTGCATTAGTTAGATGTATTTCATACCTTACATGATCATAGGGATTAGAGAGTGAATCTAGGTTCTTAGATTTCTCTCCTAAAAAATACAATAATGTAGCCATCTTGTATACATGATACTTTGTGTCATGAATTTAAAATACGCTTAGGTGTTGTTAGTTAGCAGCCCCTCTCAACAGGTTGTAAGTCCAAAAGAGTTAGGAATATGTCTATTCCTCAAGTGGAAGGAATGGTCAATAATTTTTAAAATAAAATTAGGACGAGCATCTTACTTGTGATAGAAGCACTGATAGACTTAGGATCTGAAGCATCCTCTGTGGAGTAAGTCTTCAACTCTCAGTAGTTTTGTAGTCTTGTGTTGCTAGAATATAAGTCCTAAATTTCTAAGAAAATAACAATTCAAAATCTAAATTAAATCCCAATGATATGATAGTTGAAATTCCTATTAGGCATCTAGTATCAACAGGCATTTCCTATTTCATCCTAATTGACCTCTTAGAAGAACTCTTTCTACTTTGAATCATTCTTAATTAAAATTTGAAATATCATTCCTTTGGAAACCAACATAGAACTCCATAGAAATAATAACTTATTTTTTTAATTGAGAGTATTCTTAAGAAGAGACCCTTCTTCCTAAGATGTAATTAACTATAGGGACTTGCCTTATTGGAACCATGAACCCAATTTAAAATAAACACTATGCTACTTTCCAAATAATTCAGGAGAAAATGCTCTAGTACTTGAAAGACCCATTAGCCTTATGAGTATTTTATTAAATGATCAAATTCTTTAGAAGATAACATGTTTTTATTCTAGGATAATATGTTTATTCCTTAGTGATGCATTTGATCATCAAAATAAGAAATTCCTAAACTCTACGTGGTGCCCTAAATTTTCTCCAAATGTTCAATTGATTAATTTTATTAAATTTCATATGGTTTGATTATTTTCTCTAGATGATTATTTTATTTGATTAAATTAAGCTTTTGTTTTAATTTATTTGATTTGTTTAATTTAATTTTATGATTTGGTTTCAATTAGTTTAATTTGTATGAATCTTATTCTGATTAGGTTATTTTAATGTTGTTTAAGATCAATAGTTATTGAATTTGATTTAATAATTTAGATTTTATATTCATCTTTATACTTGTTTATTTGATTGATATAAAATGATTATTCAATTTCACATTTTTTAGCTTAGTTCATTTGATTTTCAGTTTGATTAATCTCATTTACTTATTTAAAATTTTACTTAAATTTAGTTAATGTGAATGTTTGTTAAACTTAATTATTTTAAGTTGATTGAGTTAGTTAATTTAAAGTAAGGTTCACCATAGATTTTTAATTTAAGCTTGATTTAAAATGTTGATTTCCTTATTCAAATATTTTATATTATTTGAATTACATGATTTTAGATCTTTACTGATTTAACTGTTCAATTTATTATTTAAGTGAATTTAAGAAGTGTTTTAGGGTTAAGGGTTTATTATTTTCTAATTGAACGCCTTATAATGATGTTTTATTTCTTAACATTTAACCATTGATCTTAACCTAATAAACTTAAAGAAATAAAAGACTTAAAGTACCAAACCTAATCTAAGTCATCTTAAGTTTCTAGATTATTTAAATTAGACAATTTTATTAATTATTTCAATTTTTCACTAAATATTATTTAATTTAAGATGATTTCAATGTTAATAAATTCTTATTTGGACATTAAATTCAGAGATTGATTAAACATAATTTTCATATAATTATTTCATATATCATGGATTCATCAATTTAATAATTTAGGATTTTGTTAATTTCACATTTTTAATTATTCTTTAAACCTTAAATATGTGAGTTTTAAGATTTGTTAACCTCAGAGGGCTAAGGAATTTTTCTTAGCTCCTCTGATGTTATTGAAAATTTTTTGAGTTAATCCATTAATTTTTTATAATTTTATAAATTTTTATTTATTATTTGATTTGATTTAACATAGAACCTGAAAATTTAATAACTTCTAATTTAAAAGACATTTTGCTTTAGAATTGTTATGGCAAGTGGGGTTCCCTGCAAATTTAATTTTCCTAAAATTTCACCGTGATGAGAGATGTATTATGTGATTAATTAAAGTTTTAGTGATTTCATTAAAATATAAATTAAGCCTACAATATTTGAAAATACTAAAAGCTTTTAATTTTTCTTGATACCTCTATGAATGATGAATGTAAGGGGGTTTATTAGGATTTTTAAAATTTTTTGTTGATTTATTATGATTTTTCAAAGATCGAGCTATTTAAATGAATTAATTAATTCTATTAGTTATCTAATTATATCATTTTGAGGATTAAAGGGTTTTAGTGAGCTTTAATATTTTTTTATGATGAATGATATTTATTATGATGTTTCAAATTAATTCCATAATTTTCTTAAATTTTTTAAATTATTATTATTTTATTTTATTAAATTGAGGTTTGGAGATTGAAAATTTTATACATTTTAATTTAATCACCAATAAATCCTAAAATGTTTGTCTAAGGTGTATTTTAGCTTTAATTTTAATTCCATAAAGTTTTAAATTGATTGGATTAATATTTTTAGGCTTAGTTAAGGTTTAATTGATTTTAATTGAACTCAACTTAATCCAAAATCATCTAAATAAAAATTAGGGATTTTAGGTTTAATGGACTCCACTCATTAAGACAAATTCATAAAGTTCTTAGTTTCATTTTTGGTTGTGTATTTTATTTTTCATGAATTTTTAAAGTTTTTAGTAATTTTCTACATCTTTTAAGTCGAGAAAACCAAAATAATCACTTAATCTAGTCAGCACCATGTGGCATCGTGTGATTAGGCTATGTGGGATCCACATGGATCCCATGCCAAATGGTGGTGTGAACGTGGTTTAGATCAGGGTGGTCCAATCAAAGATTGAACTATCCATGATTGATCCATTATTTTCTTAAGGGAGTAAATTAATTGATTCAGCTTGATCATAGCCATGTGTTCCAAATAGAAAGAATAGATGGCTTGGATTTTGTCTTTGCATCAGTGGCAGAGACCGAGAGCTGTCTATCAAAAGGACTAGATTTTTAGCAATCAAACAGGAGATTATACAATGTTTTAATTGTAAAATTATCACTGATCAATTTGTAACCAATCCCTATGCTTTTATCTTACTAAAGATCAATTTTATTTCATAAAGGGCCAACTTGATTTGAAAGGGAGGTCAGTTTTGGCCATACTTTGTTGGTGTTGGGTCGTGTCGGTCCTTCAAAAACACATGCGGGGATTGGATGACACTTCTAGAGAAGAAAAAAAACTTGCCTCCCTTTGGATTGATGTGGTTGTCAATGCCACCATTGCTCATCAGAACTTGGTATAGAGGATGATTGAAGATGTTTGGGAGAAGGGGGAATGGTTGGTCGCACTCAATTTCACTCAAAAAAGCTAATGGAGTCAACATTGACCTTCAATATCACTTATTTCCATTTTTTTATAAATGGTCTAATGCCATTTCATTGGCTTTGATGGAAGGTCATCAACCATGGGGTTTGTGCTCTCATGATGATGCTAAAGGTGGTAAGAAGGTTAGAGCACATGTATGAAACATTTTGGATGATTGAAGAGACATGAAATGGGTTTGAATGGAGTGAGGTGGCTCAATTTGGGCTTCCCATGGACTCTCCATTTCTATGGCACCTCCACCTCGAGCTGATGGGTTTAGTTCTGGCTTGGTATTTTAGATCCATCTTAAGATGAGCCCAAGTGAAATCTGTATGTTCAATTAATTAATGAATTTGCTTGGAATTTAACCATTATGTCAATTAGTCTAAGTCATGTTTGAATTTAACTTGGTTTACACTCAGTTGACCTACATTGGTCAAGTTGAGATTTCTAGTTTACTTAGCCACTTTAGGAGTTGGATATTAATTCAATTATTCATTATTAATCATCCATGATGTTAAGGAGTGATTATATTTATACCCCTTTAATTATTTCAAGTTCAATTTTGGTTAAAATTCTCTTTTAACATATATTTTTTTTTCAAATAAGTTAACGTGACTTGACTTGAGTTAATTAAAATATTTTACATGAATTGAAATGGATTTGGGCTTCAATTATATTCAATTAAGTGTTTTAAATGATTTGTATCAACTAATATTAATAAATTGAAGTTGATTTTAATTTAGACTCAATTTTTGACCTAAATTAGCCTTAATAGTTTGACATGGGTGTATCTGGTTAAATTACTAAATTGGTTAAATTACTTTGAATAATTGGTTGAATTATGTTCATTTTAGATTTTTAAATTATTTTGAATGTTTAACTTGAACTAATATCACTTTAATTTGGATCTAGGTTCAATAGGGTCCATTTAGGTCTATTTGTGTCCAATTACCTGATTAGCACATTTGAGACTTTATTGGATTTATATTTGTTTAGATTTAGGTATAAACATGTTCATTTGATGATTTTAGGTCTTCAAAATGACTTAATTTGGTTGAATTTAGTGAGTTGACCTTTTAAGCTAGAAATACCCACATATGTGTGTTTTAGGTCAAATTACCTATTTGACCATTCTGAACTTCACCTGAATTTATTTTTAGGTTCATTTAGGTTTATGCATTGATTCTATGCTTTTCATTTAATTTGACTTGTATTTATTTTTATTTTATTTAAATTCCCTTAGACTTAGGTGATTTTAAGCTTAAATGTATCAATTGAGTCAACCATCCCAACTTCTTCAATCTAAGCTCAATTAAATTTAAATTTCAATTTAAATAAACTCTTATTGAATTTTGAGGTCTAATTGGGTTTACGTAATCCAATTCACTAGGATGGCCTACACTTAGATCTTATGGCATTGAGCTTGATTTACTTTTAGTTTTGATTTCAGATTTAATTTTTAGTTTTAGATTTGATTAGTTTATTATTTGATTTGGTTTATTTATACACTTTATCACTAAGTATAGTGTCCTAAGTACCTAATTAAGAAACTCTTAATCTAAGATTAGGTGTCTTAATTACTAGGATTAAGGATGATGTTAACTTCATCCGTATAGAAGTATTGATCATGCATATGGTTTATATATTTTAATCATCTTTATTAACTCAAGTTCATAATTATCTTTATGATTTTTATATATAAAAAATATTTTAAAATTTACAAGTGATAATAGCATTAAGAACATAATTAACATATCCTAAGCTTGATATATTTTTTTTATTTTAGTCATGGGTGAGAAAGAATATGAGTCAAGCATACATTTACAAGTTGATGAAGAATAATGATTAAGCATAATGATGCAATAACCTAAACCATTAATTCCCATGGCCAATTACATAACCATAACACCACTTAAAACCTAATTAAACTTTTTTGTTACCACATTTTAATTAAGGTTAAATGGACTTATAAGGGGAGATTAGATACTCTAAAATTATCGCACAATAGTTATCTGTTCATTAAGTGATTTAAAAGTGGAATAAATGATTATTATTATTTTATTAAGGTTAAATAATTATTTAAGCCAATTAAGCCCAATGCACACCAAAAAATTCAATTAAACATTAAACATAAGCCCAAAAGTTATAAAAAAAAGTACAAAACATGCATTTGAATGCATAAAACACATCCTAAAATTCTAATGCAATTGGGCTTATATTTTATGCCTAATTAAATAAATGGAAAAACAAAAAATTATCAATTTTAGTCAAAATTCTTTGAATCAATTGTGGCTTTTGATTTTATCAAAAATCTCTTTATAAGTTGAGCACAAAGAGGAGTTGATCATAATTTTTGGAGCCTTAGATAATTAGTTGTGAATTTTTTAATTCCTAGGGTAATTAAATGAATTATTTAATTAAGTAAAGCATTTGATGGTGATTTTGAGAAATTATCAGGACCTAAGGTCTTGATAATTTTTTTGGTCACTACTAAGTTTCCTAAATACATTTAAGCACTCAAAAGTGATCTCAATGATTTTATAATCTACCAAATTATTAAGTAGTAAAAAATGATTAATTATAGTCTTAAAATGCTCATCTCCTAACACACTCACCTAATTGAGTTGAAATAATTATGGGAGGTAGAGCTCATCTCAAGTGATGTTTACCTAAAATACCAAGCCATTTGGCTAAGTAATAAAGGATTAATTACAACATTAATCTAAACATTTGAACTCTAATTAACCTCTATCTACTTAATAAAATTTAGGTCTTTTATTTTTTTTTATTTTATTATTTATATTTAACCTTTATAGAAATTATTAATTTGTATTTTTGTATTTTCTATAATTAGTTAGGATTCTTAAAAGTTTCTACTAATTAAACTTAGCTAAAACCCATTTATATGCCTTACACAGTTAGCTGCCCAATTAGTTGCACTTTACGCACGACACCATGAGATTGGTTATTAAACAGATCCTATGTGTTTATTGAGGCAATTGGAGGTGGATGAATTTTCACCATAGCCATTCTATCAAAGATTGATTGACTTTAATTAATCTAGTGATTTAAAAAATTAAATCAAAGATTTCTAACTTATTTAATCATAATCATCCATTCTAATTATGTAGAATGGATGTTGTGTGATTCATATTCAACCTCTGGTGAGGGACAGAGATTGTCTGCCTCTCTCTACTTAATTCAAGCCAACCATGACCCCATTTTTACATTAAATAAACTCCATTAGGATCTAAAATGAAATGGAAGGGAACTTACTGCTTGATCATGATGATATGCACATTCACTACTCAAAAGACCAACACATAAAGAAGATTTTTATTATATAGTTGTGATGCCTCATTGAAGTTAAAGACTTGTGGTTTTCTCACCAAAGGTAGCTTTATCTTGAAGAGATGAAGCCCTATTGAGAAGGTGGCTCCTTGCCTCCCTATCGATTGTTCCCAAAACCAAGCTCCATAACTACTCATCAGAATTTGATCAAACTCTATACTCTGATGCTCAAATTAAATGATTTTTTATTCAAGTTTGCTCATAAGGATGTGAGGATGATGTGCGAAGAGATAATTAGAACTTAGTCAAGTTTTGTGGTAGGTGATGTGGAGAAAATTTTATGAGACCAGACAAATCTTAGGATATTATCATTTTAGTGATCAAATATGGCATTAAAAGATAATACTTCATCTTAAGAGATGAAAATATCACCTTATAATAGATTCGAGTACTTAATAAAAGATTCTTAATATAGATGGTTCTCTAATGCTCTAGAGATTCTTCCCTCAAACTATATAATAAGATAAAGAAATGTTTATTTAACTATGGGGCTCTAAGTTTCCTATAAGGCAAGACTCTATAGTTATTTACATCTTACAAAAGTTAAATTTTTTTTTAAGAAAACTCTCGATCAAGGGAATTAACTCTTACCTTTACATAGGATTTCAAAGCAAAGATTCAAAGAAAGTGTATTCAAAAGATTCAAAAGGGAATGTTTTAAGAGAAGCAGTTCTTTGAAATGCCAAATGGGATTGTGTAGGACATGCCTTGGATATTGGGAAGCCTAGTGAGCATTTCAATCTGTCCTATAATTGAAATTTACATTTTATTTTTTGAAATTGAATTTATTAATATTTTAATTGGTATATTATTATATTTTTAGGACTTAGATTCTAATAGCATAAAACTATAGAAATGCCTAATAATTAAAGACTTATTCCAGTGGGATGTTTTGGACCCAAATTCTAAAAGTCATTCTGACATATATTAAAAGCTAAACTTAGTATGATCCTTTGAATTATGGGCCTTAATCTTATTTAAGAATGAAAACCTATCCTAGAATTACTTCCCACCTAGATGGGTTTCCAGCTTATACCTCTTAAATGATTTTAAATCCATGAAACTAGTCTTATGATTATAAGATAGCTAGGTTGTTATAATTAGGAGTGGAAGCTATGAGTCTGAACTCACTCTCTAACCTTAGAAATCTTGACTTGTATGTTATACATATAACTAATGTAATAATATTTTATTTTTATACATTTTGACTCATAATTTTATTAGAAGGTTTTGGGTATGTAAATCATACCTAAAATGAGATGCAATTAGAAATGATTCATGGGCCAATTCAAAATTGAAGGCAAGCTTCTCCAAGAATGGTGATCATCCTCATAGGTCAAATACCCACTATGTTCAATGGAAGAAGGGCCTAATTCAATGATTTAAGAAGAAATATGAAATCATGGCTCACATTTATAGGGTTTCTAGTTTCTTTTAATTTTTATCTCTAATGTTTTAATCAATGAAGTTATGAGTTGATTACTCTTATAATTAAGTTAAATTAATTTAATGTGATAGAAAAATTAATTTTTGTCCTAGGATCCTGACATATCTAGGCTTGATCACGATATATAAAAATACATAAATAAACCTATGAAAAGTATGCTATTTTTATTATGTGCCCGAAAATAAAGCAAGCTAAATATATTAAATTAAATAGTCCAATCTAGCTAGGTACTACTATACACCTCAAAATAAATGGAAAAATGGGCAGTCAAGCTCTGCCTTTATACAACCTAGCCTATGACTAAAGTCTTGATCTCTACCCTTATATAAATCAATCTATAACTAAAGTCTTGATCTATGGGGGTCTTCATTCAGGATCATCACCTTCATCAGGGACCTTCTTAGGCTCCACAAGAGACCACCAATAAGTACAGTTGGCTTTTATTAATCTTAGACCCCATAAATCATAACCTAATTTTATGATCAAATTATATTTTAATGTGACAATATAAAATCCTAATCCCTACAAAATAAACATTTAGAAAAAAAAATACAACACACAAATAGTAATAATGAAAACATACAAGTTTAGAAATAATGGTTACTAAGCCCACTTATCCTATTATGCTATGCTTAAGGAATTAAATATCACCTATAAGAAAACAAAATTTATTATATTTTATTATATTGATCTCTTTAAATAAATACCCATACAAAAAATAATGTTAGTCTAAAAAGAATATCCTAACATCCAGACTAATGAGCAAATAATTTCTAGCCATCTAGTTTAAAATAATACACCATAAAATAAGGAAAATATCACATCACAAAACATATCACCATCTTAACCTAAGTCTAGGGTTGATGACTTAATAATCTAGTGCATAAAGAAGAGGTTTGTGTGCCAAGTTTATACTAAGCTTTTAAAGTTTATGTTTTGATTTAGAATTTAGAGTATGTTCAATTTACCATGGGTGGTTTCAATTTAAATGATTTAATTAATTTTAAGTTTTATTTAATTCTATTTAATTTTATTTAATTATTAAGGTTGATTTTAGATTTTGAAGATTAAAAAGGAGATTGAGTCTTGCTTATGGCAAGACTCAATCTACTTAGCACTCTAATTTTAATGAAGTGAAGTCATCACCAAAGGGGTGGAGATTCATCTAAAGTGTCAATCCTAATGATCTACATATGTTGAATAATAAAAATTTATCAAATACACCTTTCGTACATAATAGATTAAGTTAGATTTTTATTATATACATGTTGAATATGTTTTTTTTATTTGATTAACTTCTTATAGTCATGTCTTCATAAGTACATGTCATTATTAAACTAGTAGTTAAAGGTATTAAAACCTCCTTCGGACCAGTAGCCCTGTGACCTCGATTGTCCAGATGATATATCTTATGATTACATATTATAAAAAGTTCTCAATTAATGTTCATGTAAGTTTAATAAATTGATTCAATTTATTGAATATTCTTTTTTTTGTTTGGGATTTTGATTAATTTAATTTCATTATAATTTTTTTAAACCTAAAAATCTGATTTCTAGGGTTTACTAACTTTAGTAAGCTAAGGAAATTTTCCCAAATCCTTTGATATTATTGAAAGTGTCTTGAATTATTTTCTTAATTTTTATATTTTTATATGTTTATTTATTATTTGATTTAAATTAAACAAATCTTGATAATTTAATAACATCTAATCCATAAGTCATTTTATTTTGAAAAGTTTATGTTAAATGGGGTACTATGTCAATTTAATCTTCTTAAAATTTTATTTTTATCACATATGTATTTTAGGAATAATTAAGATTTTAATGTTTTAGAAAAAAATCTAAATTAGGCCTAAAATATTATGAATTGATTTAGACTTTAATTTTTTTTTAATTCTCTTATAAAAATTCAATCTATAGGGGTTTATTTAAAATTTTTAGATTTTTATTTGCTTTACTATAATATTTTCAATTCAGTCTATTTAAATTAATTAATTAATTTAATTAATCCTTTAATTAGATTATTTTAAGGTTTAATGAATTCAAGTGGGCTTGAATATTTTTCCTAAGCTCATTGATATTTTTGAAAATTCTTTAAATCATTTTCCTAATTTCCTCAATTTTTATAATTTTTAAGGTAATTATTTTGATTCCATTAGAAGTTTGGACTCGACAAATTTAGATCATTTAGTCTTGTTAGCTTTAATTCTTGAAATTTTCATAGACAATGTATTTAATCTTCAATTTCATCTTGTAAAAATTTTACATTAATTAGACACTTTCTTTAAGCTTAATTAATGTTTGATTATATTTTATTAAAATCAAATTAAGCTAAAATAATGCATGAATAAGTAGATCTTTTATTTTTTATTTCCTTCTAAAAATAAATTGAGAGAGAGGGTTTATTTAAAATTTTAGATTTTTGGTTGATTTATTATAATTTATTTAAGTTCACATTAATTAATTGAATTAATTAATTCAATTAATCGCTAATTATGTTATTTTTGAGGGTCTACTAAATTTCATAGAGTTGATAGCATTTTTGTGTTCATTGATGTTCATTATGATGATTTAAGTTACTTTCACAAAATTTTCCTAACTTTTTGAATTAATATTAATTTATTTCATTAAATTAAGATTTGTAGATTAAAAAATTCATAAGAATCATTTAAAGCATCAATAAATCCCCATATTGTTTTATGGAAGGTGTGTTTTCTCTTTAATTTCAATTCTCCAAAGTCAGAAATTGATTGGATCGATATTAGAAATGCCACCCCCTAAAAGTCTAACTCAACTTAGATCATTTCAAGGGAGATTGGTATATCTAAGATGCTTTATATCCAACCTATTAGGTAGATGTCGACCATTCTCAGAACTTGACAAGAAGGACACCAAGTTCAAGTGGGATGACAAGTGTCAACATTCTTTTGAGAGCATCAAGCAATATCTTATGATGTCGCCAGTTCTAGCTACCCCTATCCTGGGAAAACCTTTGATCCTCTGCACTACTGCATTAGACGACTCCCTTGAAATTTTATTTGACCAAACCAATGATGAAGGTAAAGAGAATGCACTTTACTTTCTCAGGTGTCATCTAGCACCTACTGAGGTAAACTATCCACCCATTGAGAAGCATTGCCAATCTCTAATCTTCACATCCTAGAAGCTATGACACTATATGTTCTCTCATAAAGTAAACTTAATTTTTAGAATCAATCCACTGAAATATCTCATGACATGACCGATGTTATCCATATAGTTGACATGATGGTCCATGATTTTATCATAGTTTGATATCACATTCATACCCCTCCGTATAGTGAAAGGATAAACAGTCACGAATTTCTTAGCACCACATCCACTTCTTTCAGATTCTTTGCTTAGTGATGATGTCCCGGATGAACAATTCGTGAACTTAGGGGATACAAACATTCACCATTGGGAAATGTATTTTTATGGTGTGGCTTCCTCTCAAAGAGGAGAATAACCACAATCTATTCTCCTAGGAAAAGCAAGGGTAGGAATAGTTCTCCTAATGCCAGGCAATGATATGATGAGATTATCATACCATCTATCTGATCCTTGCACCAACAATGAAGCTGAATATGAGGCTCTAATTGTTAGTGTTAAGTTAGCAATCTTGCTAAGCATTCAAAATATCAACATCTTTAGGGACCCTCAGCTAGTGGTCAATTAGATCTCTAGGTCCTACAAGGTCTTGAAGCCCAAACTCCATCAATACCATAAATATACCATGGAGTTCTTAGCCCAGATCCCATAGGTCATAATCTATAAGATTTCTTGAGAAGAAATTGTCATAGTTGATGCCTTAGGCAAGCTTACCAAGGAATTAGCATGTCTGAAAGATGAGTCCATATCAATAGAGGTCCATAATAGGCAATTCCTGCTTATTACTGATATTGAACTCATCAATGAATACTCTCTTGAAGGGGAGGTTTCCATTGCTAGAAAAAAGAAGAACTAGATTAGAGGCAACCCTTCATAGATTACCTAAACAAAGGAAAACTACCTCAAGAGAAGTCTCAAGCACATCAATTTATTTTAGCTGCTACAGAATACTTTTTCAAGTGGGAGGAGGCGATTTCGCTCATTGAGGTCAAAGCTAAACACATGCTCAAATTCTTTAAGAACCATGTCATATATAGATTTGGAGTACCCCACTGAATCATATCTGTAATGGTACCGCCTTCAAGAGCAGCAAAATCAATAGCTTCTCCTAAAGACACAACATAGATTGGAGATACTCTACCATCTACTACCCATGGGTGAACGATTTATCAAAAGCCTTCAAAAAAACTCTTATTCAAATACTCAAGAAGAAGCTCAATAATAACAAGTGACAGTGGCATGAGCAGTTAATTGAAGTTTTGTGGGCTTACCGTATTACCTACAGAACACCAACACAATCTACCCCATTCTCCTTAGTGTATGGGTCTGAAGATATTCTACCATTATAAGTCTAACTTTCATCACTAAGAATAGCTATTTGTAGCAAAATTACAACCAAACGGAATGTCAAGTTGCAATTAAAATTGCTTAAAGGTTTGGAAGAAAGATGCTTACAAGCATGCTAGAAACTCAAGTTGTACAAATCAAAGATTGTTCTAGCTCATTACAAGCTGGTCCACCAGAGAGATTTTTAAGTAGGAGAGCTTATTTTAGTTTTAAGGAAACTAATTGTTGCCCATTGCAAGATGGGGGGTATGTTAGAACTAACTTGGGAAGGCTCTTTCGCCATTAAAAAGGCCTACCAAGGTGGATTGCACCAACTCATCAACCACAAAGGAGAATGCCCAATGCTTCAAATCAATAGGCTTTACTTAAAGAAATATTATCCATAAACAATGTTCAAAATAATTTTCCATCAATAAAATCCCTCTTTTATTAAACATATCTTCAAATTGAAAGCTTTCCATTTACTAAATTTTTATGATGCATTTAGGGCTAGTATAAGAGAACTCGAGTGGAATCCTATCCCTCATTAGCACATCACAAACATAAAATTGCACACAAACATAAACAAATCAAACACAAATCCATTGCTTTGAGTACCGTGGGTTGAGATAAGTCTCATAACGTCCCTCACCCAGTAGTTGCTCAAGGTCAGGATGATTCACTACCTAGCTAGTTTGTCTTTCTAGTGGTATTTTTAGTTTAGGAAGTTGTGTGACCCCATGCTTTCTTCCTAGCTTGACCACTGCAAATTGATGAGTGCCTTGTTAGTGTGTTATGTCTCATTGCAAGACCAATAAGCTGCCTTGATGTTATCTTTATTTAAAAAGATGTGAGTCCCCAAACTTTCTTCTTGAACTAATCATCGTATACTGACTAGGTCTAAGTTCATATTTGAGGTTTAGGGTAAGACCCCCCAGTGGCTCCTCTTCCTCCTAACTACTTTAAGTTTGGGTCCAGTCCTTCTTTATCACTCCCCAATTGATAGTCGCCCTAGGTCAGATAATAGCTATCTAGCCAACGACAGACTATCTCGATGATTAGTTTTGATTAGCAGGATGTGAGTCCCTGATGCTTTTTTGTTAGATTAATCATTACAAACCAACAAGAAATTTAGGTTGACTAGATTTTGTCTTGCTAACGGCAACCCACCCAGTGGATAACACCACTAAGGTAGATGTGAGTCCTCATGCTTTCTTCCTAACTCGACCATTGTATACCTACAGGCTTTGTATTTCATGGTTAAGATAAGACCCCTAGAGCAACCTTCTCTGTGGGAATTCTATTTGGATTACATCTTCATGATCCCATCTAGACATGACCTAGGTTACTATCAGATTGGACAGCTCCCCTTTCGTAGCAGTCAACCCTGTGGTTGGAAGTTCTGGACTACTGATGTACAAATTATCCCTTGGGCTAGTAAATATGAGATAGGCCAAAGCCTCGTGGCTCTTTATTAGTGTGGCTCCTTGAAAACCATGCCAAATAAATAAATTAAATAAACAAAATGAAATCTCTTATGGATTAGGATAAGACCTCCAGAAGCTCCTCTCCCAAGTAGGCATCCTATCTTTTGGGCAATGCTAGAAAAACTCCCTATATGAATCACCTTGACTAGTTTAAGCTGAGATAGGACCCCTAAAGTCATTCACTTGATAGTCTCCCTAGGTCAAGTTTGACTTATTATTTTATCAGCAAGCCACCCCAATGGCTGATTCTACTTTGAAAGATGTGAGTTCCCGTACTTTCTTTCTAGTGTAACCATTACAAACTGATGGGCAACCCTTACATTGAATAGTCTCTACTCTTTGGCTGGTATACTACCCCTTTAGACTGGTAAATCTAAGGTAGATCCATGCTTACATTGCCCTTCCTTACTGCAATCCATTGCAAATTGATAGGGTCCAAATTAAATCAATCAAGTAAAATAAAAAATTCAAATAAATTCAAGTCCAAACTTATATCCCTAGTTGAGTCAAATCCAAACCAAAATGAAAACCCAAATTCAAATTAAATCAATATCAATCAACTTAAGAGATCAAAATCAAATTAAATCAACAAACCAAATCAAACAAATCCAACCAAATATATATCCCTAGTGGATTGTCCTTCAAATTAATTAACCAAATTCAAATTAAATCAACCAACAACATCAAATCAATCAAACTCAAAATCAATCAACAACAAATCAATCAAACTAAATCAAATAAATCCAAATTTGTATCCCCGATAGGTCCATCTTAAATAAATCAAACAAATCAAAATAAACTCAATTAAATCCATATCCCCATTGGAGCCTAATCAACATAAACTAATAAGTTCAACCTCTATCCCCAGTAGATTTCTTTCTATACCATGAGCGTAAATAAAATCAAATTAAATAAAAACAAAACTCAATCATATCTCAATCCCCCGGTGGATCCCTATTTATATCCTTCACATAAACCAATTTTTATCCAATCAAACTCATGTTCAAATCCCCTATGGATCTTCCTTCATGTCCATGATGCAAAATTAATTCTCAACCAATTAAACCATATCAACCCATCCCTGTCATGCCATTGGCATGATAGCAAATTACATCACATTAGGATCCATGGCTCCATCTATCTCTTCATTTAGATATGGATGGCCATCCTTAGTGCTTGTAATCTTTCTGGATGTTGTTGATCACCTCAGTTAATGCCAATATGTGTGATGTGCCTTGCCAGTTACACCACACTTATTGGGGGTCCTTTTGTTGACCTCACTTTTGGAGTGAGGATTCATCCTTCCTATCCTAGACTTAGGAATCTACTAGATACTTAGATTCCCTAGTCATAGGACACTTCTAGTGATTAGGTGAACACTAAACTCAAGCCTAGAGACATAGGAAGGTATACCATAGGTTTTGGCTATACCTTGGGACTAAGGGAACCTACCTATCCTATGGCCTAAACCATGACCTATGCCTATCGACTCATGCAAAACCAACTTCAAGCCAACATAACCATCCTCAAATTAAATTTTGATTCATATCTGAGCTCCAAGTCCAATTAACCTAACCCCTAACCTAAACTAATCCCACAATCATCTTAGGGATCTAACACAATGCCTTTTTAATTGAAACCAAATCCAATTGAACTTCACAAAAGCACCCCAACTATTCAAATCTTTATATTGAACCCTTCTAATACCTACAATCAAATCAAACCAACCAAATAAATTCAATCAACCCAGCCTGGCCCATTTGACCCAAAGGGTCCAAATAAACCAAAATCCAATTAAACCCAAATCAATTGCAATCAGAGTGATCAATCAATCCTAAATCAATCATCAAACTCAACCCAACCTAATTCAACCCAATTCAACTCAATTGACCCACTTGGTACACTTGACCCAAAGTGACCTAAAGGACCCATTTGATCCAAACTCCAATCCAACCCAAATTGGATTGAACCAACCCAACCAATACCTTCTACAATGATTGTTAATAACTCTTGATTGTCCAATTACAATCAATTGGATCAAATCAAGCTAATTTGATCACTGACCCAACTTGACCCAATTAGCCTATATGAACCAAATTGAACCAAACTTTATTGTAAACTCAATTGATTGAAACCAATACCTCCAATCAATCATAAATTGAGTATTGAATATGATTTGACCACCAATTGGATCTATCCAAGCCAATTATTTGACTTAAAGGGGAAAATTGGGCCAAATCAAATCTTAAATTAAATTGATTAAAACCAATGACTCAAATCAATCACAAATTAATTGTTGAACAGGATATATGCTTCAATTGAACCCAATTTGATCAAACCAACCAATTGACCCATTTAGCCCAAATTGGCCTAATGGGTTCAATTGAACCAAATCATTCCTAAATCCCAATCAATTCAAATCAACACCTGTAATCATTCTCAAATCATCATTTGAACTTAAACCAACCTTTCACCCAAGCCAATTCGGCTAATTTGACCAAATTGGTCAACTTAGCCCATTTGACCCATATGAACCCATATAAATCAAAACCAATTCCACTTCAAATTAAAGTAAACCAATTGAAACAAAACATTCCTATTTGTTCTTCCAAAATTTCCAATCCTTCGATAATCTAACCATGAAGTCATTGGAGATATGATTGATTACTTTAATCGAGAGTATTCTTAGGAAATTCACATTTCCTAGGATGTAATTAACTATGGAAGATTTCTTCCATAAGAAATTTAGGAACCCAAAATAAAATAAATCTTGCTTTACTTTTTCCTATAAAGTTGGAGAAAGATCTCTAGTATATATGAAAACCAATCTGCCTTAGGAGTCCTTCTTAGGTGATTAGGTCCATTGTAAGGTGATATTTTCATCTTTCAAGATGGTACATCATACCTTAATGTCATACCCGATCACTTCAATAAGTATCCCCTAAGATCTGTGTGGTGTCCACCCGACTCCAAATTAAATCACCATAATAGTAAACAAGCTTGAACTCAAACATGCACATGCTCAACTTGGTTCATTTGCAACCCTAATACCTAAGAGCTGCTCAATGTCCTAGATTTATGAAGTCAACCAAAATAATACAATGGAATAGCTATCCACCTCTTTTGCCTAGTTCATCTGACAAGTTCTCAAACCTTATTATCTTACATAGAATTATACCCTTCATTCATTGCTTAAATCCACGTTTCTGAGTTCGAACTATCCATGGCTTGGCAAAATTTGATGGGATCATCATCTTGCTTCCTAATAATTTTCTCATGTTTTTGAAGAAACACTATAAAGTAATTTAAACTATTGAATCACCTTAAAGGTATTTGTTCTAGATGCACTTACTCTTAAGATTATTAAGTTTGCACCTATAAAAATTAAATATCTTTAACCTATTATTTTGGAATTACAACTTTAGAATTCACCACCACTGTCAGACTTATCTTTAGAATTCAATTCCTCCTTAAAGACTAAGTCTCCAATTTTATTTCTTTCTTTAAACTTAATGTTCTTAAAGATTTTTGAAATTTATATATCAAAACTAACATTTAATTTGAGATCATAAAACTTGTAGCCCCCAGAACACTCAGAATAGACATTAATCGAGATTCTAATTTTCATTTGGCCTATTAGGCCTTACCTCAGTTGGGCATCTCTATAGATGAAAATGTTTTAGATCGAGCTTTTGCCTTATTTATAACTCATAATATGTTTTGATAGCTACTTTTATTGCTGCTTTATTCAAGATGTAGGCAAAAATTTTTAGTGATTTTCCCTAAATTGACTCTAGTTAGGTTAAATGGCTGCTCATGGTCCTCACCATATCATTAAGAGTCTGATTTCATCTTTCAACTAGATCATTCGTTCATGATGACCCAAGTAGAGTGCTTTAGGGATGATCTCACATTCTTTTAGATATTTATCAAAAATTCCTCAATGTTGTTTGTCTGATTAATCATATCTTTAATAATATTCACCACCACTATCAGACTTAACTTTCTTGATCTCTTTATTCAATTGTAGCTCAACCTCAATTTTAAATGATTTGAATTTTAAAGGTTATGACTTCTAAGAGATAGGGGGAGTGGAGTGAATTGGGCATTTTAAAATTCTCAAGTTAAAATTTATTTTTAAACTTTATAGAAAATTTAGTTGAAAGTACAAATTTATTTTGTATGAAATAGTGAAGCAATAAACCAAACTAAGTGTAGAAAGTTAAATGTGCAAAAAGAAAAGACAGGAGGTCTAAAAATTTTCATGTGGTTTGACCAAACCTAAAACTAGTCTACGTCTTGGCCTAGTCACCCTAACAAGTAATTCACAAATCGAAGAAAGCTTATAAAGAATCTCTCATACCCTTCTACACTAGGCAAGTAAAATACCAATAATATACATTCTTACACCCAGTTAGCATAACCCCATTAATGTACTTTACTATGTACACTATGCAAGTATAATCCCACTAAGTTTAAGAATCAAGAAAAAAGGAAATACAAGTGAATATCTTGTTGACTTCATGAGCCCCATCTCATATGAGATTGATTTTGATGATAACAAGTACATGTTCAAATATTACTAATCAAGTTAAATTTAAGTGTGCAGAAAAAATTCTTTAGCTCCTAGTTCTTCAAATATATCAAAATGCTAAAGCTATTGGACATGGAGTGAGTGGAAATTTTTCTAGGAATAACTATATTAAAGAAAATAAAATGCTCACAAAAATAAAACATATCATTCATTTATTTTAAAATAATCTATTTTAAATTATTTATAAACACTATATTTCACATTTATAATTATTCTTTAAAAGTATTTATTTTTTGGATAATGCGAACTAAATGCATAAATCATGACATTTATTATGATTCCATGCAACTTAAATTAAGTTCACTTCTCATTAAACTATTTCCATGCTAAAATATTTTTATTATCTATTTATTACTTGCATAAAATCCAATTATTTTGAAATTATCCTTTGAATTATTTTTCTCTCTCCTATTATCCTAGTTTTCTCTCTCCAATCCTATTTTTCATCCTAAACTTTTATGGCCAAAATTTTCATGATTATTTGCTAAATAAATTATGTGAGATTTATTCAAACTATTTTCATAATTATCTCATGTTTTTCTAAATTAAAAAATTAATTTATTTGAATTTTTAATTTGAAATATTTTTGAATTCAAATTGAATATTCTCTTGATTACATATTCAAATTAAACTTAGCTCTTGATGGAATGTTTTGTGGCTGATCAAATGCTACTCTAGTTGATTTAATTTTAATTAATTTGAATTAATTTTAGTTAATTAAAATAAGCCATGGAATTATCTTCTTTCCTTTTATATAAATTTTATTTTTGGAAACCTCCCATGGGTGGTCATACAATTATTTAAATTCAAATTAATCACTGATGAATATTAATTTGAACTCTTCTAAGATTTGATTCATCATAATTTAATTTAAATTAAGTACATTAAGAAAAATTAATCTATTTTTGGAATGTAGCTTGGCCGAATTTTAAATATTTCCATTGGATTTAATTTAAAATGTTCTAGAATAATATCTTTCCTTCTTTCATTCAATAAATTTCAATTGATTGAATATTTCATGATATTACATTGAATTAAAATTGAATCCTGTCATGGAAACTTCTTTGGTGGACCTTATCATGCCAATCTATTTAAATAAAATTTCATTTTTTTTTAAACCTCTCTTTGTGGAATTTCCCCTCTTGATTAAATTTAATTGATTCATTTCAATTACCTGCCATTTGGATTTCTCTCTTCCTTGCCTTGGCTAAAATCCCTCTCATGCAAATTGAAATTCAATTTGATTAATTCAAATCAATGTTTCTTGCTAAATAGGATTTTATTCCTCTTTTTGCTTTGGTTAAATCCTTCATCATGTAAATTACTTTTATTTTTAATTGATTTGTTGTTTAATCAATTCCAATTTTTTTCCTCCTATTTTCTTATGCTTGGCCAACCCCTATTAACCACTCAACTTATAAATGTATCTCTTTAGACTAGGGTTAACTTCTTATTGGATCTTTCTCTAGTGGTCGAACCCTTGCTAAAATTTTTCTTGGAGATTTCTCTTAGTGAATCAAGAGCTAAAATATTCATCATCCTCCCTCTTCCTCTGTACAAGTGATTGCTTTGAAGATTGCCTAAAATATGTTGAAGAGTAGTGCAAATCCTTTTGGTTGAGAGCTATTCAAGGTTCCTCTAATTTACTTTTTGCTATTCATGTGTGTTGACCTTGATCTCTTTCTTGGCTGAGAGCTATTCAAGGTTTCCTATAGTTTGGTCAATTTTTTTTTGTGCTTATCTAATCTATTCATATGTCTTTTCAAGTTGGCTGAAAGCTTTGATTGTGTTTGAATAAATTTTTGAGCTTGCAAATCTTTCTCTCTTCCTTATTCTTACATCTCCTTAAGTGAGATTAATTTTTTGTTGATTATTTCATAAGGAAATTTTGTGGGTAGCAAGTGTTATATTCTTTAAATTATCTCTTCTTTTGCATATATGATAGTTCTTATTAAAGAGACTTTAATTGAGTTTATGTTCTTTAATATTGCATATTCATTTGATCTTGTCAAAACTCAAGTCTCCATATAAAAGGTGATTGGTTTAGTTTCCAAATTACTTTTGTGCCACACTTTAGATCATTAATTAAATCATTTTTTTTCAAGTTCTTATATTCTAATCAAACATTTTAAAGATTTACTTGCATCATATACATCTTATATGTTACATCACTACATGCAATTTTAAATACATATTAAAATGAGGTCTATTTTTTACTTTTGCTTTCACTTGTCTTAATATTATTGTAGTTGGGTTATAAGAGCATAATTCTTTTAAATTGAAAATTAGATACTTTTATATTCCTCTTTCTTATTTTCTTGTTGGGTTAAGCTTTCCTGTTAAAGAATTTACATGGTTGGGCTGTACTTTCCCGTTAAGCAAAGTACGGTGTTGGGTTGTACATACTTATGAAATATAATATGGAAGATCTATTGTAATCTCAACTTTTATTTAGCAAATTCCTAGCTTGGGGGGCTAGGCATGGATGTAGACTAGTTTTGGAGTTTGGCCACACCAGGTAAACATCTTTGTATTCTATATCTTTACTTTTTGTACTTAACTTTTCTATTATTGTTGATTGTTGTTTTATTTCTATAATACTTTATCATTAAAGATTTAAGTTCTCTACAAAAGTTTAAAATTAATTTTTCTAAAATTATTTTCTAAAAACCCAATTCACACCCCCTCTTGGGTGCTATAGCTGAATAATAGTTGGTATCATAGCCTTGGCTCAATTTATGGCTTAACATCCTTGAGTTTGATTACTATAGCACAAGTTTTTTTCTAAAGGTGTACTACCTGAAGGACAGTCTACACATTGACCACCTTTACTTGATAATGTTCCATTTAATTATTGGAAAAATTGCATTAACACTTTTATTCTTGGATAAGATTCTAGAATGTGACATATGTTGACATATCAATATCACACACATACTATTGATACAAATGGTTTAAAAGTTGATAAACCTTTTGATGAATAATCTGCTTATGAAAAAAATTGGATGAATTAAATGCAAAAGCTTGTAATATTCTTTATTATGCTTTACTTTGCAATGATTACATGAGAATTTCCATGCTTACTACTACAAAAGAAATTTGGGATAAGTTGATTCTTACTTATGAAGGTACTAACGAAATTAAAGATGCCCATATAAATAGGTTAGTATATGAATATGAATTATTTTTCATGTTACCAAATGAAAATATTTCTAATATGTATACTCGCTTCATGAAAATTATAAATACTTTTCATTCACTTAGAAGAAAGTATAAAAAATAAGATTTGGTATATAAAATTTTAAGATGCCTTCCAAAAGATTGGGATGCAAAAGTTACCACTATTAGTGAAGCGAGGGATTTAACTACTTATACACTTGATCAACTTCTTGGTTCTTTGATAGAATATGAATAAGTTATTACACAAATAGATTAAAATGACTCTTTTGAAAAAATAGAGAAAGGAAAATTGATTGCTTTGCAGGTGAAAGACAGTTATGAGGAAAATTCCTCATGTTTATATTCTGATAGTGATAAGATTGCTTTGCTTTCAAAAAGCCTAGAAAATATGATCAGAAAGAAAAAGCACAGGTATGAAAAATCTAAAATACATAAATTGCCTACTAAAGATTGAATGCAAGAGAAGAAATAGTATGATTCAATTGCGAAAAGCCCATACATGTAAGAGGTGACTATCCAGACTTAGTTGAAAAAGAAAAAGCTTAAAAA
Organism: Cymbidium sinense; assembly: GCA_021442155.1. Taxonomy (NCBI): domain Eukaryota; kingdom Viridiplantae; phylum Streptophyta; class Magnoliopsida; order Asparagales; family Orchidaceae; genus Cymbidium; species Cymbidium sinense. The sequence continues at coordinate 83,545,213 of CM038215.1, forward strand.
AAGAAGTCTTGGAAAAATAAGAAGCCTTTGAAGAAAAAGAATAGAGCACTTTGGGCAAACTCCAATTTAGAAAAATCAATTGATTACACTACAGAGGAAGAAGCAAATATATGTCTTATGGCTTATGTGGATTCTACAAGTGAGGTATGTGAAGATATTTCTTATGAATAATTAGATGATGCTTTCAAAGAATTAGCATATGAATATAAAAAGCTGAAAAGAAAATTTAATATTCTAGAAAAAGAAAAGAAAATTTTAGAAATGCATGCTTCATCCTTAGAAAAAAATGTGTTGATTTAAAGACTAAGAATGATGCTTTATTAGATCAATCAATACTTGTGTAGGTTGAAAATGGAAAATTTATCACTTCATGAAAAATTAGATTCTTATAGTAGATCACATTCACATGTTCCATTCATTATAAACAAGTCATCATATGCATCAAGATCATTTAAATTTAGACCTTATGCAAATACAAATGTTAAATGTAATTTTTTCAATAAAAAAGGTCATGTATCTTCTGAATATCATGCAAGAAAATCTCAATTATTTTCAAATTCAAACTTTATTTAGATGCCTAAAATAAAATAGTTACAGATACTACACATCATTCATTGCATATCTTTTCATTTGGATGTGGACACAAACATATTTAGTAGATCACATTCACATGTTCCATTCATTACAAACAAGTCATTAGATGCATCAAGATCATTTAAACTTAGACCTTATGGGAATACAAATGTTACATGTAATTTTTGCAATAAAAAATGTCATGTATCTTCTGATTATCATGCAAGAAAATCTCAATTATTTTCAAATTCAATCTTTTTTAGATGCTTAAAAATAAAATAGTTACACATACTACACATCATTCATTGCATATCTTTTCATTTGGATGTGGACCCAAACATGTTTGGGTTCCAAAAGTTGACCCCTGATTTTATTTTGTAGGAATTCCTTCAAAGCAAAATCAAAGAAGGCATGTGGTACTTGGACAGCGAATGTTCAAGACATATGATAGGTGATAAATAAAAATTTTCTACTTTAGAACCTTGTGAAGAAGGATTTTTAGTTTATGGTGATAATGCTAAATAAAATATAATTGGAATCAATTCTATTTCTAAGGATTCAATTACTTTAGATAGAGTTTATTTTGTTGAAGGTTTAAATCATAATCTTATTTCCATTAGTCAATTATGCGATAAAGGATTTAATGTTGAATTTCTTGAATCTTTCTGTACTATTAAATATAAAGAAACTATTTTATTAGTTGGTCATAGATACAAAAACATGTACTTTATTGATTTTGAAATTGCAAGTAATACAAATTTAAACTTACTTTTTTTTAAATGTTCACTTGATGATGTTTGGTTATGACATAAAAGGTTGTCACATTAACATGAATTCTTTAAACAAAATTACAAAACTTGATCTTGTTGATGGTTCACCTAAAATAAAATTTCATTCTAGTTATGTTTGTGATGCATGCATTCATGAAAAATGTTCTAAACACTCTCTCAAAAATAAAAATATTGTCTCTACAACTAGACCTTTAGAGTTATTGCATATGGATTTATTTGGTCTTGTTAACACTACTAACTTAGGTGGAAAATTCTATGATTTTGTTATTGTTAATGATTTTTCAAGATTTACTTGGGTTATTTTTCAAGATTTTGTTATTGTTTACACTACTAGCTTAGGTGGAAAATGATGCTTTTGAACATTTAAAAAAATTTGTTAAACATATTCAGTGTGATAGAAGTATTCTTGTCAGTAAAATTCAATTTAATCATGGTGGTGAATTTGAAAATAAAGATTTTAAAAATGTTTTTGATGAATTTAGTATTAAACACAATTTTTTTGCTCCTAGAACACCTCAATAAAATGGTGTTGTTGAAAGAAAAAATAATAATTTTAATTGAATTGAGTAGAGCTATGCTTGATAATTATAAATTGCCTAAGTATTTTTGGGCAGAAGCCATTAACATTGAATGTTATGTTATGAATCATGTTTACTTGATACCTCTTTCAAATAAAACCCCTTATGAGTTGTTCTTTGGTAAGAAATCTAAAATTAGTTATTTTCATATCTTTGATTATAAATGCTTCATTTTGAATAATGGTATAGATTATTTAGGAAAGTTTGATAGTAAATCTGATGATGGTATTTTTTTAGGATACTCTTGGAATGGTAGACCCTATAGAGTTTATAATAAAAGAAAATTATTATGGAAGAATCAGTACATGTCATATTTGATGAAAATCCTATAGATCTTATTAAAGATGATGTGATTGAAGAAGAGCTAGATGATTTTAAGAAAATGAGCTTGGAAGAAAATGTAGATGATTCTTTACCAAAAGATTGGAAATTCATTAGGAATCATCTAAAAGACTTGATTATTGGAAATTCATCTCAAGGAGTTAGAACTAGAAGATAATCTAAGGAAATGATAAATCATTTTGTGTTCTGATCTGATATTGAACCAAAATAAATAAATGAAGATTTGGAGAATCACTATTGGATTGTAATTATAGATGAAGAATTAAATCAATTTATTAGAAATGATTTGTGGGAATTAGTTCCTAAACCTTAAGAACAAAATGTTATAAGAACCAAATTGGTCTTTAGGAATGAGTTAGATGACTCGAGACACATTGTTAGAAATAAGGCTAGATTGGTTGCACAAGAATATTTGAAAGGATAGATTTTGAAAAAAACCTCTGTCCTTGTAGCTAGATTAGAAGATATTAGATTGCTCCTTCCCTATGCATGTTACAAAGTCTTTAAATTATTCCAAATGGATGTAAAAAGTGCATTTTTAAATGGCTTTATAGATCAAGATGTGTTTTTAGAACAACCTCCTTGTTTTGAAAATGTAGATATTCTAGATCATGTTTTAAAATTGAAGAAAGCATTGTATGGAATGAAACAAGCTCCTAGAGCTTGGTATGATAGATTGAGTGGCTCTCTTATAGATCATGATTTTAGGAAGAGTATAGTAGATACCACCTTATTCCTTAAGAATTTAAGTGATGAATTGATTATTGTTCAGATTAATGTGGATGACATTTTATTTGGTGAGTCTTTATGTGTAGAGTTTTCACCTTTGATGTCTAAAGAATTTGAGATGAGTATAATGGGTGAACTCAATTTTTTCTTAGGGCTTAAGTAAAATAACAATAAAAAGGCACTTTTATTTGTCAAACTAAGTACACTAATGACTTGATAGAGAGATTTGATATAAAAGAATTTAAATATAATAAGAATCCTATGTGCCCCTCTACTAAAATTGATTTAGATGAGTTAGGAAAACTAGTTGATCACAAAATTTTTAGAAATATGATTGTTTCTCTTTTGTATCTTGCTACTAGTATGTCTGATATTATATTTGTTGTATGTTTATGTGCTCATTTTTAGGCTACTCTGAAAGAATCTCATTTAACTGCTATTAAGCATATCTTTCATTATTTAATTGTCACTTTTAAGTTAGGTTTGTGGTATCCTAAAAATTCACTTTTATGTGACTTAATTGCTTATTTTGATGCTGACTTTGGAAGATGTAAAATAGATAGAAAAAGTGCGTCAGGAACATGTTAATTTTTTGAATCATATTTAGTATCTTGGTCATCTAGAAAATAGAACTTCATTGACCTTTCAACTGCTGAAGCTGAGTATATAGCTATTGGAAGCTATGTTGCTCAGGTTCTTTGGTTGAAGCAGCACTTAGAAAATTCTGGAATTATGCTAGATCACATTCCTACTAAGTGTGACAATACTAGTGTAATTTGTTTGACAAAAAATTATATCCATGACTCTAGAGCTCAACACATAGAAGTTAGACATCACTTTATTCAGGATCATGAGTAAAGAAGATGTGAATATTTATTTTATTAGTCCAGATTTATAAAGTGCGAACATTTTTACTAAACCATTACTTGAAGAATGATTTTGTACCCTAAGATGCATGTTAGGCATGTTAGATCCAAGCATATAATTTTATTATTATTCATTTTTTTAAATCTTTTTGATGTTGTCAAAAGGGGGAGAAAATAGTATGTTTATTTTATTTCTCTTTATGATGCATAGTTTTAAGGGATGCTTTTTCATATTATATAAACATGTTATATTCATGTTTTATTATTCTTAAAAATTCTTAAATGTTTAAAATTTTTTTTATTTACTTGCTACAAATTTTCTCTAATGCAATTTGTATGTCCAAAGGTTGATGTAAGATCACTTTGCACCTTCATCAATATTTAATATCAACATATGTTTATCATCATCAAAAAAGTGGAGATTGTTGACTTCATGAGCCCCATCTCATATGAGATTGTTTTTTGATGATAACAAACACATGGTCAAATGCTACTGATCTAGTTAGATTCAAGTTTGCAGGAAAAATTTTTCAGCTCCTGGTTCTTCAGTTATATCAGAATGCTAAAGCAATTGAACATGACTTAGTGGGATTTTTTAGGAATAACTATATTAAGGAAAATTAAATGCTCACTAAAATAAAATATATCATTCATTCATTTTAAAATAATATATTTTAAATTATTCATAAACACTATATTTCATATTTATAATTATTCTTTAAAATTATTCATTTTCTGGATATTGTGAACAAAATGCATAAACCATGTTACATTTGTTGTGCTTACAAGTAAGTTAAATTAAGTTCACATCTCATTAAACTATTTCCATGCAAAAATATGTTCATTATCCATTTATTACTTGCATAAAATCCAATTATCCTTTGTATTATTTTTCTCTCTTATTATCCTAATTTTCTCTCTCCTATCATATTCTTCATCATAAACCTTTTTGGCCAAACTTGTTTATGATTATTTGCTAAATAAATTATGTGAGAGTTATTCAAATTATTTCCATAATTATCCCAATTTTAAAATTAAAAAATTCATTTATTTGAATATTTAATTTGAATTTTTTTTAATTCAAATTGAATATTCTGTTGATTACATATGCAAATTTAAACTTAGCTCTTTATAGAATGTTTTGTGGCTGTTCATATGCTACTCTAGTTGATTTACTTTAAATTAATGTGATATTATTTTAGTTAATTCAAATTCAATTAAAATAAGCTAGGGAGTTATCTTCTTTTCTTTTATATAAATTCTATTTTTGGAAACCTCCCATGGCTTACCATAATTTTATTTAAATTCAAATTAATCACTTAATGAATATTGATTTAAAATATTCTAAGATATAATTCATCATCATTTGATTTGAATTAAGTACATTAAAATAAATTTAACCAATATTTGGAATGTAGCTTAACTGAATTTTTAATATTTCCATCAGATTTAATTTAAAATGTTGTAGAATAATATCTTTCTTTCATTCATTCAACCAATTTCAATTGATTGAATATTCTATGATATTGCAATGAATTCTAAATGAATCCCATTAGGGAAACACCTTTGACCAACCCTATCATACTAATACATTTAAATAAAATTTTAAATTTAAAAAAAAAACTGCTCTTAGCCTAATTTCCTCTTTTGATTAAAATTAATTGATTCAACTGAATTACTTACCATTTGGTTTCCCTCTTCCTTGCCTTGCCTTAAATCCCTCTCATGAAAATTGAAATTCAATTTGATTAATTCAAATCAACTTTTCTTACCAAATAGGATTTCCCTCCTCTTTTTGCTTTGGTTGAATGCTTCATCATGTAATTACTTTTATTTTTTATTGGTTTGTGTTTATTCAATTCCAAATTTATTTTTCCTCCTATTTCCTTTATCTTTGCCGACCCCTATTAACCTATCAACTTATATATGTATCTCTTTAGACTAGGGTTAACTTGCTCTTAGATATTTCTCTTGTGGCGGAACCATTGCTAAAAATTTTCTTGGAGATTGCTCTTGGTGAATCAAGTGCTAACATATTGATCATCCTTCCTCTTCCTCCCTACAAGTGATTGCTTCAAATATTTCCCAAAATAAGTTGAAAGAGTGGTGCAAATACTTTTGGCCAAGAGTTATTCAAGGTTTCTCTTATTTAATTTTTATTATTCATGTGTGTTGACCTTGATCTCTTTCTTGGCTTAAGGTTTCCTATAGTTTGGTCAATTTATTTTGTGCTTAACTAATCTATTCATATATCTTTTCAAGTTGGTCAAAAGCTTTGATTGTGTTTGGATAAAGTTTTGTGCTTGCAAATCTTTATCTCTTCTTTATTCTTACATATCCTTAAGTGAGATTAATTTTGTGTTGATTATTTCATAAATAAATTTTGTAGGTAGCAAGTGTTCTATTATTTAAATTGTCTATTCTTTTGCATATATGATAGTTCCTTCCAAAGAGACTTCAATTGAGTTTATTTTCATTAATATTGCATATTCATTACATCTTTTCAAAACTCAAGTATGTAAATAAAAGGTGATTGGTTTAGTTTTCAAATTACTATTGTGCCACACTTTAGATCATTAACTAAATTATTTTGTTTTCAAGCTCTTATATTCTCTTCAAACATTTTAAAGATTCACTTGCATCATATACATCTTCCATGTAATATAATTACATTCAATTTTGAATACAAATTGAAGTGAGCTCTCTTTCTTACTTTTATTTTTTACTTGCCTTAATATTGTTGTGGTTGGATTACAAGAGAAAATTACTTTTAAAATGAGAGTTAGATACATTCATATTCCTCTTTCTTATTTTTTTGTTTGATTGTACTTGTTCGTTAAGGAATGTATGTGGTTAGGTTGTACTTACCTATTAAGAAAAGTACGATGTTGGGTTGTACTTGCCCATGAAGGAGAGTACATGAGAGTTGTTGTAATCTCAAGTTTGACTTAGTGAATTCCTAGCCTAGGTGACTAGGCATGGACGTAGGCCAATTTTTAGGGTTTGCCCAAACCACATAAAAATCTCTGTGTTCACTTTGTTTATTTTCTGCACTTAACTTTTCTATTATTGTTGATTGTTGTTTTGTTTCTCTAAAGCTTTATCATTAAAGATTTAAGTTTTTTTTACAAAAGTTTAAAATTAAGTTATCAAAAATCTCAAAACCCCAATTCACCGCCCTCTCGTCCCACCCCACGGGTGCCATAGCTGAACAACATATCTACCTCTCAATTTAAAATAAATTTTACACTCAAGCCCACTAAGCAAGATAACAAGACAAATAATGAATAGCATAAAGTTTATTTGTTCTTTATATGGTAAAGTATGCAATGATATGAATCTAATGTAAACTACTTGAAACAAATTTATCTTTGAAAAATATTTGCACAAAGTGAAATGATAATTTAAAAATATGAACCTGAAAAATAATTTACTACAAAACACATCAAAAAAAGTGACTTTTAAGAAACTTCCACAATGTACAAAATCAGAGATTTATAAAGTGAAAAACTTTGAATCAATAGAAAAATCATGAGAGCCTAAAAGATGATCTTAACATAAATAAATTTTGAAACAAAATGTAAGAATAAAATCAACATTTAATACACTTGCATAAAATGAAATAAAAAAATCGTGAAGATGATTACTTATAAAAAATAATAAATTCAAAAACCTTAAAAGACAAATTTCATTAAATAAAAACACAATCAAATGATGATAAACCTTTCAAACTACTTGAATTAAAAGGTAAATAAACTAGTGATGATTTTTAACAATGCAGGCCATAAATCTTTTTAATTCAATCAAACCATCAAATTCTAAAGATCAAATAATTAAAGTAAATTAAGCACCCTTACTCATATCCTCTGAATGTGTGAGAATATAAGCACAAGACTTGATGAATAATCCTCCAAAGATTGAAGAATGCTTGAATAATATGATGAATATATATATATATATATATATATATTTATGATTTTATATGATTCATAATAATAAAAAATTGATGAATCTCCCATTTGAATATAGACAAAGAGATGAGCAAAAGAGATGAGCTTTAGCACTTGAATCCAAAAGATCCCTTTAAAAAATTAAATTGTAAGAGTTTGGCCAAGGTGATGTTTTTTCCAAGAGAGAGTGAAGTCATGAAAGCATCTCTTTAAATTGAATAGAATCATAGAGGTGGTCTACAAGAACAAGAGAAAAAAGAGTGAAATAAATGAGAGGGAAGTCAAGTCATGAAGGAATTTGATTTTCAAATTCAAAGAATACAATTTCTTAAAATAAAACACATGGAGTAAAGTTTAAATAAACTTAAAATTAACATAATGTGGTCAAGCAAACAAGAGAGGGTGGGAAGCATTTATTGCACTTAGCATAATTAAATAATTTCTAATTAATAAAGAGATTAATAAAAAAGCATTTGAAATTATTTGAAATAAAATAAATCCAATAGATATAATAGCATGGGACATCTAAAGCTTGCCATATGGGATTCAATGATGAATCAATGCAATAGATATGAGAGGTTAGTTAATTAATTTGAGAGGAATTAATAAAGCAAGCCATGAGAATAAATCCAAATAAAAAAAAGAAGTATTTTCCATGAAGGGCCAAGTGTGTTTCCATAATGAAATCAATCTCAAATCAATGTAGTCTATCAAATTAATTTAAGGAAGATTAATTAAAAAGTTTTTTGAGTAATAATCATAATTTTACAATGATCAAAATCTATTAAAGGAGGCTGGCCAAAAGAAAATTCCAAAATAGGAAATTTAAAGAAGGAAAGTGTGTTAATTCTAAACCCACTTGAATTTAAATTTGAATTAAGTTGAATTAATTAAAATTAAGTCAAATTAGTTAATTAATGCATGATAAAGCGTGGGAAACTTTGCAAAAAGAGGATAGAATAAAAAATAGTAGCAATTTAAGGTAAACTACAATTTGAAATAAAAAAAATTCAAAATTCAAATAAATTTGAAATTTAAAAAATCATTTGTTGTGGGAAAATAATATGGTTTTGCATTGAATAAATATCACAAAAGTATTCATCCCAAAATCATTAAAAAATTCATCCATGCATGAGAGAAAGGTAAAATTCAAATGAAATTATTGATAGGTAAGAGAAACGAGTAACAGGTGAGCGAGAATTGATATTTTATATAATTGAAGGAATAGTTTAATTCTCATAATAAAATATATTGGAAAAATTAATCTAATCATTATAATTATTTAATTAAGTGGAAAGTAAACTTAACTCACTCTATGATGCAATGAATAATGCATAAACTAATGCAAGTACTTACTTTATCCAAAAGGATAATTTCATGAATATTAAAAAAAATGATGCTAAAATATAAAAATGTTATAAAAATTTATAATAAATAAGATGAAAATGTTTTTAGCAATTATTTTCATGTTTATTAGCTATTATTTGTTTTATTATGCAAATTTTGTATAATTTTTAAACTACCCTTATCAAGGTTGATTTGACTTTCTAGATCTGATTAAGCAAGCTATATTTGGTGAATTTCTTGAAATACTTAAAATAAATTAGTAGTTTCAGTCATCAATAGAAAAACCAAGTTATTATTGATAATAATATTATTTTATATAGATAATTTAACTTGTAAGGAAATTATTAGTCTTCATCATAAAATATTTATTACAATCAAATCAAATGGTGTGATGCACAATGTGTATACTCAATAATCTCCCCCATATTTTGATGATGACAAATGAATGTCGGTGTGAAGGATAAAAATAATAATAAAATTATTTTTCTCCCCCTCACTAAATTCATATTTGAGAAATTAAAAGTATAACCATCACTAGTGATATGCACCAACATCTATATTTCTCCCCCTTTTGACATCACCAAAAGGTTCATAACAAAATAAAAGTTGATTATATTAGCAAAATTCTCCCTCTTATTTAAATACAAAAGTAAATTCAACATGAGATTATAAAAATCATTAAAAATTAACATGCATAAGTTACTCTCCCCTTATTTTATATAAACCAATCTTTGTTTGACATAAAAATAAATTTATGAATAAAGGTACCAATCTAAAATATTTAATATACACATTTAAGTACAAAATAGATATAAACATGCCTCTAATACAAAACTTTAACAATATTTGAAGTAGTTTAATATCCCATAGATCAACCATTTAAAATGGATATATTTTGAAAGTAATACCAACTTATGTTACCAATAAAAATTATTCCATCATCTATTCAAATGTTAATTGAAGAATAGAAAATAAATCATTACCTTGATAAAGCCTAACTTTATATTTACAAAAATTAAGAATATTAAGCTATCAATTACAAAACATGTTCTTAATAAATTTAATCAAAAACTACGAACTTATAATAATAATAATTTTCTAAAAGGGGCAAACAAAAGAAATCAAATCAAGTATAAAATTATACTAATTTCAATTATGTAAATCACTTGATCTCAAAAATATAAAAAAATAATATAGTTTATGATTAGAAGATGTACAGAGGGTGTGCTAACTAAATATTATTATAAATTTTATATAATCTAAAATATGAATCTAAATTATGACAAATAGACACATGCAATAACATGCTATATAAAAATTTAAAAGCTATAATAAGCCAAAACATGAATTTAAAATTATTTTTAAATCATATTTTAAATTAACTCATTTATTTAAAAGATAGAGCATAAAGCTTATATGGATTAACTAGATATGAATGAAGCATAACTAATCTAAGGACCTAAATATATGTAAGGTGTTAATGAAAAATAAAAAATAAATACTGATATTATTTCTTTTTATAAACCTTTGTAATTTAATGTTGCTTTTATATATCTGAATCAACGACTTGTCTTCACCAGTCTATCTTAAAGACAAATCTTCAATACAAACATAAATCCAATATTTTGGTATCCAAGCAATCTTCGATCTTTTAACATTAGTAGCATTACAAATATTTAAATAAGTATATGATGGGCTATGCAAAATAGTTCTTATTGGAATCCAAATGTATGAAGATGAAACTTTTAATTGAATGGATCTTCTAAAAAAACAAACATAAGAAACATGGCCTTACATACAACAATAAGTACATGAAACATTCGGTAAAGCATGCATAAATAAATTATAAATTCCATATTTATTTTTAGAGAGTGAACCAACATGCTTATAAGATAAATACGTATCTAAAGCATGTGAATAGTATGAAAAATGCTTATAAGAGATAGAAGAATTTGAATGTAAAGCATGTGAGCATTTGAAACTAGTGGATGACAAAGATATGTTATTTAATTTTCTTCTAATAATAACATTCTCACTTTTTAAATTTTTAATCTCAACATGCAAATCATGTTCAACTTTATCTCTATTCAATAACTTCTGTAATATTTGATTTTCATCGTCTAAATTTTTTAATCCAATAGATAAAATCAACATGATTACAAGATATAGAAGTCTAGATAAGCCATAAAGAAAATAATTTATTTTGGCATTCATGGAAGATACTTCACTTTCAAGTAAATAAATCCTATCATTTGATTTTTGAGCATCTAATAAAAGTGACTCATTTTCCTTCATCATAGTGTCAATATATTTTTTTTAAAACTTCTAAACTTCTTTTTAGTTGAAATATATTTCCTTTTCAATTAATAATAAACATCCACTAATTCATTAAAAATTTACTTATATTTAATTCAGCTAAGGATCTAATACCAATTGTTAAGAGGTTTTGACACTTATAAGGAAGGGTGAATTAAATATTTTAAAAATTTTCAAGTTAAAACTTAATTTTAAACTTTTTAGAAAAGTTAGTTATAAAAATAATTTTATTTTTATGAAAGAGAAAAGCAACAAAATGAACCAAGTGTGGAATGGTAAATGCAAAAAAAGACATAATGCACAGAAATTTTTGCATGGTTCAACCAAACCATAAAATCGGCTTACATCCAAGACTAATCACCCTAACTAAGAATTTACTAATAAAAGTAAGATTACAGAGAATATCTTGTACTCTCCTACATTGAGTGGGTACAACCCTAATAATATACTTTCCTACACTAGACAAGTACAACCCTAATAATATACTTTCCTTCACCGAGCAAGTACAATCCCAACAAATTTAAGAAATAAGAAAAAGAGAAATACAAGTGGATATCTACCTCTCAATTTTACAATAAATTTCATGCTTAAGCCCATTAAGAAATAACAAGACAAACAAAGAAGATCTCAAACTTTAATTGTTCTTTTTATGATAAAGCATGCCAAGCTATAAACATAATTTAAACTACTTGAAAGAAATTTAGCTTTGCAAAATATTTAAATAAAGTGAAATGATAATATAAAAAATGTGAACTAGGAAAATAATTTACGACAAAGTGCATAAAAAAATTAAATTTAAAGATAACTTGCACAAAATAGACAATTAGAGATCTATCATTTGAAACTTTTAATTAATCAAAAAATTGTGAGAGCCTTTAAAATGATCATAACTTAAATTAATTTCAAAACAAAATCCAAGATTAAAATCAACCTTTAATACACTTTCATAAATTGTAATAAAAACCTTGAGGGACTAGTTTCATAAAACAAAACACAATTAAATGATGATAAAAACCTTCTAAACTACTTGAATTAAAAGAGAAATGAACTAGGAAAAATCTTTAACAATGCAAGACACAAATAATTTCAATTCAATCCAACCATTAAATTCAAAAAAAGAAATAAGTAAATGTAATTAAACACCCTTACTCGTCTTCGGAATGTGGGAGAATATGAGCACTAGACTTAATGAAGACTCCTCCAAAGATTGAAGGAAGCATGAAGAAGATGAAGTACTTCCCTTTGCATGTAGTTAAAGAGATAAGCAAGAGAGAAGAGCTATAGCGCTTGAATCCAAAAGATCACTTCAAGAAATTAAATTGCAAGATCTCAGCCAAGGTGAAGTTTTTCTAAGATAGAGTGAAGTCACGAGTGCACATCCTTAATAAAATAGGATCATAGAGGTGGTTAGCCAAAATAATAGAAAAGGAAAAAAAGAAATAAATTAAAGGGAAATCAAATAAAGAAAGAATTTGATTATTTTTATAGATAAAATCCATGGAATGAAATTTGAGTAAACTCAAAATTAGCTTAATGTGGCCAACAAAGCAAGAGAGAAGGAAAGTTTTTAAATGCACTTAACATAATTAAACAACTTCTAATTGATAAATAGATTAGTCGAGGAAAGAATTTGAAATTATTTAAAATAAAATAAAACTAATAAATATAACAAGCATGGGATAGGCAAGGCTTGCCATATTGGATTCATTCATGAGTCAATGCAATTAATAAGAGGAATTAATTATATATTTGATTCCAAAATAAATAAATCAAATATTTTCCATCAAGGATTTAGACTAGTGTGTGTACATTACAGAATCAATCTCCAATCAAAGTAATCAATCAACATAAATTAAGAAATATTATCTTTCTAAATAATAATTATAATTGTTAAACAATTAAAATCAATTAAAGGGGGCCAACCAAAGGAAAATTACAAAATAAAAATTTAGAAAAAGAAACTATATAAATTCTAAACCCATTTCATTTTAAAATTGAATTAAGTTAAATTAACTCAAATAAACTCAAATTTAATTAATTAAAGCATGGTTGGGATGGCTAAACCTTGCCAAAATAGGATGGAATAAATAATAGAAACAATTTAATGTAAAATGCAATTTAAAATTCAAATAATTCAAATAAGTTTAAATTTTAAAAAATAATTAAATGAGGGAAAACAATGTGAGATTAAATTATATAATTCCTAAAAAAAATTCTTATCCAAAAATCATATGAGAGGAAGCTAATTGATTTATTTAAAGGATGACTTCAAGATTATTAAGAAAATTTGTAAATAAAATATGGAAAATATGTAGAAATTCAAAAAAATAGGATGAAAATATTTTTGCAATTTTTTTCATATTTATGAGCTCTCATTTGTGTTATATTATAATCCTAAAAAAATTCCCAAGCTACCCAAGTCTAATTCTATTTTGCTTTTCAGATCTAACTTAGCTAGCTAAGTCTAGTGAATTTTCTGAAACACTTGAAAATAAAACCATTGGTAGCTTCAAGTATTTATAAAAATTCAAATTAATAAGATAATTTTTTTGCTATTAAACTATGTCACGTAAGACTGGGCGGTGGCCGGGGGTGCCTGGGGGGTTGATTGAATTAAGTTTTTTAAATATTTTCAAATTAAAAATTAATTTTCATGCTTTGTAAGAAGTTAATATTAAATGATTATACTTTAATGAATCACACTAAATAATGAGCAACAATAAAGAAAAGTAAAGGTGCAAAAAAGGTAGAAAGAGAACAAAAAGATTTTTATGTGATTTGGCCAAACCCCAAAAGCCAGCCTATGTTAGTGCCTAGCATCCTAAGTTAGGAATTGACTAAATCAAAATGAGATTACAACAAATCTCCCATACTCTCTTTTACTAGCAAGTACAACCCAAACCGTATTTTTCTACATGGGTGAGTCCAACCAAACAACATACTTTTTTATACATGCAAGTACAACCCAAATAAATAATAAGAAGAAAGAAGAGGAGAGATACAAATATCTAACTCTCAATTAAAAAATATTTTTCACTCATTGCTTAATGATAACAATATTAAGGCAAGTTATAAAAAGGAAGAGAGCTCAAATCTTTTATATTTAAAATAGAATGTTACTTCAAAAACTTGTATGGAATATTTAATGTAAACATGAAAAGATGCTTGATTTGATTTAAATGAATTGAAAGCTTAATATCAAAGCAACTTGAAATTATGAATAAAAGTTTTACACAATATTGATTTGAATATATAAATGATAAATTAAAACAACTGATGTACGGACTTTTAAAAGACAAGTTAATGCTAAAAGTAAATCAAACAAGTTCACTTAAATTCTATTTCATAATAACTATAATGTATGCATTTGATAAAATGATTTGTAAATGAAAACTTACAAAACACTTGTGTGCTATTTGAAATAAACCACAAGATATCTTCCAGTTAAATATTTATTAAAATAAGAGGAGAGGAAGAGAACTTTAAAGCACAAATTTTTATTCAAACAATTTATGTATTTAGGCCAAGAGAAAAACTTCAATCACAACTTAATTTCTTTCATGCAATCCATAATCATTTCAATCAACTAAGTGAAGAATTAAGGTATGATGAAGAGTTAAACACAAAATAAATTAAATGAACCTCTTAATGCTTTTGACCGATGGTTTTTTCCACCAATCCTTCAAGTTTGCCAAGCAATCTTCATTGCAATCTTTTGTCCAAGGGAAGAGGAAGGATGATGAAAGAGTTGTAGCACTTGAATGATAAAATCTCCAAGAGTAAGATGTAGCTTTGGGTCATCCAAGAGTGGAGAAAAAGTGAGAAGAGGGTAACCCTAAGTCTAAGCCACATTAAATAAAAAGGAGAGACTAAGGGGTCGGCCAAGGATGATAAGATTGGAGGGAAACTAGTTTAGAAAACAATTTGATTTTGATTTCATAATCGAATAGTCAAATAATAAAAGATTCTACTCATAAGAATTTTGACCAAGAGAGAAGGAAGAGGGAAAATAGATTTGACAATGAATTAAAATATGAATTCTAGTGAAATTAAAAAAATGGATTTGCAAAAGTATGAGAGGGAAAATTAAAATAAATATGGTATTCAAATTTAAATAAATGATTTCAATCAAATCATGAGAAGTCATTGAGGTGAATTTTGGCCAAGGAGAGTATGGAGAGATAGAGAGAGAGAGAGAGAGAGAGTTGCTAAATCAATCTAAAGAACCATATAGTAATGTTGGCCATGGAGGATGATCTAGAATTTGGAAATTCAAATAGATTGAAACATAAATAAAAAATTGAATGAGACTTTGTACTAATTAGTTTGGCCAAGAGAAAATTAAGAAAGAGATGAAATCATGATGAGAATTAACAAATCAATTTAACTTAACATGGAAATAGCTTAGAAATTTTGAAATCCAAATAGGGTAGTGGACAAGATGAATTCGAAGTAAGGATTTAATTTAAATTATATGCAACATAAGATGAGAATATGATGAATTAATTAGAGTGAGATTGAATATAGAAATATATGAATTAACTCAAATAAAATAAATAATGGGTAATCACTAGGATTTTTGACCAACTATTATTTTCATAATTAGAATGATCTCAAATTAATGCATTCAATTAAATCAAGTACATAATGATTAATTAAAAATACTTTAAAGTAAGAAAAATATTTAAACTAATTAAAATTAGAATTAATATGGCTGGCCAAAACTAGTTCCTTAAATTGGATTTAATAAAATAATGGAATGGTTATAAATAAAGGTTGCATTGAATTTAATTTTAAAATAACTTGTAATAATTTAATTAAACTACAAATAATTGAAATAATTCACAAAACATTTCATAAAATATTGGAATTAATTTTTCATTGATATGGCATGGATTGTTCAATTTAAATTCAAATGAATGAATTTTTAAAATTTGAAAAATGAAGAAATTATTTATGGAAATAATTTGAATAAATATTATGTGATTTATTTGCCAAGAATCTACGAAAAATTTAGGCAAAACATTATTGGGAAGAAAATGATGATAAGAGAGAGAAAATAGAATAATAGGAAAGATAAAAGAATAATTTGAATAATTCTAGAATAATTATATTATCATACAAGAAATTATGGAAGTTTTAATTTAGAGTTGTAGGAACACCACACAGATCATAAAGGGTACTTATTGAAATGATAGAATGTGGCATTGAGGTATGATGCATTATCTCGAAAGATAAGGGCATCACCCTACAATAGACTCAATCACCAAATAAGGACTCCTAAGGTAGATGGGTCTTCGTATACCCCAAAGATCTTTCCCCTACTTTACATGGATAGGTAAGGCAAGGTTTATTTCAAGTCAGGTTCTTTAGTTCCCTATGGAGGTTAGTCCACATAATTAATTAAATCCTAAGAAATGGAAGTTTCCTAAGAACACTCTCAATTAAAGTAGTCAATAAATGTCTCTAAATATTTCAAAGCTAGACTATCAAAGGATTAATTGTTCTTGGGAATCAAATGGGATTGTTTAAATAAGAAGTCTTCTTCATGGGTTCCAAAAAAGAATAAGTAGGAAGCAAACATGATACTAGGAAGCCTTGTGAGTGCTTTAATCCACTCTATATTGAGGCTTTATACTTTTGAAGAGGAGAATTTATTTTTGTTTAAGTTAAAATTTTTATTAGAATGCTAAGACTTACATTCCAATAATACAAGATTATGGAGATTCCCAAGAAGTGGGGACTTATACTCATAGCCTAAGGGAAATAAGTAGCCTCATAACTTAAGTCTAAAATGCTTTAGCTCAAGCTAAAAGCACTACCTATGTCTAATCGGGGAGAATGTGATATAGTGGTTCACCTCCATAAAAGAGAATGAACACATCCCAACTCTTATGGACTTACAACCATTTTGAGTGGTTGCCAGCTAGAACCTTCTACATTTTAAAATCATGTAGGTTAGTCTTATGTAGATGCAAGATAGTTAGGTTGTTATTTAGTTAAGAAAGAAGCTAGAATCTTAAACTCACTTCATAAGTGACTAGATAATGATTGGTTTGAAAACATGATTTAGACTAATGCAAAATTTACAAATTTTTAAACCATTTCAGACATTAATTTGGACTAAGGCTTGGATAATTATGCCTAAATGCATGATGAAATTAGGTTGTGAACTAAATCTATGAGAAGAGGTGTTCTCCACTATCTATAAGGGTTTTCTCTCACTGGCTAAGCCTATCTACTGTCATGCAAGAGTGGAGATCCTCTATTTTCAAGAGTGAAATAATATGATATGCATGGTGTAATAACATACAACATCCAGATAAGGGGTTGTTAAATATTTTATTATCTTCATTATGAATTTAGGCTTTAAAGTGAGGTTATGAATTGATTAATATTTTAATTATGAGTTATTAATGAGGGTAGAAAAGTTAATTTTATTTTAAAAAGCCTTCTATCTAGAACACACATGAAATCATCACACTTTAAGAAACCAATGAAAAATATGTCATTTTTGTTGCACAATCTAAACATAACAATCAAACATTTAAATTTTGTAAAATAATAGAAAGGTTGATGAGGCTGGGTACTACCATACACCTTGAAATAGAAAAAAGAGTTGGGTAGCCGAGCTCTGCCCTTATATAGCTCAAATTATAATAAAATTTTACAAATGAAATAAATGCTATGGGGGTCTTCAATACTTATTATTCTTTCCTTCTTTGGATTAGCTTACTTGAGGCTTCACAAGGCCTCCCAAGTCTTTGCCTATCCACTGCTCATCCTAGACCCCATTGCACTAATCCTAATCCTATTACAAAAATTATACCTTTATGAAAAATAAAATCTAACTAGACCTACAAAATAGATGTTACCTAAAACAAACCTACAAACCAAGCAATTATATTTTACATATTTGGACTTAGAACCCTACACTTGGGTAACCAAGCCTAGCTGCCCTAATTGGATTATGCTTAGAGACATAAACAAAACCTGTAAGCAGAAAAATTTATATTTATTTATTATTACAGTGGCTCCTTAAGCTTAATCCCCTACATAAAATATTATTTGACTTATAATGTCATAACATCCTATCTACACACAAATAATCCTAAAATCTAGTTTAAAATATTACATCACAAAATAAAATATATCATCACAACATATACTAACTTAACCTAATACTAGGATCATTGACTTAGCATTCTAAAATGTGTGCTAAGGTTTAATGTGGTATGTATTGAATGAGCTTTAGGATTAAGATTCTCTAAAGTTTAGGATTATTTAAATTACCCATTAAGGATAATTTCACTTTAAGTCTATTAGTAGCTTGACTGAATTATAACTTATGCATTTATATTTTGGTCACTTTTCATTTATGATCTAATTATTATGAAGAGAAGAAAGAGACTTTACTCTTTCATCCTTAACCTAAGTTTATTTCTAAAGGTTGATTATTATTACTTTAACCTTCTTAATGGATCATTCATACATTTTATTTGAGCCTAAGTTTAGATTAGCCTTAATGAATCTTATCCAAACATGAGGCATCTTAAGACTAATGAAATTGAGTCACCATCATATGAATGATGCTCCACTACTTCCTTTCATTATCAATAACATCCACACTCTTTCCTTTTTTTAATTTATTTAATATTTAGTTTAGTATATACATGTACATGCAATATACTATTTTTTTTATTTGCACTCTTAATGAATGTTGATACATGGATTTGCTAGAAAAAGGGATTTCATCTCACATTTAAGCATATGCAAACATGTGTAAGGGATTTAACCATGTGCTTATGGATTAATTATGTTCAATCTATTAATTATATCCAGTTGATCACCCTTCTCAAGCCTCTTTAATTTGATTAACTACCTAAGCATGAGCCTTCAATGATATGCTTTGGGAAAAATAAAATTTTCCATGCACCTAAAGGGATCTAATGCAATTAGGCTCATGTTTAGGAATTAATGAAATTAAAGAAGAAAAAGATTTATGATAAATACTCTCATGATTTCTCCACACCAATAGGAAAATCATAATTTCTTTAACTAGTTTATGTTGTTACACACATAAAAGGTTAATGGGTTGCACTTGAGTTACTTAAATTGATTTCACTTATATTTTCCTATTAATTTTTCTCAGTTTACTTTTAATTATTAAGCATATTAATGAAATCCTTTAAGGAAATATAAGTGAGAATAATTAGAAAAGTTGGTTCTAATTAATCCCCATGTTATCCCCACTATTTACATTAATTAATTAACATTAATTACCTAATTTTATAGTTCATTAATTTTAATAATTGTTAAATCATTTAAAGAGCATAATTAGGATAAAAAAAATTAGAATTTCCCAAACCACATGGCAAATAATTCCAAGAAAAATATGGGAGGCAGAGAACATCCAATGGAATCGACATGCAAAATTTAGAATTAATTAGCCAAGTAATTTTTTGTGGATTAAAGTAATTAGCCTAAGATTCAAATCTTAATTAAGCACTATTAATTAATTATTAATTATTAATTTTATTTATATTAAATTCTTCTATGTCTAAACTTTCCAAAAATGGGTTTATTTGCATTTTTGGTTTTTTTGTACAATTATTTTTTTTTTTGAAGTTCTAGATTTTAAAATACATTTGTAAACTTAATTAAGTCGTTTCAAATTGTTGGTGCCATGTGGATGCTGATGTAGTAGTGCTTTCCACATGGTGCCATGGTATTGATTATTTAAAATATCAGACGTGGCTGCTAACTCAACGATGGTGGATATGGTTTTGTCTCATCCGTCCGACATCAGATCGAATAGTCATGATTAATCTCGTGATTATGAAAAGATTAAATTAAGATTTTTACTATGATTAATCATGGCCATCCATTCTAATCACGTGAAATGGATGGACGGTGATTCATCATTCTACAAGAGCCAAAAGATGAACAACATTTATCTTTTTCCACTTGATCCGAGCACATTGGAGCTCATTTGATGGTGAAATCAAAATCTAAAATTATCAGGGAGAGATTTAAGGAGATCCTACGGTGGAAATTGCATGAAACCACATTTCATTTCGGAAAAGACCAACACCTAATGGCCAAATCTATGGTTGCAAATTTTTACCTCATCGGAGCTAGAGACTGGTGGTTCCTCAATATAGGTAACTTTATCTTGAAGAGATAAAGTCCTATTGAGAAGATCTCAAGCTGTCTCCTCACTAATCGATCTATGGACCAAGCGCCACTACGAAAGTCACTAGAGTTGGTCTAAGGATTCCTTTTGATGGTCAAACTGATCAGGAATCAATTCATTTTCATTTGTCAGAGTGTGTTCAAGATGTACAAAAGTTAATTTGGCTATGATGGAGATTTGGTGAGGTTGGATAGACGAAGTTCTTGGGTGTATGTGGAGCTTTGACTCACCGATGATGAAGTGCATAGGGAGCTCAAGGGAAAGTTTGGGACTATGCAAAATACTCTAAGGAAGGTTTATAATTAGTTTGAATGGATGGAGAGGAGTATACTCTCCTCCCAAATTGAACCAAAGGCTAAGATTAGCTTAGCCTTTGGCAGTAGTCCGATTGGAGTAGGTGGCCGAAGGTGGTAGGGGACTATTGAGATGGATGTGTGTGAGAGGCTGAGGGAGTGTAATAGGCTGCCATGGAGTGCACACTACTCCTTAGGTGGACAATGGTTGCCTATGGGTAAGCTCACCCTCTCTTGGACAAAGGCTAAACCCAATAAACTTGAGTTAGGTTGGGTTAGTGGCCCTGTGTCCAAGAAAGGCCAAAGATGGCTGCTAAGGCATGGGGAAGTGGAGAACCCTTCTAAATGGTGATTTTATCCAATTTTGAGGGTTGGTTCAAGGGGTTTGAACCAACTTAGATTCACCACGGGTTAAGCCCACTAGGTCAGACCCATGGTGACCCAAGGATGACTCATGCCAAGTTTGGTTGGGTTTGGCTCAATTTGATTCATATAGGTTAAATGGGATATATTGACCATTTTGGCCAAATTGGGTCAAAGTGGGAGTTTTGTTAAGTTTAATTAGTCATTTGGAATGAGTTAGTACAATTGGTTTAGTTCAATTTGGGTCAAATGGGTCATGTTGATCAATTTGAGCAAATTGATCAAATTAGCTTGAGCATGGGTTAGGTCCATGTTCAATTGATCATTTTTGATTAATTGGAAAGTTATTTTGAATTGATTTGGATTAGGGAGTGATTTGGTTCAATTTGACCCTTTAGGTCAAATTGGGCTAAGTAGGTCAATTGGGTTGGGTTGACCCAATTGGTTATAGTTAAAGGTTGGATCATGTCCAACATCTAATTGGTGAATGATTAGAAGTATTGGTTTCAACCAATTTGGTTTAAGAATTGGTTTGGCCTAATTTAACCCTTAAGGTCAAATTGGGTCAACTTATGTCAAGAGGCCAAATTCGCTTGGTTAAGTTCAATTGGCTTCAAATTGGTGGTTGGGTCATGTTCAATATTCAATTTGTGGTTCACGAAGGGCATTGGTTGTAATTAATTTGGCTTAGAACATGATTTGGCCCAGTTTGGCCTTTTAAGTTCCTTTGGGTCAACTTGGGTTAAGGGGCCAAATTAGCTTAGTTAAGTCCAATTGATTTTAGTGGAGTGTTCAATAGTGACCTGCAATTATCAATAAATAGATTGGATTGCTTGATTTGATCCAATGGGAGTTTGATTGAAGCTTGGTCTAATTAGGCCTTTTTGGTCACTTTGGGTTAAGTGGTTTGGTCAAGTCAATTTGGATTAATTGAGGCAATAGATGGTTGGAATTTATTCAACGATGAATTTGAAGCTGATTGGTGGCTTTGACTGTAATTAACTTGGGTTTGATTGGGTTCAATTTATTTGAAGCTTTTAGGTCAAATAGGCCAACTTAGGTTACTTAAGCCTAATTGATTTAATTGGCTTGATTGCAAGTGTTGGAATAGTTTGAAATGATCCATTGGATAATTAAAATGATTAAGAGAATTAAATTGAGCTTGGTTTACTTGGATTAGTTTGAATGGAGTGATAGATTGAAGTGGGTAAGCTTAGGTTATGGTTCAAATTAATTTGTCTTGGACCTTAGATTGGAAATTAAATTTAATCAAGGTTAATTAGTGGTGTAAATGAGTCGAGTTTTGACTTAATAAAGCTAAGCTTGTTTAAACTCGATTAAGCTTGAGCTGAAGCTTGAGCTCGACTAGAGCATAATTACCAGGCTTGAGCTCGACTCAATTTAAAAAAAGTCATGCTTGAGCTCGACTCGAATACTAAAACTCATTTCAAAAGCTCGATAAATTATTAATTCGATAACATGTTATATAATAATTATCGTTCACCATTATGTAAACAAGCTAGCTCGATAAGCTACCGAGCTGAGTCAAACTAAGCTCGAACTCAAGCTCAAAATTTTTTTGAGCTTGTTTATGAGCTCGAGCTCAAGTTCATGGCCTGGTAAGCTTGGCTTGGGAGCTCATTAATGAGTCACACTCAAGTCAGCTCATGAGCTGGCTTGACTTACTTACACCCCTAAGGTCAATTGATTGGTTTGGGAATGAGATTTTAATCATTTGGTTTAGGTTCAAATGAATTGATGGGTATGAGTGTCGATTGAGGCCTTGAGGTAGGTGAAGCCTAATTGCTCTAAGGTAAGCTGTAGACCTAGGGTCATGCCTTACAAGTCTCTAGGCTTAGGTTTAGTGTTCCTTTAACTACTAGAGGTGTCCAAGAACTAAGGAAACCTAAGTGTCTAGAAGAATCGTATACCTAGGATGGGATTGACCATTCCTCACTCCAAAAGTTAGGTTAATAAAAATAAATGGATAATAAATATGATTAAGCATAGAAATAATTTAATGAAGTATGAACTTAACTTATCTCACTTGAAAGCACATTAAATGAAACTTAACTCATGCACTTCATGATATCCAACAATGGATAATTTAAGGAATAATTATATAATAGTGTAATTTTTAATATGTAGAAAATATGGATAAAATAAGTAAAATATTTTGAAAAAAATAAATCATTTATTTTATTTTATTGAGCTCTTTATTTTCTTTAATATTATAATTCCAAGAAAATTCTCAACTCGTTCAAGTCCAACAACTTTAGCTTTCCAAATTGACTGAAGAAACCAGATTTGAAGAATTTTCCTACATCACTTGAATTTAAACCAATTAATAGCATTTGATCATATTTTTGTTATCATTAAAACCAATCTCAAATGAGGTGGGGCTCTTGAAGTCAACAATCTCCCCTTTTTTTATGATGACAACCTATGTTGGTATTGAATAATGATGAAGTTGCAAAGTGACCGTACATCAACCCTTTTGAAATATAAACTGCATTAAAAGATTGTATAATAAGTAAGTAAACAAAGTTTGAAATAGTTTTGCAGTTATTCAATTTTACAAGGAGAAGACAAATGCAAAAAGAAAAGCTCCACCTAAATTTATGCATCATAAATAAAAAGACCAACATAATACTTTCTCCTCCTTTTGGCAACATTAAAAGAATTTTAAATATGAACAATAATAAATTACATGGATGGATCTAGCATACCAAACATGCATCTCAAAGTACAAAAGCATTCTTCATTAAGAGGTTTTATGAAAACATCAACAATTTGCAAATTCATGCTAACAAAATCAATATCAACATATCCTTTCCTAACATGATCCCTAATAAAATGATGTCTAAGGTCTATATGCTTGGTTTGAGAATATTGAATAGGATTTTTGGTTAAACTAATTGCACTAGTGTTATTACACTTAATGAGAATTTGATCTAGTTTAAGTTCAAAATCTTCTAATTGTTGCTTCAACCAAAGAACATACGCAATACAGCTTCTGGTAGCTATATACTCAGCTTCAGAAGTGGAAAGAGCAACAAAGTTTTAGTTTTTAGAAGACCAAGATACAAGAGAGGATCCTAAAAACTGACATGTTCCTGGTGTATTTTTTTTATCTACCTTACCACTTTCAAAGTCAACATCAGAATACGCGATCAAGTCACATGTTAGTGAATTTTTAGGATACCATAATATGAAACAAGAAGTGGTAATCAAATAACAAAAAGGAATATTTACATACATAACACAAAATTCTTATGCATTTACATATCTAACACCTAAAGCTAGATATTTACTTATCTAACACTTTACTATGCTTAAAAAGGTGCATCTTACTTTTAAAAAGTGAGTTATGATGGTATTTTTGAGGTGATATTGAAGATCTGGGTGTTATATATGTAAAAATTGAAGTTTGGGTGTTATATATGAAAATAAATAAGAATTATGCGCATATATGTAAATCCCCCTAACAAAAAATACATTTTACAACAATTAAATGTGATTCCTATGTAGCAGGCTGAAAATGAACACATATGAATACAACAAACATAATGTTAGGTCTACTAGAAGAAAGATACAAATCAGAACCAATCATATTTCTATAAAGATTTTGATCAACGGGTTTTTCGGATTCATCTAAATCAAGCTTAATAGAGGGGCTCATGGGGGTCTTACTAGATTTAAATTTCTTCATGTCATATCTTTCTATTAAGTCATTTGTATACTTGATTTGGCAAATGAAGGTTCCACTTTCTTGTTGCCTAACTTGAAGTCCCAAGAAAAAAATTGAGTTCACTCATCATACTCATTTCAAAGTTTTTAGACATTAAATATGAAAACTTAAAGTATAAGGATTCATTGGTACTACCAAATAAATTGTCATCAACATAAATTTACAGAATAATCATATCATCACCTAAGTTCTTAAGAATTAAGGTGGTATCTACTCCACCCTACCTAAAAACCATGGTCAATAGGAAAGCTACTCCATCTATCATACGAAGCTTTAGGAGCATGCTTTAGTCCATACAAGGCTTTCTTCAATTTAAAAACATGATCAGAAAACTCCAAAACTTCAAAACAAGGGGGTTGTTTTATAAGGACATCTTGAACTATAAAGTCATTTAAAAATGCACTTTTCACATCTATTTGATAAAGTTTAAAGTCTTTGAAATAGGCATAGGCAATGAACAATCTAATAGCTTCTAGTCTAGCTAAAGGGAAAAGGATTCGTCAAAATCTATTCATTCAACCTGAGTGTATTTTGGTTCAACCAATCTAACCTTATTTCTAACCATGTGTCTTGAGTCATCTAACTTATTCCAAAATACCCATTTAATTCCTATAACATTATGGTCTTGAGGTCTAGGGACTAATTCCCACACATTATTTCTTACAAATCGATTTAATTCTTCCTCCATAGCTACAATCAAATAGTGATCTTCTGAAGCTTCATTTACTAATTTTGGTTCACCTTTAGATGAGAATACATAATAATTAATCACTTTGTTAGATCTCCTTCTATTTATAACTCCTTGGGAAGGATCCCCTATAATCAAGTCCTTGGGATGATTCTTATTAAATTTTTATTCTTTGCGAAAAGAATCATCAACATTTTCTTCCAAATTTATTTTCTTAAATTCATCTACCTCAGCTTCAATCACATCATATCTAATATAATCTATAGGTTTTCATCAAATATAACATGTCCTAAGATCTACCACTCATAGAATAACCTAAAAGATACCATCATCAGACTTACTATCAAATTTTTCGAAAGCATTTTTTTCATTGTTCAAAATGAAGAATTTACATCCAAAGATATGAAAGTAACTAATCTTATATTTCTTACTAAAGAACAACTCATATAGGGTCTTATTTAAAATAGGTCTTAAATAGACACAATTTATGACATATCATGTAGTGTTAACGATTTCAGCCCAAAAATACTTAGCCAACTTATAATCATCTATCATAACTCTACTAAACTCAGTTAGAATCCTATTTTTTCTTTCTACAACACCATTTTGCTGAGGAGTTCTGGGAGTAGAAAAATTATTTTTAATACCAAATTTATCACAAAATCTTTAAAATATTTGTTTTTAATTTCACCATCATGATCAGATTGAATTCTACTAACTAAAAGACTTCTATCCCTTTGAATATGTTTAAATAATTTTCTAAAATGTTCAAAAGCATCATTTTTATGAATTAAAAATATGACCCAAGCAAATCTTGAAAATTCATCAACAATAATAAAGTCATAGAATTTTTCACCTAAGCATACAACATTAATAAGGCCAAACAAGTTCATATGTAGTAACTCTAAAGGTCTAGTAGTATAAATAGTATTGTTGTTCTTAAAAGAATGTTTAGAATATTTTCCATGAATACATGTGTCATAGACATAATTAGAATTAAATATCATAGGTAAACTATTTACAATATCAAGTTTTATAATTTTGTTTAAAGAATGCAAATTAATGTGACATAGTCTTTTATGCCATAACCAAACATCATCAAGTGAGCTTTTGAAACATAGTAAATTTAAATTTGCATCACATGCATTTTTAAAATCAATAAGATAAATATTCTTATATCTATGACCTACAAGTAAAACTTTTTCATTATCTCTAAAAACATAAAAAGAGGCATGAAATTCAACATTAAGCCTTTTATCATATAATTGACTAATATAAATAAGATTATGCTTTAAACCTTCAACAAAATAAACTTTATCTAAAGTAATTAACTTTTTAGAAATGAAACTAATACCAATTATTTCTCCCTTAGCCTTATCACCATAAACTACATACCCTTTTCACAATATTTTAAAATAGAAAATTTTGATTTATCATGTGTGATATGTCTTGAACATCCGTTGTCTAAGTACCACATGCCTTCTTTGATTTTACTTTGAAGGCATTCTTATAAAATAAATTCAGGGGTCAACTTTTGGAACCCAAACATGTTTGGGTCCACATCATAAAGAAATTGTATTCACCGAATACTATGTTGTGAGTGTTGCTTTTGGATTTTCATTTATTGGTATCCAAATAAAGTTTGGTTTTGAAAATGTTTAAGATCTTCTTGCATGACAATCATAAGATCCATGACCCTTTTTATTGCAAAAATGGCATGTAACATTTCTATTTGCGTAAGGTCTATATTTAAATGATTTTGATGCACTAGAAGATTTATTTTTAATAAATACAACATGTGAATGTAAGCTACTATAGGTATTCAATTTTGCATGAAGTAATAAATTTTTTTCAAAGATTTTCTATAAGTACATATTAATCCATTAAAGTAACATTCTTTGCTTTCAACTCACTACATTATTTTTCCAAAGATGAAACATGCAATTTTAAGTTTATCTTTTCTTTTTTATAAAACATTGAATTTTTTTTTATTCATATGCTAATTCATAGAAAGAATCATCTAATTCATCATATGAAATTTCTTCACATACCTTGCATATAATACCCACATCACGCATAAGACATAACTGTGCTTCTTACTCTATAGTGTCATCACTGGATTCTTCTGAATTAGAGTTTGCCCAAAGTGCTCTTTTCTTTCTCTTTTGAGGCTTTTTGTTTTTCCAAGACTTCTTTCTTTCAAATTATTTTTCTTTTTCAACTAAATCTAGGAAATCACCTCTTACATGTCTAGACTTTTTACAATTGTAACATACTATTCATTCTCATGCATTCACTTTTTAGTAGGAAATTTTTATAATTTAGATTTTCCATACCTGTTAATTTTCTTTTTGATAATATTTCCCAATTTCTTTAAAAGCATAGCAATCTCATCACTATTAACATCTGAACATAAGGAATTCTCCTCACAACTGTCTTCCATCTACAAAGCAACTAATATTTTTTTCTCTTCTTTTGGAAAGAGTTATTTTGATCCCTTTGTGCTATAATCTATTCATAAGTTATTAAGGAACCAAGAAGTTGATCAAGTGTATATGTAGTCAAATTTTTTACTTCACTAATTGCAGTAACTTCTACATCCCATTTTTTTGGAAGACATCTTAAAATTTTATAAATTAAATCTTGATGTTTATACTTTCTTCCAAGAGAATGCAATATATTAATAATTTTCATGAAATGAGTATACATATCAGAAATACTTTCATTAGGTAATATGCAAGACAACTCATATTCATGTACTAATCTATTCATATGGGCATCTTTAACTTCTTTAGTACCTTCATATGTAAGGATTAATATACCCAAATTTTTTTGTTGTATTAAGCATGTAGATTCTCATATGGTCATCAAAAAGTAAATCACAATATAAGATATTACAAGCCTTAGCATTTAGTTCATCTAATTCTATTTCATAGGAAGACCATTCAACAAAAGGTTTATCAACTTCAAGTCATTTTTTTCAATAGTGGGGTGTGTGGTATTGATGAGTCAACACATGCCACATTCTAGAATCTTGTCCATGACTAAAAGCACTAATTCAATTTTCTAATAATCTAATGGAAGAATATCAAGTAAAGGTGGCCTATGCGTAGACTTTCCTTCAAGTAGTGTACCTTTAAAAAAAACTTGTGCTATAATGATCTAACTCAAGGATGTTAAGCCATCAATTGAGGTGAGGCTCTAATACTAATTGTTATTAAGTTATGGCACCCAAGAGGGGGTGGGTAAATTGGGTTTTAAAAAATTTTTAAAATTAAAAGTTAATTTTAATGCTTTGTAGAAAAGTTAATCTTAAATGACTATACTTTAATGAATCATAATAATAAAGAACAACAATAAAGAAATGTAAAGGTGCAAAAAATAGAAAGATAACATAGAGAATTTTATTTAGTTCAACCAAATTCCAAAATTTGGCATACATCCATGCCTAGCAACCCAAGCTAGGAATTCATTAAATTAAAATGAGATTATAACAAATCTCTTGTACTCTCTTTCATGGGTAAGTACTACCCAACTTCATAATGTTTTGCATAGGCAAGTAACCTAATGCCATGCTTTTCTACATGGGCAAGTACGACCCAACACCCTGCTTTCCTACATGGGAATGTATAACCTGAACAAAAAGAAGAAGAAATAAGAGAAGAGATAAAAATATCTAACTCTAAATTCCAAAATATTTTTCACTGATAACCTAATTATAATAATATTCAGGTAAGAGATTTAAAAAGATGATAGCTCACTTCTTTTGTATTTAAAGTTCAATTTAACTTCAAAAACTTGTATGTAAAATTTAATGTAAACATAAAAAGATGCTTGATTTGATTTAAATGAATTAACAGCTTAATATCAAAGTAACTTGAAATATTGTATGAAAGCTTCACACAATATTGATTTGAATATATGAATGATAAATTAAAATAAATATTGTATGGACTTTTAAAGGGCAAGTTAATATTAAAAATTAAATCAAACAAGTTCGCTTAAATTCTATTTCATAATAACTATAATGTATGCACTTGATAAAATGATTGGTAAATGAAAGCTTGCTAATCACTGTGTGTTATTTTAAATAAACCACAAGATATTTTCCACTTAAAATTTTATTAAAATAAGAGAAAGAGAACTTTGAAGCACAAATTTTTATTCAAATAATTTATTTATTTATGCCAAGAGAAAAACTGCAATCACAACTTAACTTCTTTCATGGAAACAATAATCATAAGAATTAGAAGGGGAAAAAGTAAGGTAGGATGAAGTGATGAGTAAAAATTTGTGACACCACATAGAGTTTAGGAATTTCTTATTTAGATGATCAAAATGTTTCATTAAGAAATAAACATATTATCTCAAAAGATAAACATGTTTTCCTATAATGGATTGGATCATTTAATAAAAGACTCCTAAGGCTAATTGGTCCTTCGTGTACAAGAGAAATTTCCCCTGAACTACATGGAAAGGTAGAACAAGGTTTATTTTAAATTGGGTTCATGATTCCCTATAAGGGCAAGCACCTATAGTTAATTACATCTTAAGAAGGGTCACTTCCTAAAAATACTCTTGATTAAAGAAATAAGTCATTATTTTTAAGGAATTCTAAGTTGGTTTCTCAAGACTGATATTCAGAATTTTCAATTAGGAATGGTCCAAGGTGGAGAGGGTTATTTTAGTAATCCAAATGGGATGAAGTAGGAAATGCCTATTGATACTATGATGCTTAGAGGCACTTTAATTATCCTATAATTAGGCTTTAAATTTTGGAATTTAATTTATATTTTGAGTTAATATTTTTTTAGAAGTCTATGGCTTAGATTCTAATAGAACAAAACTACAAAAATGCCTAGGATTGAAGTTACTCCAAAGAGGATGCTTCAAAACCTAATCTACAATTGCTTCTGACATATGTCAGATGCTCGACCTAATTTCATTTTGGGAATTATCAGCCATTCCTCTTACTTGAGGGAAGTAAACTATCGTTGACTCTTCTTGACTTATAACCCGCATGGAGGGGCTTCCAACTAACACCACCTAAGTGTATTTTAACATCAAGAAACTAAGTCTTATGAATGCAAGATAGCTAGGCTGGTGCATTTTAGGAAAGGAATCTAAGAATCCTAGACTCACTCCCTAATTCCTAAGATAATGTAAGATATAGAATGCATCTAACACAATTTTTAGATTTTTAATTATTTTGATTTATGATTCATTTGAGGTCATGGGTATGCAATTTATGCCTACATGCCTTGCAATTAGAAATGGTTATGGGCCAAATCAATAATAGAAGATAGACTTCCCCAAGATGGCGGTCATCCTCATAGGTCAGATGCCCCTTATTGCATGATTTTGAAGATCTAATTAGTTTCTAATTGATTATAAGTTATTCCCTAAGGCTTTAAGTTATGTGATGTTTTGAATTTCATTATTTTTAAGTTTGAATTGGTTAAACTTAATTGGGTCAAAATTTTAATTTTTTCCTATGAGCTTACGTTCAGGCATTCATTATAGAAAAGCACAACACCGAAATAAACTTAGAAAAGTAGGTTGATTTTATTGCTCACCCAAACTAAATCAAACTAATTTAACTTTATAAAATAGGACAATGTGACTGGATACCGTTGTACACCTTAAAAGAAAGGAAAATGAGCAGTCGAGCTCTACCCTTATACATCCTCACATATAACTACAAGTCTAGATCTATGGGTCTTCTTTTCTAGGATCATCTTCTTCTTCAGGGACCTTCATTGGGCTTTATAGGGACCTCTGTACCATCTCCTAGTAAGGTCAGCTCCTATTAATCCTAGACCCCATAGAGCCTAACCTAATTCAAAGCTCAAATTTGTATTTCAAATTTAAAAAATAAAACTTAAGTCCTACAAACTAAATGTTAGTGAACTATAAATAGGATACAACAGTTATATTTGATAAACATATGGGCTTAACAGTAGCTTCTTCCAAAGCCCACTTGTCTTATGGGCTATACTTAAGGACTTAAGCACACCTACAAGAAAATAGTATTTTAATTTATTTATGATAGTAGTCCTTTCTAGTATAGCCACCTATAGAAGATAATATTCATTCTAAAAAAAATTTCCCATCATCTAGTCCAATGGGAAAACAATGCTAAATAAGAAGTCTAAAATAGTACACCATAGAGAAATGTTATGAACATTACATGACAACACCAAAAAATCATAAAGAGGAATAACATAATGGCCTAACTTAAGTCTAGGGTTCATGACCTAATGATCTAGTCTGTGAAGGGAATGAGCCTGTGTAACAAGACTTTGCTAGGCTTTTTTAGTTCAAGTTTTAATTTGGAGTTTGAGTTTATTTGAATTTTACCATTGGATGGTTTCAATTCAAATGATTTAGTGATTTGTTTTCAATTTCAATTTCACTTTTATTTTGTTAAAGTGAAGTTTAGGTTTTCAAAAATAAAGAGTTGAATAGATTCCACTTTTGGGTAAAACCCATTCTATTCAACATCCTAACCCCTAGTGGAAGGAAACCTTCATCTTAAGATGAAAATCTATCCTAAAGGCCTAACTAAGGTGTTTAAGTATCTTAATTAATCCTTTTAGTTTCATTTTGTTTGGATTTAAATTTTGTTTGAATTTTGGATTAACGTGTCAATCCTTTTCTTTGGAATTTGATTCTTTATTTCATTCTTTTTATTAATTTAATTTCATTCTTGGTTTAATTTATTTATTTTTATCCTTTTATGTTTGATTTGGTTTGAATTATTTCACTTGATTTAATTTGAATTGGTTTAACACTTATTTGTATTAATGTTTTGGTTTGAGTTATATTTAAGTTTGTTAAATTTATATTCATTTCATTTGGTTTAATTTATGTAAACCTAAGACACTTAGGTTAATGTTTGAATTCATTCTTAGTTTAGATTGATTATAGATTTAAGGTTTCATTAAGTTGTTTGATTGTAAGTTCATTAGCTTAAGGTTTAATTACTCTAAATATGCATTATTAATTTCCTGAACCCTTAAGTATAGAAATGATTAAGCTCTTTGACTTAGGAAGTTGGAGAACTATCCCAAGTGTTTCTGATGAGAATGAAAATTAGTTCAAATTACTTCATGATTTTATGAATTTATGAATTTTCTTTATTCATTATTTAATTTATATTGACCTAGAGATTTGGAAATTCAATAATTCCCAATCCAAAGGTCAATTGGTTTCAAAGTGGGGTTCCATGCTAATTTCATATTTCTAAAGTTTCATCTTGATTAGATTAATGATTAGGGTGTAATTAAGGTTTTATTTATCTCATTAAAACCTAAATTAAGCCTAATTTAATAAAGATCATTTGAGGATTTTATGTTTCCTTAATTCCTTTATGAAAGATATTCCCGAAGAGGGTTCATTCATAATTTTTAAAAATTTGGTTGATTTATTATGCTTTAATTAAGTTCTCACTAATTATTTAAATTATTTAATTCAATTAAATATCTAATTAAGCCATTTTACGATTTATTGAGTTCTAATGAGTTTGATTGGTGATTTTAAGTTCCTTAGAGTTTATTAAATTGATTTGGAGTGATTTAATTTATTTTCATAATTTATTTTATTTTATTTTATTTTATTTAATTAAGAATGAGGATTCATAATTTAGATTTAATCTCATGAATTACAATGAAATAATTCATGAAAATGTTTCCTAAGATGTTTTTAACCTCAATTTTAGTTCTCCAAAGTTTCATTTTAATTGGATTAATGGTTTGTAATTTACTAAGGTTTAATTGGTTTAATTCAAATCTAAACTAAGTTTAAAATACCCAAAATTAATTGGGAATTTTAATTTTAATAGATTCCTCTCTTCAAGAGGAATCCATTTTTTGGATTTATATTTTAATATCTATGAGTTTTAAAATTTTCTATTATTTCCATTGATTTTTTTATTAATTTAAAGGAGTATTTACTATTTATAATGGTGGACTAACATGGCATCATCACCATGTGACATGGTAGCATTGGGCCACGCAAATCCCGCTTGGTGGCCACGTCAAAAGCAGTGCCATGTGAGATGAATCTTGATCATTCGATCGAAGATCATCTGATCTTGATTCATTTCGTGATCTCCTTAAGGGAATTAATCAAATCGTTTGGCTAGATCTCGGTCATCCATTCCAAATAGAAGGAATGGACGGTGGAGATCAAATCTTGAGTGTATCCAATGAGAGACAAACACCGTCCATTATTTTCAACAAGTTTTTTGCGATTATTGGTGAATTTTGATATGATTTTGATTACAAAATGATCAGTGATCAATTTACAACCAATCCATATGATTTTATTTTCATGGGGATCAAATTTCTTTCATAAAGGTCCAAATCTGAATGCTTTGATGGCCGATGGTGGAGCTTACCTAGATTCTGGTGATCACCGATGGTGGGATTGACTCCAATAGCTTGGCCTCAATGTGATGATGCCATGGACATGGTATGGTGGCTTGCCTCCCTACCAAATGCTTTAGATACCAACTCAAGGCCATTTTCCATTAGGTTTAGACATTCTCTAGCTTGCTAATGGCGAAGAGATAGGGTGGTGATTCATTTAAGGTTGCCTTGACCTATAGAATGTGTTGAAATATTCAATTGGAGGTATGAGACCCTCCCTTGCATTTCAACATTAGAGGAGGCTCAGTAGCTTTTGGATTCATTCATTATCTAGCATGCCATCAGCAAAGTAATGGGGGATCGATCTATTTCTTCATCTCCACCCTTGGTGAATGATTTGAGATGAAAAGAGGGAAAAAAGAGGCTTTCTTTCCCTTTTTTCCATAAATAGCAAAAACCATGTACTAGCCTTCTAGGTAGTCAGATTTCAGCCACCGGTGATGGCATGATCAGCCCAGGGGTGAATTCAATTCCCCTTGAACTTGTGAGCAAGTTTAGATGAGGGATTTAAAGGGAGAATTTCATTTTCCCGTATTCCTTACTCTGTCGAGCCTTAGATGCTACTTGGCTCCTCTTCTTCTTTTCTTTCTTCTCCTCTTGGAGAAAGTAAAATTCTATTTTGCTTCTTTCTTTTGGTGGCCTTCAACTGATTGGAATAAATCCAATCCTCTTGAAGCCAAGAGGTGGAATGAGGTATATGGATGAGGGGAAATGAGACTTGGATTCCTTTTAGGAATTTTCAAGTCTTCTCCTTTCATAATTCCACCTCTTTTATTTTTCCTTCTTTATTCTTATGACTTATAACATCACCACTAAAGATCTTAGACTAATGTGTGGCTGCCTAACTCAAACTTAATATGAATTTTGAGGTCAAGTCTAAGTTCATTTGGATTGGATTAGAGATTTGAATCCAATCCAAGCATTTGGATTCAAAGTATTTGATTTTGATTCAATTCTTTTAATTCTAAGTTTAACCATCTTTAATTGATGATCGATTAAGTTTGAATTTAATTAATTTGTTAGATTTGAATTAATTTTAGATTTTATTTTATTTCAACCCATTTAAGCCTAAATGGGTTAAGTTTAATTCCAATTGGGTTCAAATGATCAATTTGACTCAATTATATTTTGTTTGTACTCTAGTCAAGCTTGCTCACATGTGTGAGATGATTTGGAGTGATTAATTTCATTTAATTTCAAGTGGATTTCAATGTGAACCCACTTGACCCAAAGTGGGCTTATTGTGTTAAGCTTTGGCTTCATTTGGGTCAAATGACCAATTTGACCAAATTAGACCCACTGAAAAGTTTAAGTGTGTTTAATTATCATTTCCAAATGATTTTAAGCAATAAAATTTAATTGATTTCAATTTTATTTTGGTTCGAACCTAGTAGGACCCATTTAGGGTTATTTAGACTACCTGGTCTAATTAACCTAATTAACGCCTAAAAATTTAATTTTTTTTAGATTCTTAATTAAACATGTTTATTTAAGCATTCAAAATATTTGGAATGCTTTCATTTGGTCAAATTTTAGTGGGTGGATCTTTAACTTGGTGGGACTCAGCTAAGTCAAACCTATGCCAAATGGATTGACTATATTTGACTTTGATTTGGTTTTGGATTCATTCATTAGTTTTAATTCGATTTTATTTTGATTTATTTGGATTTTATTTGATAATTCAAATTTAAAATTTGGGTTGACTCCACCTAAGCCCATTAGGTTAGATCAAACCTAAGGCCACTAGGTATAATGTCCTGATCACTTATATGATGTTCCTAATCTAAGATTAGGTGTCGTAATTATTGATTTCAAAAATGATGTTAACCTCATCCAAAAAAAGAGCTCAACATAAAGAGTTAAGCATAAAATAAATTAATTGAACCTCTTAATGCTTTCAGCCAATGGTTGTTTCCACTAATCCTTCAAGTTTCCTAAGCAATCTTCAATGCAATCTTTTGTCCAAGGGAAGACGAAAGATGATGAAGGAGTTGTAGCATTTGAATGACAAAATCTCCAAGAGTAAGATGTAGCTATGAGTCAACCAAGAGTGGAGAAAAAGTGAGAAGAGGGTAACCCTAAGTCTAAGCCACTTTAAGTAGAAAAGGAGAGGCTAAGTGGTCAGACAAGATGATAAGATTAGAGGGAAATTAGTGTAGAAATTAATTTTATTTTGATTTCATAATAAAATAGATAAATAATCAAAGATTCTATTCATAAAAATTATGGCCATGAGAGAAGAAAAAGAGAAAATATATTTGGCAATAAATTAAAATTTTGAATTCTAATGAAATGAAAAAGAAAATTGAACTGGCCAAAGCATGAGAGGGAAAATTCAAATAAGGAAGTTATTAAATTTTGAATGAAGGATTTCAATAAATTTGTGAGAAGTCATTGAGGGAAATTTTGGTTAAGGAGAGTTTAGAGAGATAGATAGATAGATAGATAGATAGATAGAGAGAGAGAGAGAGAGTTGCTAAATCAATCTAAACAAGCATATAGTAAAAGTTGGCCAAAGAGGGAGGACTACTTTAGGTAGAATTTTAAAATTCAAATAGATTGAAACATAAATTTAAATTTGAGCGAGACTATACACTAATTAGATTAGCCAAGAAAAACTTAAAAAGGAGATGAAATCAAGATGAGAATTAATAAAGAGGATTTATCTTGACATGAAAATATCTTAGAAATTTTGAAATCCAAATAGGGTGGTCAACCAAGATGAATTTCAAGTAAGGATTAATTTTAATTAGAATTAAAATGCAAGATATGATGAGAATATAATGAATTAATTAGAGCAAGATTGAATATAGAAATAATAAGAATTAATTAAAATAAAATAAACACATGGAAAATCCATAGGATTTTCGGCTAATTACTGTTTCCATAATTAGGATGATCAGAAATTAATGCATTCAACTAAATCAAGTCGAAGATGATTAATTAAGAAGCTTTTTAAGTAATAAATAATATTTAAATTAATTCAAATTCGAATTAATTTGGCTGGCCAAAACTAGTTCCTTAAATTGGATTTAATACAAAAGGAAGATTATAAATAAAGGCTGATTTAAATTCAAATATAAAATAGCTTAAAATAATTTAATTTAACTTCTAATAATTGAAATAAATCATGCTTGGGACAACCAAAACATTCCATTAAAGATTAGAGTTAATTTTGCATTGATATTGCATGGATTATTCAATTTAAATACAAAATAATTTAAATTTAAAAATTCAAATGAATAAATTTTTAAA
Source organism: Cymbidium sinense (assembly GCA_021442155.1). NCBI lineage: Eukaryota > Viridiplantae > Streptophyta > Magnoliopsida > Asparagales > Orchidaceae > Cymbidium > Cymbidium sinense. The sequence continues at coordinate 83,582,683 of CM038215.1, forward strand.
ACTTGGAAAATGAAACAATAATTTATGGAAATAATTTGAATAAATCTCATATGATTTATTTATCAAGAATCTATGAGAAATTCGGCAAAAGCATTATTTCAATGATAAGGATGATATGAGAGACAAAATAGAATAATAGGAAATAAAAAAGAATAATTTTAATAATTTTAATATCATGCAAGAAATAAATGGATAATAAATATGATTAAGCATGAAAATGATTTAATAAAGTATAAACTTAATTTATTTTACTTGAAAGCACATTAAATGAAACATAACTCTTGCACTAAGTTTATGTTATCCAAAAAATAGATAATTCAAGAAATAATAAAGGAATAATGCAATTTTAATATGTAGAAAATAAGGAATAATTTTATTATATTGAGCTCTTTATTTGCCTTAATGTTGTAATTCCTAGAAAATTCTCAACCAGTTCAAGTCCAACATCTTTAGCTTTCTGAATTGACTAAAGAATCTAGATTTAAAGAATTGCCTACATCACTTAAATTTAAACCAATTAGTAGCATTTGATCGTTATCATTAAAATCAATCTCAAAAGAGGTGGGTCTCATGTAGTCAACAAATTATTTTGCGTAGATAATTTAACATACAAAGTAATTATTAGTCTTCATCATACAAGATTTATTATCAGTAAATCAAATGGTGAGATATACAAAATGTACAATTAACAAAAAGCTTAGGACATTTTATGGATTAGAAGTAAGTATGCATTCATAAAATAATCATCTATGAGTGATTCAAAATATTTTTAACCATTCTAAGAAGGTGTAGGAAGGTCCATAAATTTCCATATATATATCAACTTTAAGACATCTATAGCTCTATATGCACCTAATTAATATTTTTTGGGTCTATTTTCCTTTCATACATGCAATACAAATATTAATTTCATTAAAGTTAATGGAATCTAAAATTCCATTTGACACAAGCCTCCAAATTTTATTTTTGAAGATATGACCTAAGGAGATGTGCAATAATGCTCCTGAATTTTTATTGTTAGTTTTACACATAGTGTCATGTGATTCTGCATTTGGGGTTTCATTATAAAAATTAACTATATCAAGTAAATTTAGGTTGTCATACATCATAAAAGAACTAGTTATAATAATGTTTGAATTTAATGAAAGACTGAATTGACTATTTCCAAATGAATAAGAATATTTTAATTTATCAAAAGTGGAAAAATAAATCAAATTTTCTCTAAAAAAAAGTACAAGAAAGTGTCAATCAAAACCAAATAATAACAATACTTAATTACTACCTAAAGTACTCTATTGCTTCAATGCCCACTAACTTGCCATCTCTTATAAAGATGCATCTCTCAACATCACATGGCCTTTGGTAGTGTAGGCAAACTTACATTAAAATACTAATATTAATCATATAAGAATCTAACCACGAGGTGTTTCTAGGTAATGAAGCTATATTGATCTTAGAATGGACAAATTGAGAAATGTACCTTTTTTTTACCTGCTAAGCATGATACTTAAGACGTTTCTTCTTCATATATCAACACTTGTTGCAAAAGAAATAACTTTTAGTTTCTTTATTTTTATTTTGTTCCTTTTTCTACTAGACCCTTATCATTAGTAGTCGCATTCTTCTTTTTGTTACCGCTATCCTTATCTTTATCCTTGGTGATGTTTGTTGGATGAGGACTTTTAGTCATATCTAACTTTAATCTCTCTTCGTGTTGAATGTAATATAAAATAAGCTCATTAAGAGTCCATTTCTCATTTTTATAGTTATAAATAACCTTAAATTGACTGAAATATTATGGAAGAGAAATTAACTCCAAATATATAAGCAATTCCACTAAAATTTCTAACTTTAGTTCCTTAAGCTTCGAAGTAAGATGAGACATTTTATAATTTACTCTCTTATATTTTTGTTTCCTTCATACCACGTGGAAATCAAGCTCTTCAAGATGATGCTTATTTCTACGTTATCTCTTTTGATAAAGTTGTTCTCATGTTCAACAAGTAAATCTTTAGAACTTTTTATCCCTTCAGATGTAGCACCCCTAAAGGCCTCAAGTATGCCAAGCTTGATGATCATTAGCCTCATGTGATTAAAGCCTTCCCACTTCTCAAAAGTTCTTCTTTCCTTTGAAAAGCATGCATTTGTAAGAGGAGGGGATTGCTCTTTTCTTAATGCATATTCTAGATCCATGCAACCAAGAACAATTAAAAAGTTTTCTTTCCAATCCTTAAAGTTGGTCCAATTAAGGACAAGCATGTAATTTAGGTTAATTGAAATAATAGCAACATTCATTGAAAAAAATAAGAGAAGTAATATATAATTAACATGCTCACACCAATAAATAAAATATCAATAAATCCAAACAACTGCAAAGCTCATCACAAGATACTTAGGTCAACAATAATATTAACTCTTTGGATAGAAATATTAATTGCAAGTGGAACTCAAGTTGCAATAACCAAACATTAATAATAATGCATGATAAATAATAAACTTAAATTGATGTATTATTTTCATGTACAACTTTACAATTATTACATATCTATTATAACTTGTGAATGTGTATTTTGGCCAAATATTAACCTTCCTTTGAGCAAATCAATACTTATGTGGACATACACTTAGAAATAATCAGCATTCATCATGAACAACCTTAACTAGAGATATTACTTTTGTGACATCTACTTTCAATTAAATATGTAAGAATGAAGTACAATATAATTAAATATAAGTAGTCCATCAATTTGAATTTAATTGAAACTTTAATTTATTTTTTAATCATTGAAATTAAAGGCCTTTTGCATTTTCTATAACCTCAAATAGAAATAATATTATAAACATTAACTAAAATCTTTATTGGTTATAACATAAATTTATTCCTAAAAAATATGATTTCTATGAGATTTAAAATTCATAAGTGTTTATCAAAATTATTTTTAATGATAAACAATCTTAACATGTGATCTCAACTTTATTTGAAAGAAGTATAAAATATCTTCAATGAAAAATCACAATATAAATAAAAGATCTACTAGAAATAAAATTTCATTAAATCCAAAATGAATGACCAAACTAAAGAAAGATGAAAATTTCATGGAAGATCACAATGTGAATCAAACCATAATTGTATATCCTCAAAAATTGAAAAGGTATAGCTCTTATACTAAATGTTGGATTATAACACAAAATTAATTTAATTTAGAAGAAATTCAATTTAAATTAATCAGGAATATTAGAAGCGTCCCAACATTCATAAGAGAAAGATGATTCCAAGTTATTGATCTTCCAATCCAACATGATTTTTATTTAAAGAAACCCTTGTATTCTCCTAATTATGGGATGCCAGAGTGAATGGAAGAAGAAATTTTCAAAATCATATGGACTATGGACCATAACCATATTTTATAACCATGAATGAAGGCATCTTTTTCAAAATGAAGTATTTTTTTATCGAAATAGTGTATCTCATCTAAAAGGGTGTATTTTATTAGAAAGGGTGCATTTTATCTAGAAGGATATATAACATCAAAAAGGTTGTGTCCTATCATAATTAGTACATCTAATCATATTTTTATTTTTTTTCTATCATAAAGAATAGAAATGTGAAACTAGGTATCTACCCATAATTAATCCATATTTTTTTATATTAAAACCTTATATTCTCATTTTTTACTAGATCACTTTAAAATAGTTAAACTTTAAAATAGGATATAATACACATTTAATTACATATGTAGACCCACATATTTTACTTATTTATTCAAGAGTTAACACTTCATATGATTATTTTTAATGAAGGTGCCTTCATTTATATGGTCAAAATCATTATAATGATAAATAATTTGGTATATATAATATTAAATTATTTTTATAGAAAATAAATTTATATTTTTAAACAAAAACAAGTTAATTTACTTTAGAATTAAAAGAGAATAAATTTTCATGTTTTTTCTTAAACTAAATAGGTTTTAAAAACAAAAACAACATAAAAAAGTTAAAGAGATCACTTAAAGAATGTTGGTTTGCCTATATATCTACAAATGCATAAAATAATTTTAAAAAAAAATCATACTACATGTAGTCGAAAATAACTAAAAATTAAATATAATAAGAAAAGGTAAGATCAATAGCAAAATGCAATTGAGAAAAAATTAGTTGAGTGATAATAATTCTATTATAGCTTTAGTTCTAGCATTTTTTTAATCAAAATATAATAATTATGAATGATAATAATGATAATTACAATTGGAGGCCAAAACCAAGCAAAAAAAGAAAAAAATAACTTGACATCTAACCATTCTAAATTTTTTATTTAAATGCACCATAAAGTGAAAATGATTTGAGAGCAGGTCTAGCATGATGAGGGAATTAACATAAAATTTATTTGTTCCTCTATTTTTGATATTTACTAATATCTGTATAGAAAAAATTAGATTCTTCACCAAGAGCAGCTCCATCAGATCTAATTATTTATTTGGTGAAGGTCAACTTGTTCATATCATTTTGAAATGTTTGATGTTCTTAAATATGTAAGGCCATTTGAGGATGAATAAGCTTGAGTCTATCTTTAACACTAATCGTTGAAGTGGCAAGAGTGATAATAAAATTGTCCTAGGTATGATGAAGAAGATAGCGAGGAGAGAGAACTTCTTCCAAAAAATAGCATCAAAAAATATCTCATAAGGGGTATCAAGATTTTATTGATGATGTGTGGTGTTTTAATTTGGAGTTGTAGGAACACCATGCAGATCTTAGAGGGTACTTATTAAAATGATCGAGTGTAACTGTTGACCTCATTTTTAGAATGAGCTCTCAACCCCTCCATCTTAGACATATGACTCCTCTTAGACTTTAAAAGTTCCTTAGTCTTAAGACACATATAATGATTAGGTGGACACTTAACCTAGCCTTAGAAGACTTAGAACAGTTAACCATAGGAATAGGTCATGCCTTAAGGGTGTTAAGAAAATTTCCTACCCTTAGCTTAAACCATTCCTCACTTTCCTTCTTTCAAGTCAAACTCCATATAAATTCTATTTGATTTCCTCCAAACTCAAATCGAATCCATATGATCAAAATCCATGATTGAAATCTATGATTGAAGCCCATGATCAAAATCCATCAAAAATTCCTAAGTCCAAATTTTGCCTTATGTCCTTAATCTTTCCTTAAGAACTTAACCAAAATTATGATCAAAACCAATTCAAATCTTTGAGAATTTCTCATAATTCATTTATATCCTCATTTATATTCACATATATAAGTGAAATATAAATTCAAATCAGTCAAACTAAACTCAAAATTCCAAATCATTTCATGAATTTCCTAAGTCCCTTAATTTTCCACTAATGGACTTAGCCTAAATCTTGATCAAACCTATTCAAACTCATGGAATTTTCTCAAAACTCATTTATATTCTCATTTATATTTACATGTATAAATGAAATATAAATATTAAATCAATCAAATTAAATCCTCAAATTAAAATTCCAATTTAAAAATTTCCTAAGTCCTTTAATTTTCCATTAAAGGACTTATCCAAAACCTTAATCAAACTAACTCAAACTCATGGGATTTTCTCAAAAATCATTTATATTCACATATATAAATGAAATATAAATATAAATCAATCCAATCAAACCCTCAAATTAAATTTTTTTTCTAAGTCCTTAATTTTCTATTAATGGACTTAGCCTAAACCTTGATTAAATCACTTCAAATTCATGGGATTTTCTCAAAATTCATTTATATCCTCATTTATATTCACATATATAAATGAAATATAAATATAAATCAATCAAACCAAATTCAAAAATTCAAACTCTAACCTCCAAAATTTTCCTAAGTCCCTTAAATCCTTCTTAATGGACTTAGCCCAAATCATGATTAAACCACTTCAAATCCTTGAAATTTTCTCATGATCCATTTATACTCACATATATAAATGAAATATAAATTCAAACAATCAAAACCTATTCCAAAAATCAAACCCAAATCTACTCAAAATCCAATCTAAGCCTTTGAAGTCAAAATCTTGAACTTAGCCAAATCAATCTCAAATCAAACCAAACTCCTGATTTCTCTCATGATTCAATCAAACCCACAATCATGAGCCCATATATAAATCCAAACCTCAATCACTCAATCAAAACCTAAGTCAAAAATCAAAGCCCAAACATTATCATATTCTTCCTTTGAATATGAAATTGTCAAATGGATCAAAACCCATTTGACTTCAAACCACTTGTAAATGGATTTATATTTCAATCATAAGTCCATATACAAGTTCAATCACACTCAAATCAAGCTTTGACCAGGCCATTTGACCCACTTAGGCTTACTTGACCCAAAGTGACCTAAAGTACCCTTATGAGCCAAATTCTAATCCTAACCAAATTGGATTGAACCGAACTCATATATGCCTCTCATCATGAGCAACAATCATCATGGGATGATCAATCAATCAAATTGGGTCAAACCAGGTCAACACTTAGCCCAAAATGAAACATGGCATAACCAAATTCCACCATAGGCAAAATTGAGTGAAACCATTGATCTAAGTTCATTCATGGCCTATGTTTGAACTTGACCAAGCCAACATTTGAGCCTAACCTAGCCCAATTGGCCACTTGACCCAAGTTGACCCAACTTGACCTAAAAATTCAAAATGTGTCAAAACTTGATCTAAGCCAAATTGATTCAGACCAATGGGCCAAGTTCATTCCAAATTACTTGTAGAACTTGACCAAAGCCTCAATTGGCCAATTAGACCTAACCTAGCCTAATTGACCTTAGACCCAAGATGACCAAAAGAAGTCATGTTGAGCCAAATTTAAACTTAACCCAAATTGATTGGAAACAAAGATACCAATCCACTCCATATGACTAACCAAACCCAAACCTACCCTTGACCTACCTCAAATAGGTCAAATGGGTCAAATATGTCAACTTGACCCATTTGACCTAAATGAAGTCATATGAGCCAAATTCAAAACTATACCAAATTGAATCAAACCAAAGGCACCAAAACATTTCAAATGGTCATATGAACTTGACCCAACCCTTGGTTTGACCCAATTAAACCAATTGGTCAACTTGACCCAAGTTGACCCATTTTGACCTAAATGGGTCAACATGAGCGAAACCACATCAAATGAATTCCAAATCTCATGAAACTTGGCTAAACCTAGTTTCTCCACATACCCAACATATCCAAAGTAGAAAATCAACAAAATGACAATCCTACTCCTAGGCCATAGAACAAATTTTGGACTAATCTGTGGGTAATTTGGCCATACCCTGTTCATATCCACTTGAGGCTTTCCTAAAAGCTCAAGGGGACCTAATGAAGAGTGGTGCACCCAACCTAATGGGTTTGGGTCAGCCCAATTGGCCTCTAGACCAAACCCGACCCCATGGGTCAAAACTCCAAATTCAAACTCCCTCTCCCACTCAAATTTAAGCACATGGGAGGTTGGCAATCCACTCCTTGGCTCAAACTAACCATGTGCACACTCCTAATAGCTCAAACAGCCTTCCCATTATGATCAATTGGATTAAAATGACATAATGGCTTACAGCCATCCGATCCTTCAAGGGGGAGATATACTCCCCCTAATTCAATCTGAATTCTAGCATTCCACATTCAATTGAGTACTAGAGAGAGTAAGGAGCAATCAGAGAGTGATCCCTAGCTTCCTTGAGATCTAGACATTTTCCTATCCTCAATTTTTGAACAGTAAAAGTAGGGGAGGAAAATTGAAGAGCTAACTTTCTCCATACTCAACTTTCACCTAATTGCTTTTGCAGACTTCATCAGGGAGCTAAGTTGAGTGCACCCAAGCTTCCATTGGAGTTCCCACAATAAGGAGGAGTTGAATTAGATCAAAGCCACAAAGGGAAGCAAGGGGAGGTAGTCTATAGAGCAATTCACCTTACCTCAAGAGCTCATTCTTCCAACACAGCTTCATCTCAACCAGACGAAGCTCCTCCAAGGGAATCGAGCACCGGTGATCACCTCCGATGAGGTTTTGGATTTTCTGACCATTAAACTCAATATGGTGTGGAGCTTTGTGAAAGAAATCTTAATCCCATGGAGTTTTGACTGTTGGATGTGCCGCTCTTTGGCTTTAGATGGTGTGGGTTGAGTTTGGTTTGAATCCGAGCTCAATCGAGCTTGAATCTTCCCCTAGATCATGGACGGTCTTTGTTGATCAAGGTGGAAGAACTTGGGAGATCTCAACCATCCATCTATGCATTTTGGATGGACGGTCGAGATAATTCCCCACATTTAGATATCCTTTATCTATTTTAAAATTCACGGGGAGATCTCTGGCCATCCAATCTTTGATCGGACGACAGATCACATCCACCGCCAGCCACCATTTTGGATTTGACATTTAAGTGAATCCCTCATAGAGCGATGCATGTAAAGCGCTGACTGTCGCTACCACGCATCGCACTATGAGCTATAGGATTAGTTAAAATGCTTTAATTAATTCTAATTAATCTAGGGATCTTCTAAAATTCATAACTCTCTCTAGAAAATTCAAACAAATATGAAATAAAATCTTTTGGAAAGATAATTCAACCTAAAATATTTTAAAATTAATTTCAATGGGTTTTGAGTTATAATTTTCTCTAATTTTAGGTTTTATTGGAAACTTCATTTTGCAAATTACTTAAGCCTCTGATTAATCCCAAACTTCTTGCATATGTTTTAAGGGATGACTTCGCCTAATTTTTCTTAGGATTTATTGAAGGCTTAATTTTATTAGGATAATTAGTGTAAATTAATTTTATTAAATTAAAAATTAAATATTAAGTAGTAGGATTATAATAATAAATTTCCTAAGTGATAAATCTCTTAATTCTTAATTCATTGATTCCCTTAATTAATTTCTAAAAACTCTAAAAAGTTCTAGAATTTAATTAATCTACTTTGGGTAGATGCTTAGGTGTTTAGCAACCTAAGTTCAATTAAGAAAATCAAAACCCAATTCATATGTGTGAAAGGTTGTTTCAAAATTACTTAAGCTAAACCCCTTAACTTAATTAACCTTTAATTATGATCCAATTTGCATTAGGCCTTTTTCTTATTAGGTGCATTGCAAATTTAAATTCCTTATGAGTTTTTATATCATCTCATTGGTTCATAATTATTAGGTTAATTATTCTAAGGTGGTGTAGGTAAGGATTAATTAAGTTACTGAATTCATACCTTAACCTAATTAATGCATAAAAATAGATCTAATTATCTAAAAATTAAACAAAAATACTAAACACATGTGGGAATGGGTTAGGAACAACAAACTCAACTCCCCTTTTCAAAATTAAATCAAACTCCAAACAAAATAAAAATTACATTGAATTCACTTTGATTTATTTTAAACTTTCTTATTATATAAGAATGTATTTAGGATTTAAGTGAAGTGAACTTGTTTACATGCTTTCATTGCTTTGAATCTTTCCCCAACATGTTAAATTTGTATGTCATATGGTTTCATGCATTCATGTTTTTCAAATTCAAATTTAAAAAAAATTAAATTGTTTAATTTATGTCAAATTTGCATGTGTTGGCTAAAGTAGAAATATGAATGGCTATTATCACTACTAAATCCAAATTATTTTCAAAACATATAAATCAAATACCAAATCTAAAAGTGTGCTACTTATACTTTAATTATAAGCTTGCATGTGAAAGAATATAACGATATGCTTAGCATAGGTTTCCTTTCTTTCTTATGTTGGTATAGTTTTGAATAGAAATTTGGTGAGGTGTATGGTTCATTTGAAAAGAACCTAACACTCGCTTAATTCCATATCCTATTCATCTCTATGCTACCACTTAAGAAGGGTTATCTATACTAGCACACATAAATTTCATAAATAAAATGAATCCATTAATGCAATTTTTGCATTCTCCTTTTCTATTTCAATTATTTTATACATATGTTTGTATTTAAGAATAGTGGTATATTATTCTGGACAACTCCGAGGTTATGAGGCTTTAAGTATCCCTAAGTAGGTCTTGTACCTTACACTTCTGTATGTGAAAATTTGGATAAAGAAACACTTTTCTACTTAAAGAAAATCATGCATCTTAATCTTCTAAATTTTCCTAAATGGATTATTTATCATGCATCATAAAGTATGCTAAATATTCTCAATTGTATGTATAGATATGCCTAAGGTCCATCCATATGCATGTTATATATGTTGGGAAAGAAATGAAGTAATGTGTGTTATGTGAATTTTGATTCATTTTATTTAATCTTAAAATGCCTTTATTTTGAATAGGTTTGTTTAGAGTTCATCTAAACTTAGGATTAATTAAAATATTTAATAAAAACATTCATCTAACCAAAATTAAAATGTGAACCTAATTTAGAAATTACTTAGGTTAGGGAAGGAAAGAGAAGTTCTCTTCTTTTTCCATCTCTTCATAACTTAGTAATTAATTGTAGGATCCACTTAAACCAAATGAAGACAAGAAATAAAGTCAACCCAAAAATATTAAATAACTTAAATGAAACCCTCCTCTAAGTTGAACATGCTATTCACACTTAGAAAATTTGAACATAAAGCCATAGCTAAGCATACCACACAAGTCTCAAAACACACAAAATAGCCTAAGTCACCACTTCTAGCCTTAGGATTAGGTCGGTGCATGGTTTGATGTTCTATTTTATTTTATGATATATATTTTAGATTGGGCGTTAGGGTGTATACTTGTAGAATGAAGGGTAGGACACTCTTAGTCTAACTATTATTTTACGTAGGAGATTGTGCTTAAGGGGTGTTATCATAAATAAAAATATAAATGCTTTTGCTTGCAAGTGCTTTATACCCCCAAGCATAATTTAATAGGCCAGGTGGACTTAGTCACCCATGTGTGGGGTGATAAGTCCAATATACATGCTTGGGATTTTTGTGGTTTGCTTTAGCTAACCTTTATTTTGCAGGTGTTAGTTAGATTTCTACTTTTTCTTTTCATATAAATTTATGCAATTAGGATTTTGGAATGATTGTTATGGGGATTAGGATAAGCATTGGTCATAAGATCCTATCTTATGCACCATGTGAATCCTTGGAGCATCTACCTTCTAACTATCCAAAAGAAGGAACCTAAAGAAGAAAGAAGAAAAGAGAAAGAAAGAAGAAAGAAGAATAAAGCTTGAAGACCCCCATAACAATGAATTCCTTGCTTAATTGTAATTTAATTCATTTATAATCTATGTTGTATAAAGCTCGGCTACCCACATTTTATATTTTCGAGTTTGTGCGGTGGTGCCCGACCACAATGGCCTTTTATTCTTTTTGTGATTAGCTTTATAAATTTATTGATGATTTATTTAGCTTGTGCATTAAGTGGCATCATTTTCCTAGTTTCTTCCTTGCTTTATGTATGGCCTGGATGAGGATTAGGCTCTTTAGGGAAAAATAAATCTTTTACCCAAATTAACAACTCATAACCTCACCTAAAGCTTAGGTTTAAAAATCAAGATAAAATAATTAGTAACCCCTTAGCTAGATGAGCATTTCTTTTGTAACATCATGCATAATATCATCTTATTTTACTCTTGATTGGAGGGCTTCCACCTTTTCCAGATAAACTTGGCTTGACCTTTGATAGCCATGGTGGAAACTCACATCCTCTCTTCTCGTTGATTTTGGCCAATAACTTTATTTCTCATGCATTAGTCATATGGATCCTATTAGCCTAATTCAAAATAATTGTCCAAAATGAAATTTAAAAAAATGAAATTTGAAATTGCAATAGATTTAGGTCATTTGAAGCATACCCTTTACATGATCTAGTCTCTTTATAGAGTGACTTTAAGGACTTAGTCTATTTCTAAATAAATAATAGCTTAGCTATCTTGCATAAGCATAAAGGCTTGCCTGTATTTAAAATCATAAGAGGAGTTAGTTGGCAGCCACCCCTAGGCGATTGTAAGTCCAAGCAGTTGAGTGGTTTGTCCTCTCTTGTGGAGATAAACCAAATACTCATTTTTTCCTTAGATTTAGGTTATGCTTTCAGCCCTCGCCAAAGCTCCCTAGATTTAGGTTCTGAGGTCGTTCTCCCCTTTGTGGGCCACAAGCATAATTCCTCACCTCTTAGGAATTTTCTTAATCTTGTGTTAAGGAATCATAATTCCTAAATTTCTAATTAAAAATTCAACTCAAATAAATTAAGTCAACTTCTAAAATGTAAAGCCCAACCATAGGATAGTTTGAGATTCTTGTTAGGTTTTCCAGCATTGTGGGCATCTCCTACTTATCTTGCATTTTGGCTTCGATAATAACTCCCTCTTTGATCTATCCCATTTGATCTTCAAAATTAAAACCAATTGATTGATAGTCCTTTCCTATTGAAATCTTCAAAGATAATGATTATTTACCTTAATCTAGAGTTTTCTTAAGGATTCTACATTCCTTAGAATGTAATTAACTATGGGGGCTTGCCCGTGTAGGAAACTTAATGAACCCGATTTAAAAATAAACCTTGCTTTATTTTTCCATGTAAAGTAGGGGAAGAATCTCTAGTGCATATGCAGACCCATTGTCCTTAGGAGTCCTTATTGAGGTGATTAGGTCAATTAAAGGGAATTGACTTCTATCTTTTCAGATAGTACACTATTCTTTGATGACATACTCGATTACCTGAATAAGTACACATGTGAATCTGCGTGGCATCCTAAAAGGATAAATCTTTATAGGTCTCCTTTCTCTTTTGTCACCACAGATTTGAAAGGCAACTCCTATAAGAATTATTCTCCATAGTAACATTGAGGTATGATGTAGTATCAAAAGAGAGAAATATCACCATACAATAGAATTAATCACCTAATAAGTACTCCTAAGGCAGATGAGTCTTCGTATGTACCAGAGATCTTTCCCCCATTTTACATGGATAAAGTAAAGTAAGGTTTATTTTATGTTGAGTTCTTTAATTCACTATGGAAGCAAGCTTCCATATTTAATTACATTTTAGGAAATGAGAACTTTCTAAGAACACTCTCGAATAAAGTAGTCGATTAATATCTTCAAAGATTTCAAAGATAGACTATCGAGCGATTGGTTTATTGGAAATCAAATGGGAAGAGTTCAAATGAGAAGAATTATTTACGGATTCCATATAAAGATAAGCAGGGAACATCCAAGATACTAGGAAGCCTAGTGAATGGTCCAATCTACCCTATGTTGAGGCTTCATATTTTTGGAAGAGAGAGTTATTTTTATTCCAATTGAAATTTAATTAAAATGCTAAGACATAGATTCCAGCAATACAAGATTATAGAAATACATAAGAAGTTTGGAATTTTACTCATTGCTAGAGAAAAATAAGCATCCTCTGAACTAATATCTAAGGCGCTCTAATGCAAGCTAAGAGCTCAACCTAGTTCTACTCAGAGAATGAGATATATTGATTCATTCCACTAGGGAGAGTGGATCGATCCTAACTCTTCTGGACTTAAAATTTCCCAGAGTGGCTACCAACTAACACCTCTTAGGATTTTAAAACCATGTGGGCTAGTCATATGTAAATATAGGATAGCTAGATTATTATTAATTGGGAAAGAATTTAAAGTTCTAAACTCACTCCTTAAGAGACTAGATCATGATTGGTATGAAAATATGACATATACTAATGCAAAATTTACAAACTTTTAAACCATTTTGACACATTAATTTGAACTGAGGCTTAGGATAATTATGCCTAAATGCATGGTGAAATTGAGTTATGGGCCAAATTAACAAGAAGAGGTGTTCTCCACTACAAGGGACTGCTCTCATAAGTCAAGCCTATCCCCTATCATGCAAGAGTGGAGATCCTCTATTTTCAAGAGTGAAGGAATAAATTATGCATGGTGTGATAACATACATCATTTGTAAACTCTAAGTGAGTTATATTGACATGTCCTTTGGTTGATAAGCATATGCTGTTACATTTCACCTAAATGTCATTAAGCATTCTAGACAAATAGCCAAATATAATGATCACAAGTGAAGGGGATACAGGATCACCTTATTTTATGCATTTTTGTGATTGGAAGATTCTATGGGTTTCACCATTGATTAAGATAAAGTAGTAATTATTTGATAAAAGCATCTTAGTCAAATAACACAAGTTGATGTTGAAACAGTATGCTTTTAACTGACTAAGATGAACTCTAGCTAATTCTATCAAAAGCCTTCTTAATACCTAGCTTGATGAGAAGACTACCTTCGATACACTTTTTATCTCTGTCATTGAGTAATTCTTGAGTGAAGAGTATGTTGTCAGTTATGTTTCTACCTTTGATAAAATCCATTTAATTTTTATTGGTCATCATATGTAAGCAAGGATGAAACCTCTTTATCATAATTTTACCACTTATGTTGTGGATAATTGAGGTAAGGTTGATAGGTCTGAAGCCGTCCTAATTGCATTGGCCATTATTCTTTGGTGTGAGTGAGATGGAAGATGAGATGAAGTACTTATGCTTATTTTAACCATTGAAAAGGTTTGAATGGCAACAGTAATATCTTTCATTATCCACTTCCAAGTGTGTTGGTAGAAATGTTGTATTAAACCCAACCAAAGAATCCAAAGTTGCATTAATTTCTTTCTCATCAGGTATATAAGTCAAGTTGATAGAATGTATAGTTGCTCTGTTATCCTGAAAATAGTTTCTTTGAAAATTAGACATTGAAGTCTTATTAGCTTGGAAAAGTTTCAAAAAATATTTAATGCCACCTGTTATAATGTCCTTCTAATTTGTTATCTAGGTCCATAAGTCTTTGAATCATATTATGGCCTTGTACTCCCTTCTTCTTTTTATGCTTTCATGATAGAATTTGGCATTTTATCACCATTCATGAAGCAAGTGATGGCATCTTTTTGTCTAAGAAAGGATTCCTCAATGGTGATGAGTTTTTTTAATTTAATTTGTGCTTGTTGAAGTTTATGGCCTACATCAAGGTGGTTGTCACTAAGGACCAGATTCTTAAGGCTACAAATAGTACTTACTACATTTGCAACTTGCAAACTAGTGTTTCCAAATATTTCTTAATTCAACTTTTTGTCATGAGATGCCATATTTTTGTGAAGTTTCCATAGTTTGATCTATGGTTCTTCATTTGAATTAGTACACTATGCTTCTTTGAGATAATCAAAGAATAAAGCATGTTATGTCTACATATTTAAAAATATAATGTTTGAATGTTTAGGTTTGGGCTACATGTTAAGAAACAAAAAAATGGAGTGGGCTTGGAACCAGTTCTATCGAGATGTTGATCGCTAGTGTGTTGAAAGTTTTTAAAGCAATTAGAATTAGCTAGCATTCTATCTAATCATTTGAAAGCTTTTTTCTACAAGGTAAATGGAAATCCATTGAATCCAACATGCAATAGGCCTACATCAATTATATTACAAGAGAATTCTCTCATAATAACAATATATGTTTCCCCTCTCTTTATTTCTCAGATGAGATAGCAACCATATTAAATCTAATCCCCCACCGCCATTGATCACTAAAAAAAACATCCTTTTGGAAACTCTCCACGATCTTTATTGTGATGGGTAAAAGTATATTTTTCATTAGATAGATTGATATATATCAACAAGATTTTTCTAACGTTATTAGGGTTTATTTAGATCTGGGTTCAACTTCTTATGAACGTTAACATTCATAGTTAATTACCCTTTTTACTACATTAAGAGAGAACTCTCTATTATGGTTGGAAACATACATATCTCTCTAATATGATTCAATGTCTAATAGTGCGTGTGGCATGGCACAGAAGATTGTCTAAGAATAATAATAGGGTAGTCCTAAACAAGATCCCATGGTTCCATTATCTCGAGACTACATTATTCAAGTGTACCGATATTAGAGGGCTAGCCATAATGTCCAAGGAGTTTGATTAGTAGCAATGGGTTGCCTCATTTAAGATATCTAGAGTAAACCACAGGTTTAGTGTTGGGATGTTCATGTAGAAAATATAGGATTGGGCTTACAACCATTGAAATCCATTAGGGTGCTCACTTGATGAACATATGGGTTGGACTTACATCCCTTTGGAATGTCATTGGTTATAGATTATTCGCTTGGTAAACACATAAATTGGCTTACATCTCTTTGTAATGCCTAATTTATTAGGTTATGCTCACATGGTGAATAGATAGATTGGACTTACATCCCTTTTAAATGCCATTGAGTATAGATTATTTGCATTACAAATGACTAGATTTAAAGGATGTTCACTTGGTGAATTGAGTAAATTAGACTTAAATCACTTTCGAATGGAGTTATGCTTTAAAAGTTTGCATGGATAAATGTTAATTTATGGTTATAGGGAGCAACACTTTGGTGCTAAAAATATGGTTCCTAGGCACTATCATGGTAGCATCATGGTGCTATTAAATTGGCACTTTGGCATTGAGTAATTAGGACTGTAACATTAGAGGATAGGAATTCGTGTCTTAAAAACTCGTGGGTTGGGTACCTCGGTGCTATAATGTCAGCACTGCAACACTTAAGATAACATGAAATTGAAATAATTTGATCAGATTGACTTGTTGACTGGCACTTCGGTGCCACCTATTTGGCACCACGGTTCTACTTAATGTTTAGTTTATAAAGTCTAGCAGACGGACAGGCACTTTTAATTAGAAAGGACAAACTTTATGACCATTACTATGGCATTGTGTTGGAGCACTATGATGCTACATCAATGTCTGACACGCTTTTCAATTACAATTGATTATAAAATTAATTATAATAAATAGTAATAACTACTCTTGTTGACCAACACAGTAACCATTTTTATTGGGTGACTAGCATGTAGGCACCGCATGTGGAACGTGATGGGGTTCCTACTAAATCTTAAAAATTGAGAGGCTAGCGCTTTGATGCCGGTGCTGGTTCTAGTCTATAAATAAGACTCCTAGGCTACAAATTTTTCATTCTAAAGCCTTGGTTCCCTTTTGGAAATCCTTGTTCTCTTCCTTTCTTAGCTCGCATTTTACTTTGGGAAAGCCAACATCCCAATAAAATACCTTAGCAAGGGCAAGAAGAGGGGGGCTACTAGTGATGCTAATAGACTCGTTAGTGTAGAGGAGGAGGAATGGTACCACCATGCTTTCCTACACAAACATTTATTCTTGGAGAGGAGCTTCTTTCATCTGAGTCTATGGTGCAGGAGTTCATTGCCAGCGTGACTGAGTAGCAAAATAATCAAGTTTTTATTTGGAGAAAAATAGTAAATTTTGATATTAGTATTATCAATGCATATTATAATTTTTAAGATGTAGTATACGATCAGTATCTTTACTATTATAATAATCATCCTAATTTTAATGAAATTCTTAATTGTCTCATTATTAAAAATTTTAATGTTCAATGGAAAAGGCAGGAGGATAAGATTATTAATTTTTCTACTATCAGTCTCACTACTAAGACTAAAGCTTAGAACTATTTTATTTCTTCCAAGTTAATACCCACTAGTAATATCAGTAAGATAATTAAAGATAGATCTATTTTAAATTTTGTGATTCAAAAAGGCTTTATTATCATCATAAAAAGGATTATTTATAATTATATTTTTAATATCATCAAGGGTAGAACAATTGTAGGGTATGATCATCCTTCTTTAATTTATTTTTGTGTGTTGCGATGAGTGTGGTGCGCTTGGAGAGTCAAATAAAGAAGTCTTTATATGAAAGGTTCCCCTGACTATGAGTGCAATTAAAGGATCTAGCTCAAGGACTGAGGTGGGAGAAAGCTAATGTACTGCTCAATCTAGACCTAAATCATCCAAGACATTAAATGAACAACTATAAAAATTGGAGGATAGGTCTTGGATTTAAGAAAAAGGGTTGGTGCAACTAGCCAGCAGTAGTAGGAATTGGTAAGGAAATTTGATGACCATATGGGTCAGCAGCAATAATAGTTTTTATATAGTAGCCTCAATATTACGTTTATGTTAGCACCCCATTGGAGCTAGAAAAAGAAGAGGAGGAGGATGATGATAGTGAATATGACTATTAGATTTCCCATTTTTTCTTTTTTTATATTTTCCTCTTTCTTTTATTTATTTATTTAATGTAAAAATTTTGTATTAAATTTTGTTATTAATAAGGATATCTTCATTTCAATGCTATGTGTTTGTCATAATTTTGTGGAATTTCCTAGGATTTAAAAGATTAATAAAAAAAATTTTGTTCAATAATTAATGGCTCAGCACCTTGATGCTGCAAAACCAATGCCTTAGTGCCATTAAGTTCAAAACTTGAGAACTCAGTGCCTTGACACTACATGTGTAGCACTGTGGCACTATAGATGTGACTTAGGTTTAATATTAGAGAGATCAATTGTTCTCTCTCTCTCTCTCTCTCTCTCTCTCTCTCTCTCTCTCTCTCTCTCTCTCTCTCTCTCTCTCTCTCTCCCTATATATATATTTCTACCAAATTTCCTAATATTTATGTTAAGGTTTATTTTGATATGGGTTCTACTTCTTATGGACGGAAGCCTCCGTTGTTAATCACCCCTCTTACCATAGTAAGAGAGCACTCTTAATTAAAGTTGGAAATAGACATATCTATATCATATGCATTGGTGTCTCAAAGGTATATTATGGTTCAGATGACCATCTAGAAGGAATTAAGAGTGCACTCCTGAAAAAAATCACATGGTTATGTTATCTCGATATTACATTATTCTAGTCTACTAGCATCAAAGAGAAATAATTGCAATGTTTAGAGAATTTAGTTAGCAACCATGAGTTGCCTCATTTTAGGTATCTCGAGCAGACTTAAAATTTTAGTGTAAGTTGTGTAAGAGTGTTCAAATGGTGAACAAATTATAATGTGTTTGCATGTTGAATGTGTAGATGTTTACATGGTGAACGAATATAAGGCTGGGCTTACATCCCTTTGGAATGCCAAATTCAGGGTTGTCCACATGGTGGACGAATATGAATTTGTTCACGTGATGAACAAATTATGGGGTGTT
Source organism: Cymbidium sinense (assembly GCA_021442155.1). NCBI lineage: Eukaryota > Viridiplantae > Streptophyta > Magnoliopsida > Asparagales > Orchidaceae > Cymbidium > Cymbidium sinense. The sequence continues at coordinate 83,601,687 of CM038215.1, forward strand.
CGCATGGTGAATGAATAGATATTCACATAGTGAATGAATAGGAGGCGAAGCTTACATCCCTTTAGAATACCAAAATTAGGGTTGTCTAAATGGTGGACATAGTAGTGTTTGCTAACAAATGAATAAATATTTGAATTTTATTTAGAAATATATAAAATTGTCATTTTAAGACCTAGAGCCTTAGTGATGTGGTCTAGCACCATGGCACTATGATAGTAGAGCCCAGTTCTTATGTGGCATGACACGAGCCAGATGAGCTAAAGGCTCAGCATCTTGGTTCTACATTTGTAGCATCATGGTGCCATTATTATCGGTCATTTGATTATTTGAAAAGCACTACGACAATGGTCAAGATTCCTAACAAACATGTAGCAGGTTTTAAGGGCAAATGATAACCTCATTTTAATGAGCCCTGTGGCACTAAGTTAGAGTGCTACGGCGCTATGCTCCTTTCATGTGCATCAATTATGAAAATTTATTATAATTAATTATATCTTTTTGACCACACAATAATTGATGGGATGTGCTGACAAGTGCCTTATTGCTGCATGTGGCTGATGTGGTGCTTGGGACCTATTCTGTAACTCAAGAGAGTAGGGCCTAGTGCAACAATGCTTGGTCTTGATTTATAAATAAAGGCCCAAGCTATTAAAAATTTTCATTCTACAATCCCTTCCTCTTAAGAATTTCTTTTCTCTCTAGCTATTTCTATTTTCCAATTTCTATTATTAATCATGCCACTTAGAAGAGTTGTGGGTAAGAAGAGGGCATCTAGTGATGCCAATCACTTCGTTAGCACCGATGCTAAGGAGATGTACCAGCACACTCTCTTCCATGAACACCTAATTCTTGAAAGAGGATTCCAAAATCTCGGTGGTAGCATAGAGGGGATAATTATGGAGCAGAGGTGGCTTAAACTGGCCTACCATAATATTTGTTTATCATCCTGATGGTGCCCAAGTTCTTCGTAAATGCACGGGATGGCCAAGATAATAAGACATACATTCAGAGAAAGATAGTGAGTTATGATACAACAACAACAACAAGCCTTTATCCCACTAAGTGGGGTCGGCTATATGAATCCTTTGTCTCCATTGTGTCCTATTATGTGTCAAATTCTCATTTAATTCAAGTATATTAAGGTCACATCTTAACCTAGTGAGCTATAATAGTAGTGTTATAAATGCATATTATGATCTCCCTAATATTAAGTATGATCAATATCTCTCCTATTTCAATGATCATCCTAATTTTGATGAGATTATTCTTTTTCTTTGTGATGGAAATGAAAGTGTGCAATGAAAATCATTAGAGAAAAGGATTATCAACTTTCTCGCCACCGGAATGATAGTCACTTCTAAGGATTGACACAATTTTATTTCTATCAGGCTTATGTCCTCTGGTAACATCAATTAAGTTACTAAGGATAGGGTTATTTAGAATTTTCTATTCAAAAGGGGTTCTCAATTAATATCAGGAAGGTTATTTTTAATTCTATTTATAATATGCTGAATTGGAGCACTACTATCAGGTACATCCACCCTTCTCTTATTCATGGTCTATGTGTAGCTACGTGTGTGGTGGAGGGTAGAGGGCTTGATGAGAAGGTACTCCTTTAGAAGTCTCCTCTAAGAGGATGATCCACGAGGGGTGGGAATTTGAATTGGGAGAGAGTTCAGGTCCAATTCAATCTAGATCTCGAACTCTTAAGTCCTTTCCGAGCAAGTTCATGAGATTCAAAGCCAAGTATCTGACTTGTGAAAGGGGGTAGATAAAAGTAGTCATAGGTAGGAGATGTTGGAACGCAGATTTGATTATCATATGGATCAACAATAGATGTAATTCTCTTATGTGGCCTAACTCAATACTGCACTGGTCAACATGTATCAAAATTACAATCTTGCAGATCCCAGTCATTTCTCCTTCCCTACGGTGCCTCAATATCAGCCCTGTGTAAATACCCCACCAGTATCAAGCACAGAGGAGGAGGAAGAAGAAAAAGAGGAGGGTGATGACAAATATGATTACTAGCATTTTGCCACATTTGTATTTTCCCTTTTTTTTCCATTTTCTTATTTTATTTATTATTTATAATTTGTAATTTTCTTTGAAAAATTAAAATTATCCTTTTTTTTATTTTGTGTTATATGCTTGTATATTTTTGTCACTATTGATGCTCCAAGATAGATAAAAATTTTTTAACACTTATATAAAAAATGAAATCAGGGAACAACGCCTTGGTGATGCGGATAAACTAAATGACCCAAGAGATGGGTGCCATAGCACTATCCTGTAGCACCTTGGTGCTATGGGATATTGTTTCCTCCCCAATAGAAAATTTTCAAAGTCTTTTTTCACATACAGCAAGGTCGCACAGCTCTGTGGTGTTGTCACCATAGCATCATGGCACTATGGGATTTTATCTCAGTTTTTGATCCAAATATTCTAAGTCATATTTCAAGTGACATGTGAGTATGGCATCATAACACTAATGCTCTGGCACCATAGCATTATAGGGTTTTGTTAGAGCACTGTGGAACCGCTTTCGTAATATGGCTACCCGAGAGCATGGCGCCATAACGCTGATATCCAATGCTTCGGTGTTATAGCCTAAATTTTTAATCCAAAAGTTTTTTTTTCAATTTATTTTGAAATTTCAATAGCATTTCACTTTAGCAGTGCTAGGTTTTAAAATTTTATAGTGCAATCTTCACCCTTATTCTAGATCTAAGATCAACGGAGGGAAGGGTGTTTCCATCTCTCGCTGAAATAAAATTCAATGGTGGAGGTCTTTAAATCTCCAAGTTTTCAACACCAGATGAAAGATATCTTTACGAGGTATTCTATAAAGAGTTGCATATGGAATTTTCTCAAGTAACTACATAGTATACTAATAATAACTAAATAGCTTTGGATGTAAAACATTATCGACTCCACTCACTTGGTTTATAACCAATTGAGATTCTCCAATAATCTTTATGTTTCTAATGTCATGATCTGCTCATCTAGAAGATCATCATTTAAAGGAGACCTCTTGGGTATGGGATGTGTGGCTAAGAAATTAGCTTGCTACTTATCCTTTTACAGCATGAAGAGGGATGAAAGTAATCTCAAATTGCAATAGAATCATTGACCATCGTGCTAGATGTCCAGACAACGTCGGGCGGGTCATAAGGTATTGGAAAGGATTCACTCTTGAAATTAAATTAACATTATTAGAAGCATGTAATGTCTTAGTTTCTGAGCGATAAAGACTAAGGCTAAATAATGTTTCTCAATAGGTGAATAATTCTTTTCTGTTGGGATAAGTCTATGACTTAGATAGCAAAGGGAATTTTTTCCCTTCTTCATTTACATGGGCTAATAAAGCTCCAAGTGATTCATCCAAAGCTACGGAATATAAAATCAGTGGCTTTCTTAGAATTGGAGAAGCCAAAACAAGAGGATTGATTAAGTATTGGTTCAGGTTTTTAAATACATTTTGGCAGTTTTCATCGCAAATGAATTTAAAATCTTTCTTTACTAATGTCAGAAATGGTTGACAACTTCCTGATAAGTTTCATATGAACCTCCTTAAATATGTGAGCTTTAACTTGAATGATCTTAATTGTGTAAGACTTCTAGGTGGCAACATTTCTATAATTGCTTTTATTTTTTATGGATTGATTTCTATTCGACGATGCCACATTACGAACCCTAAGAATTTTCTCAAAGTTACTCCAAAAGCACACTTCAATGGGTTCATTTTCAGGTTATAGCGATGCAACCAATCAAAAATGATCTGTAAATCATATAAATGATTCTCTTTTATTTTACTTTTGATGATTAGATCATCAATATAGCACTCAACTTGATTATGAATCAATTCATCAAATATTCTAGTCATACCTCTCTGATATATAGCCCCGATATTTTTGAGACCAAATGCCATGATCTTGTAATAGAAAATCCCTATAGGAGTTTTGAACACTGTATACTTTTCATCCTCTAAAGATATCTTAATCTAGCTATATCTAGATGATCCATCCATGTATGAAAAGATCTCAGAGGAAGAGGCTATGCCAACCATATGTTCTAGTATTGCAACCGAGAACTCATCTTTGGGACAAGCCTTATTTAAGTCTCTAAAGTCAATGCAAATATGTATTTGACCATTCATTTTCTTCATAGGGGCTATGTTGGCTAGCCCATCAAGATATTGTTGTCCTCGCATAAAGCCAACTTCAATTAATTTATTTACTTCTGTAATTACTTGCTGTTCAATTTCGAAGGAGCATTCACCTAAGAGCTTGCTTTACTGGATTGACATCATGTTTAATCTCTAGTTTGTGTACAACAACATCTGGAGATAAACCTAGAATTTCATCATAACTCCAAGCAAAGTAGTCTTTATATTCAAGTAAAGTGATTAAATCTCCATAATCTTCCAAACCTAGCAAGGTACTAATTAAAGTTAACTTTGGGTCATCAGGAGTTCCGAGGTTAACCTCCTCTAACTCATCTATAGTAGATTTTATTTCTTCCTCATACTTAGGAGGAGCATTCTGAAGCAAGCAATCATCAGATTCATTTGTTGTTTTTATGGATAATCCCTCTAAAGGGTTAGAAGGAATTTTTAATAGTTGATCCGATTCCAGGTGATTTCTTATCATTAAGCAATGTTTTGTAACATCAAGTGATTCAATAACACCAAACCCAATGCCACCTTTGGAATGTAAGTTTTTATGTTTTGTATTCCATAAGCTTTCCATCTATTGGGTTGTATTTTTAGGCCAAGCATTTGTAATAAAACCATGTTTCAGAGAATTTTTTACACAATCAAAATACCAGTCAAAAGGGAGTTCTATTATTTCATTTAAAAGTGGATCTTCAAGCTTTACACCTACTTCTGAGCTTGATGGTCCGAGTACATAATAGAATTTTGATAACTTCTCCACTTCTCTTGACATGTTATGGGCCACTTTGACTTCTAATTGAGATATTTTATATTGAAAAAAAGGTGTCAAAGTCAAAGTTTCCACATATTTCTTCAACTTCCTAAATGTGGAAAGCTCAGGTTCATCCTTTAATGCCTTAATTTATTCTTCATCACTATCTAATTCTAAAGTAACCTTAAACCTTATTAAGGCATTTTTCTGGATAGAATCTTCATCAGAACTAGATTTTAATTCAATATGAATAACTAGAGGTTCTTTTCCTTTTTATTTTTCTTTTTCTTCCTTTTCTCCTATTCATTTATTGTATTATTTTGTGCTTGAATAATGCTAGATTCTATAGAATCATATTTTTGCTTCTTAGGCATGTAGTTAGCTGCGTCTTCATAGAGTTCAATCTCATGAATAGAGAATGATTGTATGTCACCTTTCATAATGTATTCTACTCCATCCTAGTGTATTTAATACACGGGTGGAGTGAAGATGGAACCATTCTATACTCATGAATATGGGGTGTGACTAAAAGAAAATTAATGGATGCCTCTGAGTCTATGATATGAAACTTAGCTCCAGTTTTCAATCGTTCTATTTCTAACAATATCGTGATTGAACCTAATGCTTTTTCACCAGTTTCATTAAAGCCCTTTATTAGCATTTTATCTTAGTTGAGCTTTTTGGTATCGATCTTCAAGAATGTCAATATTTTGGAGTTCATAATATTGACTGATGCACTAGAGTCTACAAGAACTCTTGACAATCTAATATTTTCTATTTTTACAAAGATGTAAAGAGGACGGTTGTGACCAATGATCCCCAAAAGTAGATCCTCATTAGAGAAAGTAACTTCTGGGATCTCTTTAAAGTAACAAGCCTCATCTAGGGAAGTCACTGCTAGTTTGGTTATGCATATTTCAGGATCAAGTAATGATTGTACTAATGACTCCCTCATTTTTTTTTGAAAGAACAAGAGCACCTTAAATACTCAACCTAGCAAAAAGTTTTCTGAGATGGGCTAAAATGTTGTAGTTGACCTTAGGAACATTTGGGTCGACTACTACTTTTTTAGGTAAAGGTTCTGGATTTAAGCTCTAATCCATAATATGCTTTCATTTATCCTTGGGAGGAGAAGGCCGGCGATGTGGTAAAACTCTTCCACTATCGAGATTTACTTCAGTAATATCTCCAAGAGTTGTGTCAACCTTATCCTCATCTCTAACATCCTTTTGTAAGGATTAATCATAATCTGATACCTCTAAGTCTATGCTTAGAGGATCGCCTTGTAGGTCCTCCATATGAATATCAATATTTGATCATGGTTCATACAACACATCATGAGAATATTCTTTTTTATTACTTTCTTTTTCAACATTTTTAGTAATATACTCATTAGAAATAACATGAATATATGAAATTCCTTCAGAGGCAGACTTTTTTATTTATCTTTTCAAAATGAGTACAAAAAGATAAAAAACATATAAGGTTTTTTCTTTCCATCTTTATCATATAAGGTTCTATCATATACAATAATGTCCCTCCCTCACCACACTGTCCAGTCTTCTGCGTAGCTAAAGATGCTGAGTCAGGTAGAGGTGGAACTTGTATTTCAAACTCTGGTGGATCAATCTCGATGATCTTCCTTTGGGTCTTCATATGATCCTACATAGCACTTTTAAAATTTTTCATCATATATTTTTTTTGAAGAATGAGATAAAGTTGCATCCCATTCATCTATTGAAGGAGTACTAGAAGAAGTGTTACCAGTAACAACCTTAATGGACCTTAGTCCATGGTCCATAAGGTATTCCTTGGGTATAATCACCAACCCCTTCTTGGAGTTTCTTTCAAGCGAGTCTTTAAATGTAAATTAGTCTTCAATGGTATGCCCTACTATGTAATGATATGGATAGTAATTCAGATCATTTACCTTTCCAACTTCCTTAGGCCTTTTTAGGCCAGGGAGTTTAAAAACTAGCTTCTTTTTAAAAAATTTTAAAATTTTTCTCACCCCCTTCTTTTTGAAAGAATATGTTTAGTACATTCTTTCAAAAAAAAAAAGGGTTGGTCAGAATTTTCTTAATGGATGAAGACATTTACTACTATGGTGGCCTAAAAGATAAAGGCTGCTATGACTATATCTGCATAGGAGCTTTTCCCCTGTCCACCACAAAGGCATTGCCTGCTTTCTCTACTAGAAGGTTCTTAGGTTTAGATTATTCTATAGAAGAATGATTTTTTAGGATGGTCATCCTAGGGGATTCTTATTACAAGCTCGAAGATTTGTTTATAAGTTTTTCAAAAGTCTTGATTGTAAGGCCTTTTAATAAGAAAGCAATAGGACCGTGGATATTTCTAAGGTGAATCTCAACAGCGTGCTACTCTTCCAATTAGGGCTCGTACTTGAAACTGAGAATTCCTTATCTCAAGATATAATCCACTAGTGATCCATCGGGCTTTTGTTTTTCCACACTAGATCACTTACAGTGATGTGGTGCTGATTGCTTGTGAATCTCTTTATGAACATGCCCTCCAGTTTTGTGAAAGTGCGCATCAAACCATTGGGTAAATCAGCCTACTAGTTGAAAGTAACTTCACTCAACCTACTAACGAACTGCCTAATTAATAAAGCATCACTCCCTCTGGCATTGCAATAGCTTACACAGAAGTGAGCCAAATGCTATTTGGGGTTCCCAGTCCCATCAAATACTTTAAAGATAGGGGTACAAATCATTTGGGGAAGGGAACAAAATCATATTCCTCAAAGTAGGGTCTATCCTTTAGAACCAAGGTTATGCCTCATGACTGGGTGAGGGCTTCTTTTACTTGTTGTTCCACTAATAATTTTATTTCAGTTGTAGAGGGTATGTCATTGGCAAGCTTTGACTCTTGGCAGTAATTCTCCAAACCAAACCTCAAGTAATTAGTGGGAAGTGGTAGGTCAAACTACTCAATCTAGTAGGCCATGAAGAGGAGGGGATCATGCTTCCAAGTGATTGCATAGTGGCAATCATCTCCTCCATGCACTTTTCCATTGATGCAATTTGGTCATCCTTCTTTTAAATTTGAAGTAAAAGTTGTTGAGTAGGATCTAAAGTAGAATTTTTTGGTGATTCATCCTGCTCTTTCTTTTATGATCTAGTGTCTACCATGTAAATATGAGCTACAGGTAGTCTTGAATCATTATCTATTGGATCATCTTGCTCTAAGTCATTGTGGTCATGCATTCTTTTTCTTTTATTTCTTTTTCTTCATCCTCTTTGACAATACTTTCCATTTCTTCTTTGGAAAGGTGAAATGGAGTACCATTGCTATTGAGAATGATATCTGATTTGTCACTCATATTCATGGGTCTCATTTTGGATCCTTCACCTTTTAAACCCTCTTGAGGAGTAAGAAGTTCCTCAAGGGTGGCTCCTAAGCTGAGCTGATACTCATCAGTAGTCTCCCTAACTTAATGAGACAAATGAGGAGACTCCATTTCTTTAGTGGAAATATAAAATGATAAGGGTTCTTCAGCTCGATGCCCAAGTGGAGATGGTAGAGGCCTATCTGGAGTAGGCCTAGAGATAGGTCTCTCTAAAGATGTAGATGGCAAAGATGGTCAAGGCACCCTAAGCTTAGGAGCTAGTGGAACCTTCCTAACATAAACTCTCTTATTTTGTTTTCTAGGAAGGACACTATCTCTCCCAAGACTAATAGGCTAATCTTTATGTGGATTGTCTTAATAGATAAGAAGACTTCTATCAAGTTCTTTTCCAAAGTGACAAGTTCACCTGAGTTGCATGACCCATCATGGCCCTTAATAACTCCTCCTTAGTGTATGAGGAGGGTCTGGGGACCATATGAAAAATCTAACGTAGCCTACCATGAGATTCTTTATTTAACAACTTGAAACTTTTCTTTTCTTCATACACAAAGGGGCGAGGTGGAGAACTTGTAATCTTGGACACATCCTCCTCCCCCTAGATAGTAGATAAGAGATGATATATTCTTCCACCTAAGAGAAGGGAAGTGTCTGGGAGGGTAAAACCATTTCTCGCCCTAGCTAACTCCATATCTAGCATTTCTTTTTATTTTTGTTCCTTGAGGGCTACCCTCATAAGCCTTCTACTTTTATTTTTCTTTTGACACTTTGTCACCTTGGTGAGTCATAGGTGGAACCTATCTCAAAAGTGCTATATGGGAAAGGAGCAAGTAATGTCTTCAAAGTGGGCAGCTTTACTTTCTTCTGAATAGGACCCTATTGGATCCTCTTAGTAACCTTCTTGCTTTCAGAAGGAGGAGGTGTGCTAAAAATTTCTATGATGGTTGCTTATCTATAAGTGCTACCTCAGCAACAAGAGCAAGAGTCACTCCATTTCCAATTATATTCAAAATTTTAAAACAAGCTCCAAATTTAATGATGGAACCATCAGCCAATTAGCTACTATCCATGGAGAAGTTTATCCCGAATGTGGTAGCAAAGATTAATTGTCCAACCATTTCTATTTACAAAAATAATTTGGAATGAGAATTATTGAATAATAATTTAAAATAACCAAAATGTAGTCAAAAGAAAGACTTTTGACCCATTAGGGAATTTTGGCCAATTTTATGGCTAGGATTTTTTTATTTTATTTTAAAAGAAATTATTCCTTAAAATATAGGAATTATAAAACCATCCCACTTAATTTCTACGAATAGGATAGTTCTATATTCTCTCTTTCGTTATGCTGAATATGCCCTACCAAGGATGAAATGGAGAGATATCCAACAGGATGAAAGGTAATCTTGACATGTGTAAACATAAGTACATTGCCAATTGTAGAAATAAAAAATTATTTCTGAAGATGGAAAGAGGACTAATCCCTAGCGGAGTAGCTAGAAAACATTTATGGGGACAATTTGTGGCACCACATAAAGTTTAGAAATTTCTTTTTTGAATGATCAGATGTGTCATTAATAAATAAACATATTATCTTGAAAGATAAATATGCTATTCTATAATAGATTTGATTATTTAATAAAAGACTCTTAAAACTACTGGGTCTTTCATATTCCAAAGATTTTTTTTCTCTGAACTACATGGAAGGTAGAACAGGGTTTATTTTAAACTGGGTTTATGGTTCCCTATAGAGGCAAGCCCCTATGGTTAATTACATCTTAAAAAAGGTCTCTTCTTAAGAATACTCTCAATTAAATAAATAAGTTATTATTCCTAAAGATTTCTAAGGTGCTTTTCAAAGGATTGATTTTTGAAATTTTTAATTTGGTGGTTCAAATTGAAAAGAGTTATTTTGGAGGCTAAACAAGATGAAATAGAAAATGCTTATTGATACTAGGATGCCTAGTAGGCACTTAAACTATCCTGTAATTAGGCTTTAAATTTTGGAATTTAATTCAAATTTTGAGTAGACATTTTCTTATAAGTCTAAGACATAGATTCTAGCAGCATAAGGCTGTAGAAATGCCTAGGATTGAAGACTTAATCTTGTAAAGGATTCTTCAAAACCTAGTCTATAAGTTCTTTTGACAAATGTCATATGTCAACTTAATTTCATTTTGGGAATTATCAGCTATTCCTCTTACTTGAGGGAAACTAACCTATCCCTGACTCTTCTGGACTTACTTCCCGCCTAAAGAGGGGCTGCCAATTAACACCGTCTAAGCACATTTTAAATTCATGATGCCAAGTCTTATGATTGCAAGATGGTTGGGCTGTTATATTTTTAAGAAAGAAATCTATAAACCTAGACTCACTCCCTAATCCCTAAGAAAATATGGGGTATGAAATGCATCAAACTAATGCACAATTTTAGATTTTTATAAATTTTGACTTGATAATCATTTTAGGCCCCGAGTATGCAATTTATTGCTACATGGTATGCAATTAGAAGAAAGTCATGGGCCAAATCAATAATAGAAGGCAGGCTTCCCTAAGAAGCCGATCATCCTCATAGGTCAGATGTCCCTTATGTGCAATGGGAGAAGTTTCCCAATTCAAGTATTGGAGTAATATGATTACATGATTTTCAAGAGCTAATTGGTTTCTAATTGATTTTAAGTTATTCCATAGGGATTTATTTATATTTGATTTTGAATTGTATGATTTTTATCTTTGAATTGATTAAGTTTAATTGGGTAGAAAATTTAGTTTTTCCTATGAGCCTACATCCAAGCATTCATCACAAAAAAAAACACAACACAAAAAAAACCTAAAAAGCAAGTTGATTTTATTGCATACCCAAAATAAATCAAGGAAATTTGAATTTATAAAATAGGTCAATGTAGCCCAGTACCGTTGTACACCCCGGAAGAAAAGAAAATGGGCAGCCGAGCTCTGCCCTTATACAACCCAGTCTAGAGCTACAAGTTTAGATCTATGGGACTTCTTTCCAAGATCATCTCCTTCTTCAGTGACCTCCATTGGGACATCACAGGGGACCTCTACACCATCTCCTAGTTGGGCTAACTTCTACTAATCTTAGACCCCATAGATCTTAACCTAATTATGAGCTTAAATTTACATTTTTAAATTCAAAAATAAATCCTAAGCCCTACAAAACAAATGTCAAAAAATATAAACAACACATAGAAATTATATTTTTCAACATACGGGCTTAACATTAGTTGCTTGGCAAGCCTACCTGTCCTATAGACTATGCTGAGGGACTTTTTGGCACTTGCAAGCAAACAATAATTCTATAATTTTTATTTATGATAATAGTCCCTTTAACATAGTCTCCTGTAGAAGATAATGTTAGTTCTAGAAATAATGTCCTACCATCCAGACTATTTGCAATCAATCCTAGCCATCCAGTCTAAAATAATACATTAAAAAAGAATTAAAATAATTCTCATCACATAATCATAGAAAATCACAAAAAATCATAAAAAATCATAGAACATCCTAACCTAAGTCTAGGATCTATGACCTATAATTCTAGTGCGTGAAGAAAATGATTTGTGTGACAAGACATTACTAGGCTTTACGATTTTAATTTTATTTCTTTAGTTTTTAATGTTTATTTATTTACCTATGGATGATTTCAATTCAAATTATTTAATGATTTTTATCCTCATTTTAGGTACATTTTATTATGTTAAAATTAAATTAAGTTTTCAAGAATGAAGATTAAAATAGGTTCCATTCTAAATGGAGCCCATTCAATTCAACACCTTAAAGCCTAAAAGGATGATATCTTTATTCTAAGGTAAAGATTCAGCCTAAGGATCTAACTAAAATCCTAAGTATTTTGATTAAACTTGAATTTAGAGGGGTTGACTTAATTTAGTTTATTTCATTTTCTTTTACATTTCTTTACTATGAATTTTATGATTTTTTAAATTAAGTTATTATGTTTATTATTATGATTTAATTTTATTTTTCCTTAAGTTAATCCATTTATCATTATGATTTGAGGTTCTTCTTTGATTTAATATTGTGATATTGATATTTATTATTTATTCCTTTAGTTTGATTTACTTTTCATGTTTTCTTAACTGATTATGATGACTTGTATCTTGTATTGAGTTTTTCTTTAATTTACTATTTATGTTTGTTCATTGACTTTACTATATTTGATTTAAGGTAAAACTTAAGTGTAGTTATTTTCCCTATTCAAGTTAATTTCCTTTTCATTAATGTGAAACTTTGGAGTTAATTTCATTTGTTTATTTTCATTAATGTTCATTAACCTAAATAAAGTTATATTCAATTTATTGTGTTTGAGATTATTCAATTTATTACATTCCACTTTTATAACTTATTTATATTATTTATTCTTTCATTATGGAATAGTTCTAAATTATTGTATTTAATGATTCCAAATTACACATTATGAAAGGATTTATCTTTATCTTAATTACTAACAAAGGATTTATTCTTTGTTTATTAAATATGCTTTGTTACTTTGTCACTTTAAAATTTTAATTCATTCCAACTTATGGTTATAAGTACACTTAACCCCTTTTTTATGTTCACATTTCATTTTCTTATGTTTACATACTTATCCTTCTATATTCACATTTATACCACCATTTATTTCTTTATGTAAATGATATTAATGTATTTATGTATTGACACCTTATATATTTTAGAAATCAATGATCCTTTTATATTTCAGTTTTTTAAAAAAATGAAATTATTATGATTTAAAGGCTTATCATAATTAAATATGATTTAAGTTTTATATTTCCTTTAGTTATGATCTTTAACTTAAATTTATTTGTATTATATTATTTTCAATTGACTTATATATTTTTATTAAGTGTTTTGATATTAACTATGATGTTTTAAATTTGTATTATCAATTTTATAATTTCTGAAAATTTTATGATTTAATATTTTCTTCTAAATTGACCTAGAGGCTTGGAAATTCAAATACTCTGAATCCAGAGGTCAAATGAATCTTAAATGTTAATGGCAAGTGGGGTTCCTTACCTATTTAATTTTTTTAAAGTTTCACTTTGATCAGATATGTCTTTAAGGTGTAATTAAGGTTTTAATTATTTTATTTAAACCTAAAGCAGGCTTAATTTAATAAAAATTATTTATGGATTTTTTTTCCTTGAAACTCCTCTGGAATATACATCAAAAGAGGGTTCATTCATAATTTTTGGTGCTCTCATTGATTTATTACATTTTATTTAAGTTTAGGTTGATTAATTGAATTAATTAATTCAATTAATGGCCTAGTTAAGCCATTTTATGAATGATTATGTTCGCATGAGTTTTAATAGTTTATTTAAGATTATTAGAGTGTATTAAAATTTTTTAAATCTTTTTGATCAATTCCCATTATTTATTTAATTTATTAATAATTAGTTTCATGAAAATTAAGATTTAGGGTTTAAAATTTCTAATATCAAGATTTACTGCTCACTAAATTATGAAAACTTTACATGATGTGTGTCTTAAAATCAATTTTGATCCCCCAAAGTTTTATTTGGATTGGATCATTATTTTGGGATTAATTAAGGTTTGAAATTTTTCATTCAAACCTAAATTAAGTTCAAAATACCAAAATAGATTTGAATATTTTAATTTTAATGGTTTCCTCTCATCAAGAGGAATCCATAGAGCCCATGTTTATAGTTTTTAGATTTATATTTATTCTTTTATGATTTATTGAAGTTTCCTATATATTTTCTTTAATTTTTAATGAAATAAAACTTGTTTTTCTTTTCTGGCATGTCAGATCCACATGGATCTAACGTGGCACCACCTTACACATGGTGCCGCATCATTGCACCATGCGAGATCTGATGTGGATTCACATATAAGAGGCGGTGCACGCGGTTTGATTACGGGCTTCTAATCAAAGATCGAACAATCGAGATTCAAGCCATGATTTCCCTTATCAGATTTAATCACAGATCTGGCTAGATCTCAAGCATCTCTTTCTTTTAAAAGGAACATATTGTTGAGATTATGTCTCTTATGCCAACGGTGGAGGCTGAGAGCCATTCATCATTTGTGTATGATTTTCGGCCATCCGATAGTTGAAATCGCATGATCTCAATTACAAATCCATTAGTGAATGAAAATGAAGGGATATAAATGGTTGATCTCACTTGAGATCAATATCTCTTCGAAAGCACTAAGGTCGAAAGCTTAAAGGAGGTCGGTAATGGCATACCTTGGTCCTAATGATCTCCGGTGGTGGGGTTGACTCTAATAGCTGTGAAATGGTGTGGGAAGCTCGTTTGCCAAAAGAATTGGTTTGTCTCCCTCTGGATTGCTCCCTAGACCAACCTCAGTTTGAATTTCAACTATGTTGGACATTCTCTGGCCTCCCAGTGGTGAGAGAAGTGGGGGAAGTTCTCTTCTACTTCATGTGAGTTCAGGAAGGTGATAGAAAGGTCTCTTGCACTTAGGGCATGCTCTATGTTTGTATCCCCTATTGGCCATGCATTTTTTGCTTATTTTTTATCTTTCCTTGGTCGGCTGAGCTAATTACAACTTTTGGGAGTTAGTTTCCATGGTTCTTAACCATCTTACACCTATCTAAGATGAAGAGGTGGAGAGGGAATTGGGTTATGTAAATGAAATTTAGCTTTTCATCCCTTGGACTTGTGATGACATTCCTTTCTTTGGATTTATATGAAAGATTATTAAATGATTTAGTTTGGGCTGGGAACTATCATTAACTAAGTCTATGAATGATTTAGTAACATCTTAAGTGAATTAGTAGGAGATGGAATTGACATCTTTTTGGATTAGGACATTTAACTATTTCTTGAATTAGTTTAAGTTAGGTCACCTTATTTAATGGGTTAGCCTTGGTTTGATGCTTAAAATATGTCCATTTAATCATTAATGAACCTTTTAATAAAAAAAGTTTCAAGGATTTTAAGAGTTTTAGAGTTTTTATTTTAGGGTTAACCCATTTAAGGCAATTGAGTTTAGGTTATTTATTAATTAATTTAAATAATTCATTTAGCTTAATCATAATGTGTTTAAGTTTCCATTAGGTTAATCTAAGTAATTTCAAAAGCATTGGATCAAACAATATGAATTTTATTTTATTTGAAACCCATGACCCAAATTAGGCTTAATGGGTTATGTTTGGGTTGATTTGGGTCAAATGACCAAATTGGTCAATGCAAACCCAATAATGGGTTGGTTTATGGTCAACATTCATATTCAAATGAATTCAAATATTTAATTTGAGTTTATTTGAATTTACTTTGGGTTTAAGTCCAATAAGACCCATTTGTCTTTTTTAGGTTAAATAACTTAATTAGTTTAATCAAGACCACATTAAACTTATATTCTTTGAAATTCATGTTTAAGTATGCTCATATTATCATTCCAACCATTTGGAATGATTTTATTTTATCAAATTTTGGTGGGTTGACCTTTGACTTGGTGGGGCCCACATAAATCAGGCCCATGTAAAAAGGTTGACCAACCTTTAACCTTTGGATTGGATTTGGATTCATTTAATTTTATGTTTTTGATTTCATTTGATTTGGATTTATCTTGGATTTAATTTTAATTTATTTAGGTTTATATGGTAATAAGCTTAATTAAGGTAGTTAGGTTTAGTTCCATAATTAAGCCCTAACCTAAGCTTAGTTAATTTTACATTTAAAGTGGTGTATGCTTAGATTGAATATTTGGATTGAATCTAACTAAACCCAATAAGTTAGATTAATCCAAGGAAAGTGCACTAGATCACTAAGTGTGATGACCTAAGTATTTAGTAAGAAGGCTTCTAATTTAGGATTAGGAGTCCTAATGAATGCCTTTGGAAGAAATGTTAACCTCATCCAAAAATGAGGTCAACAACCCTTGTAGCAAAAGTCCTTGAGAATTTAAAGGTTGGCAAGTTCAATTTTAGAGGATTCTTATAAATTGTAGCTAAAGTGTAGAGAATCTATTTGTTGGAAAGATGAAGTTTAAGATTTAGAAATTTCATCCAAATGAGAATATCGATGGTTCAATGTTATAATCATAAGATGGAGTTTATTTTAACACTTTCATTGGAGAATTTTCAATATGATAAAACTTTTTATTGAAGATTTAAGTGTGATATTCTTCTTTATTAAGTCTAATGCTATATGTCTACTAAGGTTGTCAAAATTCTTACAAATTACATCCATTTTAGGATGTTTGAAGGTAAATTTTCCAATAATAGTGAACTTAAGAAACTCAATAATGAAGATTTAGATTCAAGAAGAAATAAGGTGGATTTTCCATTTTTTTTGGTTTACTTTCTTAATGAATTCATTATCTAAACCTTCTTTAAAATTATCATGATAAGATTGCAAAAATATAATCTTATTTAAAATGTTTGGAGTTTGTTTATTAAATGATATATTTTGGAGATAAGCTCTAATGTAAGTGGAGTTATCCATACAAATATGGAAAAAGCAATTAAACCAAGATAGAATAAATGTAATTGTAAACTTGGCAATGGAAAAGTGACCTTAGAATGGACACAAAAGCTTACCTATCATGACTCAGAATAGTGGTTGTCACCTAATTCAATAGTTGTACGTCATTTCTTTTTTCATTTTCAGGTAAGTATCGTCTTATATAAAAGCAAGATAAGTAAAGATGTTATTAATTTAGAAAGATTTCTAACCTTAGACTTAGCCACTAATTCTAAGCTTTATGTGGGTATGTAATGCACCTAACAAACAAATCAATTTATATTTTATATTTTTTATTTTGATTTTTTGATTTATTTAAGGCTATATGGTGTGCAAATTCTACCTACTATGCGTGTATTTTGAAATATATAGAAAAGTTAATTAATTTTAAAGGAATTTTTTCTCAAGAAGGGTGGTTATCTTCATTAGATAGATGCCCCCTTATGTGTAATGGATGAAGAGTCAAATCAATGAGATAAAGATAATATGGATTATGCTGATGCATCCTAATAATTTGTAGTTAATTTTATCGATTATGGCTAAGGTATTAAATGTATTTTGTTATGAGTCATATTATTTTTATGTTCAAGTTAGATTATTTCATGCTCAAATTTTTTAGTTTGAAAGAAAAATTATTTTATTCTAAGAGCTAACCACAATAATTTCATGCATTCATAAGCACAAATAATCATAGAAATAAACCTAGAAAAGGAAGTATTTCTAATATAAAAATAAATTAGATATTAAAAACAAGTAATCAAATTAATAAAGATAGGCCCATGAAACTAGGTGTTACTATATACTATGGAAGAAAGAAAACTATGGGCAGCCAAGCTTGACCCTTATACATCTCGGTCTAGACCTATAACTAACAAAGTCAACCTATGGTTCTTCTTACTTCATCTTCTGGTTTATTTTTCAAAAGCTATAAGATATTACCTCTAAGAGGTTCATCCATGTATCTCTTTCTTTACTCATTCTAGAATCCCACAAGCTTATACAATAGCCTAGGACAATAGAAAAATTAAATTATAAAATAAAATTATAACCCAAAACTTGCAATAATAGAGGTTAGTAATTTATGTTTCAAAATAAGCATTCCATCATTCATTATATCACAAAAATTCTTAATGATTTTAAGTGCAAGCCACCTATCTTATTGGTCATGCTCAAAGGGCATTAATCATTTTAATTTAATGTAGTGGCTATAAAAAATTTGATTTGTTTAATAATCATCATATCACACTATATTGCCCCTTTAAGCATGACTATTTTTTACCAAAATAGTGTTACTTTAGTCTGAATAATATATAACATCATCATGAAACTATCTTAACATAACATATCTCAAAACTAACCTAAAGTAAACATTACATCACAATAAAAATCATATGATTACACATCATATTAATTAATGAAGAATGAATCATCCCAAACTTAAAGGTCTTAGGATAATGACCTAACAAATAAATCAAGTGGAAACTAATCTTTGTAGGTGTCCACTTATGTTATGTTTTATGTTTGGTTTCTAAGATTTAACTAACGATCAATTTAATCAAAAGTTGGTTTCAATTTAAGTGATTAATGATTTAAATTAATTTATTTATTTTTATCTGATTTAAGTTAATATGGATTTTCAAGAATGAATGAAGGTAGATAAGATTTACATAGTGAATAAATATCCCCATCTTAGCATCTTAGGTATAATGAAACACGACTCACATGAAAGGAATAAAGTTATGTTTCATAAAATGTTCAATTCATCTTAAGTAGATTTTATGTTTTATATTGATTATTTAAATGATTTTTATTATAATTCTAGGTCATTTTTTTAAAGAAATTAAGAGAAATTATTCACTTCTAAAATTTTGTGAAAATCTTTGTGGCTAGAGAAACTCAAAGTACATATAATGAAAATATTCAAAAATTATTGTAAAATAAAATTTTAATTTTTTTTAATTTAAAAAAAATATTAAAATAATTTGAAAATTTTAGAAAAATATAGTATCTATAAAATTTTAGAGATTATTTTAATATTATGTATCACCCTCATATTTTAAGTTTATTGTATTATTGTTTTTATGTAAATTTACATATTTAGATCAAATTAATTCCAAATATGATGAAAAATTTTAAGTATTTTGATTTTCTATCATTTATTTTTTTACTTTGAATTATTTAATTAAAATAATTTCAAATATTTATTTAATTTTAACTTTCCTTCAAATTATGTTTCATGAACATTGTATTAAAATTTATTTTATCTTTCTAAGGTTTTTATTTACTTATTTCTAAATTTATATATATGGGTTTAACTATATTTTTTAAAATTCTTTTAGTTTTTTTATTTGTTCATTCTATTTTCAATTGAATTTAGTTTTTCAAACAAAAACAATGAGACTAACTTCTGAGAAAAATTATAAAAGCTGAAAATAACTACAAGCAACTTTTTAAAATTTCCAACATAATTTGATTATTAATTTAATTTTTTGAATTTAATTAATTAGTTAAAATTAAATTAGAATATTTCAGGGATTTTAATTTTATTATATTCTCCTCTTAAATGCATTTCCAATGAGAGTTTATTCATACTTATTTTAATCTAATTTTCATTTTATGTGATTTCCTAAAGTTAAAAAAATCATTATACAATTTTAAGCCCTATTTCTTTTTCTAAATATGTGATATTAATTAGTCACACTTTACATGTGGCAATCTGAGATTGGACTAGAGAAATGAGCTCCAAAACATGTAAGCGTAGACGTTTGTGAGGAAGTGTAATGGTCTATATGCTATTAGATTAGGATATCGAGTTTGGATATAGGATGATCCTCCTCCTGCACAGTGATGGTCGTCCATTAAAATTCCATTACTCGAGCTGAAGAAGAAGGTTCTTGTAGTTTGCTACATTGGAAATGATCACAAAGAAAAATACAGTGTTACTAATGGATGGATCCTAATGGCATTGATATTTACTTACAAAACACTAAGCCTATACTCAGACTTTGAGTAAAATGGTTACCTTGATCCGAGATGACAGTGATTAGTTTTGTTGGTCATTTAGCTTTCTGTTGGCTCAACGAATAATCTAATTGATGGCTTAAGCCCTCATGACCAATTGAATGACCAACTTGTTCTAAGCTATTGAAGGTGTCAGTGTAGTTTATCGAGTAGAAATTGGGGCTCTTAATAAGTGAGAGGGAGAGAGAGAGAGAGAGAGAGAGAGAGAGAGGGATTTTTTTCTTAGTATTTCAGGAATGCGGTAGGTATTTAGTAGAATAGTGCACTTAAGTTTCTCATTAATTGGTGCCCATGTTATAGCTTAGTCAAGTTGGTGTATTGGCTACTAGGCACTCAAATTATTACTGATAAGCCACTATGATGACCTTTGAAATGTACTTAAATGTAAAAAATAATGCTAGTGGATAGTTACATCAGTTTGTTAAAGTTGAACATCCCAGATGTGCTCTAATCACCATCACTATCTCATAATAATGGAAAGAGTATGGAATAGAGTGTAACGAAGGTGGCAGAGAAGACCAACACCATTTGGTTACATGGCATGGAAGAGCCTTCAACAATTTGATCATCCATGTCTGACTAACTTGTATGTGTTCAAGGCAACATGGTGTGAAAAATAATTCAATGAATTATAGGCCAACAAAGAGCAAGAAACATTGATATTCTCAGGTTAATTGTTTAATTACATTTGAACTAGTTTAATTAGGTTTTAACTTGATTATTTATTTGTTGATTTTAGGGACTTGGGATTCTATTTGCATAGGTTTGATCTAAGTGGAATTATGGAGAGCCATGTGCTTAATGTAGCCATTTCTTTGGCAATTTCATTTCATATGTTTAACATTAAATTGATTAGGGTTGAATGTAATCTTGCAATTTAGGCTAGTTCTATTAAGCTAACTCTTATTAATAACATTTGATAAAGCTTGATTTATCTTTATTCATAGTTAATCGATATTTATCAATTCAAGCAAACTTTAGTAAGTCAACATGAATCATGAGCTTATTAGCTTTTAAATCAAGTTTATTAAAATTAGTTTGGTTTGATTTTAATTTATAAATATTATTTAGCTTACAAGAAAACAAAAATTAATAAATTATAGGTGTTTTAATAAATATATTTATGTTTAATTAATGTTAAGTTGTACTTTTTAATTTTTACAATTGTTTAAGGAAATTTTCATATGAAATGAAATGGAATAAAATTAAAAGTTTGAGGACTAACACCTAAGAGTTTTGCAAAGTACCACCATACGTGGTGTTATATTTAAAGAAAATTTGGTGCTTCGGCTGAGAAGTCAACGCTAAGGAATTGTACTTGTAAGGATTTAAATCTCAACATAGTAACCATAGTGTCATGGGGCCTTAAGGACCAGTGTTGCTGTGCTTAAAGAAGCACAAAAAAGCCTAAAAAATTCTTGAAGATTAGAGACTAGAGCACCTTGAAGTTGGAGAACCAATGATTGGCACTATAAACTTTCATATTTCACAATAAACTAGAATATCAATGCCATAGTGTTAGCACAACTCTATTTATGCAGTGAGACAAAAAACCCCATTGCTATAACACCTTAAAGTTGGAGGACTAGTGTTGTAGATCAAGCACCACAATGCTATGTTTTGATAGAAGTAGCTTTAGGTACTTTTAGGAATTGATTTTTGAGAGTTGTAATACAATTTTAGGAAGTTTTAGAGAGGATGCAGGGACAATTGATAAAAAACTATAAGTAGGCCTTAAACTACATTGAGAAAGAATTTTGTAAGTGTTTGTTTGTACTATAGTGTGATTATGAGTAGTCTCACTTAGAGAGTGAGACTCCAAGTGAATGTTTTAGTGTATAGTATTTATTTTCTCTATGTGTTAGTGTATAGTATTCACACTATGAAGAATGGAGAATGAGTACATCCAAAATAAGAAGATTTAAACTAAAAGGAGAAGGAAAGGATCAAAAAGAACAAAAATGTATATTACTTGGTTCTACTTTTTCTTAACTCTTGATTGTTTATGATCTACATTTATGGCATGATAATGTTCTTGCTTTCTCAAATAAGTAGCTAATCGTGTTATGCTATGGATATGTGGAACCTTGTATTATTTTTAGTTATTATGTATGATGAAGTTTAGAGTAATTATTTGTGCTGTTATTTCTTATGTTGTTATATTTCTCTCCATGCTTAATTTTGTTGTGATTTAGCCAATTGCAATCTTAAAATATAATATAATCTTGAGATATCACAAGAGTCATAGAAGAATAATTGGGAGAAGCAACCAAATCTCTTAAATTTACATAGCCATATGATATTTATGGATTTCAATCATATAAGGAGATGCAAATATTAAAATTACTTATTTTAATTAGTATATAGACATAAAACTAATTAATTATCATGACTATTTTTTTTATCTCACTGTAGATGAAAAGATACAATTGCTTTTGATTGACAAATAGATAAAATGACTTTATAGTTACAAACTTCATAGAAATAAATGAGGAATCATAAATTCAATGTGTAATTTTTTAAATTAAATAAAAATTTTATTTTTAAAAATTAATTTAATTAATTTTGTGTAATTATGACTTTTTCACATTTTCATTTGGTTGAACAAAAATTAGGATAACATAAGATTGGAACATAACTTACTAAAATTTTATAAAATATTCTCATGAGAATGATACGTAATACAACATTATATTACTTAAATGACATGCACATTTATATGCAATATTTAGATATTATGTTACAACTTTAGTAGATGGAGTGCATCAAAGTATTAATAAACCTGAAATTCTAATTAATAATTGTAAGCTAAACCTTCTATTATTTAAATAATTTAAAGTTTTTTTGGGGGGTTAGCTTATAGAAGATCCTAACTTACATTTAGCTAACTTAGAAATTTGTGAAACTTTTAAGTAGAATGAGGTTAGTGATGATGGCATTAGATTTAAGTTATTTCCATTCTTACTAAAAGATAAAGCTAACATATGGTGAATTCATTATGATAAGTATTTATAACTACTTGGAATGATTTTGCTCAAAAATTCTTAGTCAAGCATTTTACACCACTTAAGGCTAATAAACTTAGGAATGACATCATTTCCTTGATTCAATTAGATAATGAATCAATTTATAAGTCTTGAGATACATAAAATATTTATTGAGAAAATATCAACATTTTTTCTTACAAGATTGGTTTATTATTTAATCATTTCATAATGGCTTGGAAGGATCACTTAGCACTATTGTAAATTCAGCAGTAGGTGTAGTCTTATGTTTAAACCTTTTGAGGAGTCATATGCCTTAATTGAAGAAATGATTACTAATAACTTTTAGTACCCATCTGATAGAATAAACACTAAAAAGTTGCTACTATGCAAAACTCTAATGCAATTTGCATGTTAACCATAATGGTATCAATATTGTCTAAGAAACTTGATTATTTGTTAATTAGTCAAGATTTTTCTCCTAATATTTCTATTGGTGTGACTAGTGAAGCAATCATGTTAGAAGAGTAACAATCAAGTTGTTGAAATATTTAATTATGTAGCCACTTGACCAAATGATCCCTTCTCAAATACTCATAACTTTGGTTGGAGCAATCACCTTTATTTCTCATGGAATAATAATGCAAGTCTTAATCAAAATGAGAATATGGGAAATTAAAATAATTGAAGTTTAAGTAATTAAAACAATAGACTATATTTCCCCCTCCTCAAAACTAGCCTAATGAAAAGAAGTCTTTACATGAAGATTTAATGTTACAAATGGGAATTCAATTAAATACTCAAGTTACTTCTGTTATAAATTTAAAAATTCAATTAGGGAAATTGGATAATTATCTAACTAGTAGATGTCAAGGTAGTTTGCCTAGTAATATTGAAGTAAACCTTAAGAAAAAGGCTAACGTGCAATGTAAAGCTATATATTGGCATCTCTTTTAGTAAGGTAAACTCATAATCATCCCCCTAGCCTATTGGGTTTAATTTTAGCAATTATGGCTCAACGTAGTGTATGATTTTCCTTCACATAAATAGTTAGGACACTTTCTTAATGGGTAGGTGAACACCATAGCCCAAGGCTAAACCTAAATAAAAAAAATTCAAACTAAAACTAAAACTACACTAAATGAGATCAAAACTTGAGGTTGACTAGACAAGGGTAGTGGGCCCCATTTGACCCAACAAAGACAAAAAAAGGTTAAGTGAACATAAACATTTCTAAACAAATTCAAGTTGACTAAACATCAAAAGCAAACTCATTCCAACTAAGATCAAAATAGACCAAATCCAAAATAAACAAACAAACAAATAATAAATTAAAAATCAAATTAAATCAAAACAAAAGAATAATAAAATATGAATAAGATCAATAAAGCAAAAATTTGCTAATGCTCGATGAAATAAAATGCTCCATTGTAAGAGTCAAGCTTAAATTACTTTGATCACTATTGAAGCTGTTTCAACACCTCAAATTCAAAATTAAATCAAAACAAAATTAAAATTCATTCACAAAAAAATCTAAGTTAATTAAAGAAAGAATCAAAAATCATATCAAATCAACAAGAAAACTAAATAAAGATAAAAATTATTCAAGTCCGAATTTGTTATCCTTTATATAAGTTCACAAGTTGAGTCAAATAGATGTGCCAGAGTCACAGACGCCGCATAAACAAATTAGAGCATAGCATCTGGGCCGATGTCAAGATTGCTCAAATACTCTTTCTTCACAAAATGGGTACACTAATGTGACTAAAATATATAAAAGCTTTTTTTAGAAAAGATGCCTATATTGTGTAAAGTAGTGCTTTGAAGAGATATACAAAATTTACCCTGACATAAAGTGATCACGTATAATTTGAAATCTGCGAAGAGAGAATTCTAGTCATAAAATGATAACAAAGTTTAATTAAATTAAGCTAAAATTAAATTTAATTAGTTAGATGTTTATCCAACATGAGTATTATTTTGTAATCATATATGTAAGTTAGAATAATATTTGTTGTTAAAAATAAATCAATTCAAATTAAACTATACTAAATTAATGAATGCCAATTTGTTAAAATAAAAAAATAAAAATTATTGGCCACCCAACAATCATTCCTATGCATGTTACATTCACGTCAAGCCCCATGCTGAATTTGGAAAAAGACAACAAAAGAAAAAAATAAACCTAATTATTACTACCCTCTCTCTCCTCTCTCATCTATCTGCAGATTTTCATAAACAAAATTAATGCTTTTCCATACTTCATCACACTTCTTCACATGAAAAAAGGAAGAAAAAAAAACGAAGATATTTTTAATATAGCTGCCTTTTTTATTATTTTTCTTTCAAATCCAATCTTGAAATTTCGACTACCCATACCTACAACTTCTAAAGTCTTTTTTCCCTATATTACCTAATTAAAATAATGAATTTAAGAATATAAAGTAAAGAAAATAAAATTCCTAATCTAGAAATCCATATACCATTTCCTGATTTTTTTTTTTCCACAAATCATCCTATACCTTATCCAAGACCATTTTTCCCTCTCTTGCATGCTCCTGTCTTGGTTTCACGCCATAGAAATGCCACCTCTCTCACCTCCTTCACGTGAATTCCAGCTCAGCTGAACCGCGTCAAACGTGGCATACAAGGCGTTCGATGGGGGTGAGAAAGAACACGCACTCAACAAATGTCTTCTACGTTCTGCACGACCATTGGAATTAAGTTTAGTGAGATAATGACTCAAAACTCTATGAAACATTCTAGGCCTCATGTTTACTGAAATGGGTGTAAGAGACGTTAATATCCAATAGTAGATCCCCCTGCGATTTCCCTTTTGATCATTTTGGGTGTGATATAGTGTCAAGATCATCTTTTGTTTGATTGGATCATTCTTATTTTCTTAAACGGTTCAGGTTCATGGCCACAGAAGGACATGATTTGGGCAATTCATTCATTCTATGTATTTAGAATAAACAGCCTAGATTTAGTTAGATCAAATGATTTAAATCGGTAGGGAAAACTAAAACAAAAAAAAACCAAAAAATGAAAATTAGAAAATAAAAAAATAGAAATTTTGAAAAATCATTAAAAATATTTTAAATTCAAAAAATATATAGAAAAAATAATATTATAAACACAGAAAAGACGCTCTGTTTTATAGAAGTAAAAGACAAACTTGAGTCTTAATAAATTATTTTTAATTTAGTAAATAACATGTCAAGTAAATAGTTAATAGAAAATAATAGAATATTTAAACAATAACCAAAATTTGCCTAAAATATAGCTGATGTAAAGTTATTCTATCAGTAACTAAAATCATCTTGAACACTAGGGTGCCTCCTTACCTTTTGTTGGCGTGTTCCCTTTCAAGAGTAGGGTGTTAAGAATAATGGGTCCTTCCACAAATGTGGCCAACTACTCTTCATACCATTTAAAATCCTAAATCTGACTTTAACTCTATTTTAATCAAAACTTAAAGTTCACTATAAAATTATTATTCTCTTCACTAGAAACCACCCTTTAGAAAGTATATTAAACTTTGAACTTAAACTAAGACTTGAACTCTATAAAAACCCTATTATAAAATTTAAGTTAGAATGATGCTTTATTCTATAATATATTACTTTTCATGTTTATGGTGTACTGTTTATACGTAAACTTGATGGAAAGATGGTTATTTGCTTATAAAATAGATGTTAGGGTAATCGTTTATAGTTTTGATTTTTTTTTTTTTTTTTTGTGTGCATAGAGTCATGCTTAAAAGTGGCCTCTTAAGTAATTTTAAACTAATAAATTTACTTGCAAGTGCTCACACTTATGTCCCTAATCATAACAAACTAGATAGGTAGGTTTGGTATTTGATGGTTTTAATTCCTTGTGTTTATTATACTTGATTGAATGATTATGTTCATAACCTATATCTTGTAGATTTAGCTAGGATTTATTTATAAAATTGAAATATAATTTATTCTAGAACTAAGTTAAGATCTATGAGGTCTTAGGATTAAAAAGACCAAATTACAGAGACTAGTGGTCTCCTATGGAGACTAAGAAGGCCCTTATAGAAGGAGGCAATCCAAAAGAAGACAATGTTAAGACCCCTATAGATCATACTGTAGTTTAAGTTAGGCTATATAAGAGCAAATCTTGACTTTCCATTTTCCTTTTCTTTTGAAGTGTATAACAATACCTAGCCATAAAGACCATCCATTCTAAAAAAAAGGATGAATTCAATAAAAATTGTGTCGAGAAGTTCAAGCCACCACCAAGATTAAGTGGCATGATTTATGGAAAAATTGTTAGTTTAATTCCAACTATAACTGATTTTTTATAATCTGACAATCATATTATGGGTTATGGTGTAAACTAGAACTAGATGAAAAAAAAAGTATTTTTTGGGATCTACCCTACTTGAAGTCTTATTTTATTAGAAATAATCTTAATGTGATGCATATAGTGAAAATTTTCTTGGACAACATATTATGCACTATGACAAGAGAAAGAGTGAAGATAACATGAAAGATAGATTATACATAAAAAATTATTATATAAAAAGAGGGTTAGAGCTAAAAGAAATTGTAGGTGAGAACATTTTGAATTTGAATGCCAAGTACTACTTTATGTTAGATCAATGAAGAACTGTTTGTGAGTGGGTATAGTCATTGAAGTTATGATTTCAGTATGCATCTAATTAGAGTTGATATGGTGATTTAAGATGAAGATTCGTGATTGTCATATTTTTTTATAATTCTTATTGCTAATTGCATTTAGTGCTTTACTTAATAAAATACTGAATTCTTTGATTATACATAGTCTATTCTTCAAAGAACTATGTTCTGCTAGATTAGATGGTGATACTCTAAGGAAACTTGAATTCAATATTCCACTAATATTGTGCAAGCTTTAAAAAATATTTGCTCTTCGCTCCTATCTTTTTTGACAAAATAGAGCATGTGTGAATACATTTACTATACAAAACTAGAGTTAGAGGTCTAGTGCAGTATCCTTGTATGTACTCTTTTGAGAGGTAAATATATCTATTAACTAATAATATTAATTAAGTTGGAATTAGTCATATTTAATTCCTGAAACTACAACATATTTTTAAATAAACTCGAGAGAACTATGAAGAGTAAAGTATGTTCTGAAGGCTTAATATACGAAATTTACTTGGCCTAAGAGACTACAAAATTATGTTCCTATAACTTTGAGCCGCATGCATAGAAGGATGATGCTAAAGGTGTTGGATCTTCATTAACTGTGCTCGATATTTCCAAAACTCTAGAAAAGCATTAAGTAATAACACATCAAAATATTTGAATAATAAAGAGTAAAGGGCAGCATCAATTAACATTCTTATCATTATGATGATGTTCAACCTTTTCTCGAGTAAGACTGTCAATGCAATGATATCCAATTTTTTGTTGAAGCTCAAATATGATGTTTATCTAATCTTATTAATTTTAATATTGAGTTTAGATTATTCATGAACTTCTTACACTTAGATGATGATATTACTATTAATAGCAAGGTTGAAAATGAATTCCATAAATGATTTAGATTACATATAAGTAGTCATTACTATGAACTAAATTTATTTTAAAAATTAGTAGCTACACCTTCTTATATAGCTTAATGTAATAAGTTCATGATTGAAGAGATGGAGTGAAAAACTATGACCATCATGACCTTCCTTGAAGACCCTTACGAATTATGAATACATGACCAATTCATGGTGAAAATGGCTATAGATTTCACACTACTTCTTGATCAGATGGAAAAAGGGATTATAACTCAAATGCGTGCATTAGAGGTAACACACATTCAGATGACAAGACAAATTATTATGGTGTTTTACAAAAGATTATGCAATTGTAGTATCCTGGATCAAATTTGAGAACTAGCTATGTATTCAACTATGACTGGTTTGATCTTTTTTGAAATAGAGGAATAAGGATACATAAGTGATATGGGATCACTGAAGTGATGTTGAGTAGAAAATATGCTAAGTTCAATCCATTTATCCTTGCACATCAAGCCACTTAGGTGTATTACCTTAGATATGCTAGAAGAGGAAGAGATAAAATAGAATCGACACTGCTAATTAAGATAAAACTTTGAGCAATAGTTGAATCTTAAAATACTATTGAACTTGCTTATCAAGAGGATAATATGATAAGTTTTGGACTTCTAAGTGATGATGTTGAGCCATGTAATGATAGTTCATCGCAGTGCCCTAGCCATCACCTTGCACTGGTGATTTCCTTCTCCCCTCATCGTCGTGTGGTTTTTTTGGCTCCACTTCCATCTCGACGACCCCCTTTGGTTTTTTTGGTTGGCTTAGAATGCGTGCCTGCTGATCATGGCTACGACCTCTATTTCCCCTTAGAGAAACCCAGTCTCTTCTATTGCGGTTGTGAAACTTCCTGAACCCTCAGGGATCTTTGCTTCCAATCCCTCCCTAGCTTCAAAATCATTCAAAGATGTCATTGTGGGTAAGGCAAATAGCACATGTGAGTCACTTGACCTTATATCTACTTCTTTCTGGGGTGTCCCGTGATTATGTGTGTTGATTCTGTGGTTGCAAGGCTTGCTAAACCATTTGAATTTTCATTGGTGGGTAAATTTGCACTGCAACATCCTACTATGAAGAATATTAGAGCTTTTTTTTCATAGTTTGAAGCTCTCGGGCATTTTTTCTGTGTTAATTCAACTTTCAAATGATTTGGATTACTCTCATGTTTTTTCTGGATGATCGTATTTTATTTTCAATTGTCAGATGCATTTGCTGAAATGGATGCCTTATTTTGACATTAAGGAGGAGTCTCCTATTGTTCCTGTCTGTATTTCCATTCCCAATTTATGTGTGCATTTCTTTAATTCTGAATTTCTTTATGCTATGGCTGGGTTGTTTGGTCAGCCTCTCCAATTGGATCAGGCGACTGCTTCTAACACAAGGCCATCTAATGCCCGGATACTTATTGAATTGGATATAACAAAAAAATATCCAAAGGAAATTTGGTTAGGCTTAGAGAAATACGATTGTTTACAAAAAGTGGATTTTGAAAACTTTCCTGTTTTTTGTTCTCATTATAAAATTCATGGGCATGGGATTTCAGAATGTTTTGTGGTCCATCCACATCTCAAGAAAGGTCCTGCTGTGATTCCTAAATCAACTCCATCTCTTAAGGCTCCCTTGATTAAACCACAAAATGCGATGATCTCTAATATCTCGTTACAGGAATCAGAGGGTCATTGCCTTGAGCTTCCTATTCCTCAATCGAATAATGTTGTGGAAATGCCTGGTCATCTGTAGGATGTCACACTTGCTAATAATGATGCGGTCCCTCCTAATGAGAATAAACAATTAAACTCTAACAATATTGATATTAATGTTACTAATAATAGTTCTGCATCACTTTTGGTTGCAAACTCTCTATCCAATGCATCTATTCCTACCTCTTTGACACCTTTAGCTAAAGGAAAAGCAATTGATCATGAAGGAATGGATATTGTGCAATATTTAGAGATAGTTTCTACCCCTAATTTAAGTATTTATGTTTTGGCCACCTCTAATACTCCTTGTGCTTCTTCTTCTAACCTTGACCTGATTCCTAATCCAACTAACAATGATTTGGAATAAGGTGAAATGGCATGTAATGCTGACCTCAATGGGCCTCCTTTTCCCAATAAATTTCCTGATCAATCATTCTCTGACGGTGATGTTGTGGACATGGAAAATAAATTTCAGACAATTTTTAATAAGAAAAATAAATCCTCTAAATCAAAATTTCCTAGCTTTGCCAGAGTTACTCGGTTTGGCTCCTCTACACAAAAATAAATGGTTTCCTTCCTTATTTGGAATGCGAGAGGGATTGGTAGAAATAGAATCAGTAATTTAGTTTGTTCGCATAATATTTTTTTCTTGCCCATTTTGGAACCCTTTATTCTCCCGTCTAACATTGCTTCTGTTGCTAGAATGATTGGTTATAATAATTTTTTGTTAACTCGAGTAATAAAATTTAGATTTTTTGGAAGAGTCCTTTTATTTTGCAAGTTATGCAGGATTTACCCCAGGTTGTAAATGCTAAAATTACTTATGATAATTGGTATTGCTTTGGGTCTTTTGTCTATACCTCTTGTAATAGGAATGGTAGAAAGATTCTGTGAGAAGATCTTGTTAGTTTCTCTTCCTCTGTCAATGCTCCCTGGTTTGTGCGTGGGAACTTTAACATTATCTTTTCCTCTTTTGAACGAGTTTGTGGCAATGCTCCTAACCTATTTTCTATGGAGGAATTCAATTACATGATTCTCGATTGTCATCTTACTGATATTGGATTTACTGGATCTCATTTCACTTGGAATAACCACAGACTGTGGAAAAGAGTAATAGAATCCTTTTTAACAATCTATGAATCAACCTTCTTCCTTCTTCCTGCTACCTCTATTGAGCATCTCAGTAGAACCCTATCGGACCATTTTCCCTTGCTCATCTCTGCTAAGGTTAGTGCGGATAAACCCCCCTCTTATATTTCATTTCGATTTCAAAATATGTGGCTTATGGATGATAGATTTATGGAGGTGGTTGCTAGTAATTGGGGTAAACCTCTCCATCCTGATGACTCTATTATCTGGATGATGAGACTGTGGTTCAAATTAAAAAGGCTCAAATAATGCCTTAACTGGTGGAACAAACACTGTTTCAAAAATCTTTTTGCCAACATCAAAGAGTTAGAACATGAGGTTATAGTTTTAGAAGATGTTATTGTTAAAGATCCTTCCAAAATTTCCTTATTAACTTAAGCCAAAGATAGGTTTACATGTTACCAAGACATGGAGGAGACCTATTGGCAGCAAAATGCTTGTACAAAATGGATATCTGATGGCGATTGAAATATCAAATATTTCCATGCCATGGTTAAAAAGAAAAAGGCTTTAAATCACATCAAAAAAATTAAAACTAATGTTGATACCTGGTGTACTGATAATAAGGAGCTTACTGATTCTGGCATTTCATTTTTTACTGAGCTTCTTAATAAAAATGTGACCTATGATGAGATCTCCTTGCCTGAAGTTATTGTTAATCTAATTTTTGATGAAGATAACAATATGCTTACTTCATTACCCTCTGAATTTGAAATTGCTAACATTTTATAGAATATAAATACAGATTCGGTGGCTGGTCCTGATGGCTTTACTACCTTATTTTTTCAAAAATGTTGGTATATTATCAAAGAAGATTTGATTAAAGCTGTTCTGGATTTTTTTAAGTGAAGTATCCCGCCAAATATTTTTCTTGCACCTCCATTGTTCTAATCCTGAAAATAGAAAATCTTGAACTTTGGAGCCATTTTAGGCCAATTAGCCTTTGTTCCTTTTATAATATGCTTATCTCTAAGATTTTGGCCAAAAGATTAAGTATCTTGCTTCCTAAAATTATCTCACCTAACCAAACTAGTTTTGTTAAAGACCGATCTATTTCTGATAATGTTCTGTTAGCCCAAGAGATGATTCATGATTTAAACACTAAGGTTCATTCTGGTAAACTATTTTTTAAATTAGACATTTTTAAAGCTTATGATAACATTGGTTGGACTTTCCTATATAAAATTTTGACTCTATTTGGATTCTCAAGTCAATTTATTACTTTAATTAAGAATGGTATTGAGAACTCTTAGTTTTCCTTACTTATTAATGATGAAGTCCAAGGTTTTTTCTCTTCCTCCCATGGGCTAAGGCAAGGGGATCCCTTTTCTCTAGCTCTTTTCATTATTGCTGTGGAATACCTCTCCAAAAGTCTTGAGCTAATACTTTGTAAAATACCTAATATGTACTACAAAACTAGAGGTGGCTTTCCTATTTCCCACCTCAGTATCACTGATGATTTCATTATATTCCACAATGGTTCTACTCTTTATATTAAAAAGTTATGTAAATTTCTTACTTTGTTTGATAGGGAAAGTGGATAGAAGATTAACCCTGATAAAAGTTATTTTATCTCTAGTTCATCGATTTCATCATCTAGGATTTATGCTATTAAGAACATTACATCCTTTGCACATCAAACCCTGCCAATCAAGTATTTGGGTACTCCTTTATATCGAGGAACGAAAAGATCTTCCTTATTTGATGATGTCATTCAGAAAATATATAAGAAAACTTCCTCCTAGGAGTTCCATTTACTTTCTTTTGGTGCTAGACTTATCCTGATCAAATATTCTTTCCTCTTAGCCTTGCTATCTTTTGTCCACTATTGTGCCTACCATTTCTATTATTAAAAGGATTAATAGACTTATTAACAATTTTTTTTGGGGTTCTACCTCTTCTTCTAAAAAAGTTCATCGGGCTAGTTGCCATAACGGTTGTGGAACTTTGAATGAACTTAGTTTAGGTTGTAAATCTTTAGAAGATTCCATTAAATGTTTCTCTTACAAACAATGATGGAATCTTAGAAATAACCATAGCTACTGGTCCCAATTTATGCTTGCCAAATATTGTAAGGGGAAACACCCCCTCACTTGTACTTACAAACCTGGTAATTCTCCGGTGTGGAGAAGACTTTGTAATATCAAGTGGGCTGTTGAAAATCTGATCTCTTGGGGTGTGAACTCAGGATCCTCCTTCTTTTGGCATGATAATTGGCTAGGACAAGGTTCTATTGATTCTTTACTTAATACTCATTCCACTGAGAAGCTTAAGGTTAATCAGTTCATTATTCAAAATACTTGGGATGTCGATCAATTAATTTTCATTGTCCTAAATGTGATTGTTAACAAAATCCTTAATATTTGTCCACTACCTAATAAATTTGACCAAATCCTCTTTAAAAATTCTTCTTCTAGAGATTTTGTTTTTAAGGATGTTTGGCATTCTTTCATACTTAAATCCCAAGAGTCATTAGTTTTCTCTAAAATATGGAGTATTTCTATCCCTACCTCCTCCTCGATTTTAACTTGGCGTATTCTAAAGCATTACATTCTTGTTGATGCCACCCTTCTCAAAAAATGTTTCCATCTCCCCTCTAAATGACAATGTTATTTTCACATTAAAATTGTGGATCATGTGTTTGTGAATGGCCCTATTGCTATTAAGGTTTGGAGCTGGTATGATAGTATGTTTAATACTCTCCATTTGATGGATCATTCTCTATAATGCAACTCCTTGAAACTAGTTTCTCTAATACCACTAAAGGCCATGTCAAAGTTGTTCTTGCCACTACTCTTCTGAGATATATTTGGTGGGAAAGGAATGATGCTAAATATCATGATATCCCTATGAACTTTCATCGCATTATTGTTAGATCCAAAGGTAAAATTAGGTCTATTTATAAAGCTGATCTCCTTACTTCCTCTAGTTTCAAAGGATATAAATATATGGCCTTTAACTTTGGAATTAATCTTCCTACTTCTGGTATTGAACCTACCCACAAAATTATATATTGGATGAAGCCGAATCTTCATATCATTAAGGTTAACACTGATGGTTTAGTTTATAATGGCTTTTATGGTTGTGGGGGGATTTTAAGAGATCATAGTGGACAGGTGATCTATGCTTTTGCTGCTCCTCTACATCCTTGCTCTCTTTTATTTGCTGAGCTTAATGATTTGCACTATGGGATTTCCGTTTATCTCCAGAAAGGATTTTAGAAATTTTGGTTTGAAGTTGATGCTCTCCTTCTTCTTGAATTGTTAAATTCGAAAGCTCATGGCAATGCTGAAATGTTTTATTTACTTAATCATACGAGGAGACTTCTTGCCAATCTAGACTATCATATTTCTCATATCTACCTGGAAGGTAACTCCTGTGCTGATTTTCTTGCTAATTGGAGAGCAAATTCCTCCTCATTGAATATGTTCTCCAATGATGATATCCCCTCCCTCTTAAGGGGGCTTGTGAATCTTGATAAAATTGGATTGCCTTATGTTAGAAGTTCTTAGCCATTTATCCCTTCTATTTTCCTAATGGATGCTGTGGCTTTCTTGTGGCTCTGGGTTAGCTGGGTCTATGCTATTAATTCTATTTCCTTCTATGGGCTTTTGTTTTTATGATGCATTTCCCTGCACCTATTTCCTGGATATCATGTAATGGTGAATCTTATTGTTGTAACCCCAACTATTATTTAGCTGGCAGTTTCTTTACTATATGTGGGTCTTTCTTATCTATTTTTCCCTTATGGTATGGTGCTGGGCTGCCTATTTTTTTGATCCGCTAGTTGGTGCTTGATCTTCTCCCAATCTGTAGGTATGGTGAGCTATTGTGGCTATTTTCTGAATGTCTTTTTTCTGTTGACTGTTGGGTGATTAACCTTGCTAGTGGAGCCTTATGCTATATGTTAACATCTATTTTTTGCTGATCCTTTTGGCTTGCTATCACTTTACTTGATATGAAGCCCTTTACTGCTATTATTTTCATGAATCTTACCTCCACTCTATTATGCCCTTACGGCTTGGTTTTCTTTTTTTTTCTTCTTTCTGGCTATTCACTGAATGGTTCTTTATTTGGGTTCTGCTATTCAACAGGCTACCTAATGTGGTTGGATTTTGTTTGGCTCTATGGTCTGTTCACTGCCATGTGGTCATCCTTATTAATTGTGAACTTGATGTATGGAAATATCCACTATTTCACTCTATACTTATCTCTTTTATAAATTCAAATAAAATGTTGTACCATGCTATTAATATGGTGGATGATTCCATCTATTCTGTTGACCCTGTTGGGATTTCCTCATTATAGGGTGATCTCTGGGTTTGATTGTTGTGGGATGTGTATTATGATATTATGTTGCCTCTACTTGGGTGTTTTTTTCTTAAAAAAGAGGGGTTCCATCCCTTTACCATTCTAATTTATGTTATCTTCTCTCCCATGTGTATGTGGCTATGGCTTGGTAAGCAGGTAACTCTGATTGCTGCGGTTCTCTTGTTTGGAGTGTTTTTGGCTATTATTTCTGCTGTTACTTGGGCATTATTTGGAGTTTATTATTTTAGAAATGAGTGGTGTCATCCCTTTGTCATTAGGACTTGTGGTGACTTCTCCTCCATTGTGTTTGTGGTTATGCCTTGGTATGCAGGGATTCAAGATCACACGACTTTCATCCATTAGTTTTCTCTTTCCCATAGGTTTGTAGGCTATGATGGTTGGGATGTTTTCACCCATTCCTTGGCTGGTAGTAGCACATCTGATGTAACCCTTCCTTTGAAGTTTGGATGCTCATGTTTACGGCTACCCCAATTTGGTGTGACTAAGCCTGAGCCTTTCTCCTCATATTTAACTATACCTTTTTTTTATGTCTTACTTTCAACTAGCTTGTATCACCTTGATGATGCTAACTCTTTCTTCTACATGGTTGCAAATTTTGTGTTGTTCTTTTGCAGGTTCCTTCTCTCTTGGAGGCATAGATTTTTCTCATCCTCAAGATCTTCTGGTGATTCTAGCCAATGCTTTCTCTTTTTGCTTTATTTGTATTTTTGCTTTCTTTTCCATTTTTAGATGTTTGGTTGTACTTAGCAAGGGGATTTAATCTATAGGCTATTTGTAGCACTTTGAGTAGTAGTTGCTTGAGTTTATCCCCCCTTTAAGGATCTCATAACCTTTTTATTGTAGCAATAAAATTCCCCTATATGGGGTTCCTTAAAAAGAAGTGATGATGTTTAGCCAATAATTGTTATTCAATCAGGTGATAAGGATAGTGAGGATGACGAGGAACTGGATAATTTAGATTTTACTTCTAGTGATTCATTAGAGTAAACTACATAACATATGCATTAAAGGTAGAATAGTTTATTTTTTCCTCTCACAAGTAGTAAAACTTTACATTATGACTTCTTTATTTAATAACCAAGGTCTACTTGTTAATATTTTTTACATACTGTAGTTGTACGTTATCTTTTTTGACATTTACTACATACTATTTTTATTTTGTTCAGTTTAGTAGTCTTCTTTATTTTTGTTCTGACAGATCTAGTTACTGTAATTTTCTTCTTATAGTAGATGGCATTAGGTGGTCATGATGATGTTCCATGTCGATTGATTACAAGCATCTTTAGAAGGAAAAAAAAGAATATTATTTCCCATCATAGTGATCAGGTAACCACTACGGTCACTACTATGGCCTTCACTTCGATCTTGCCACCATAGATAGGTAGATATGCCCGTACATGTGCTTACCACTCTTTATAACCTATTGATACTATGCTATTTTACTTGTATCAAGTACACATAGATCATATGGATCCTAGGTTTCATCATACACCACTTGATTAAACCAATCCATTGAAGCCTGCTAAGCATTGCTAACCTGAGCCACCTACGCCATGCACTTTTATGGACATAGAAGGTGAGATGTAAGTTCATTTTACAACTTTTAGTTTTAAAAATTTTTATGGTGCTAATCTTAACTTTCTTTTTTAGGTTTAATCCTTGAAAGGAAGCCATACACAAAACAATACACATAAATAAAGAACAAATTTGTTATTCCTTATGTATCATGGAAGAAGGTTCTTGTTGAAGTGCATGACATATGATTTAGAGAATTTCTGGTATTATCATAACTCCTTACACATATCTAATGTAATTGATTATGCTAAAGGTTTAGTAATTTTTATTAATGTATTTTTTGTTACAGAAAGATTTTATGTGGTTGTCAGAGCACAATTAAAATATTAGAAAATAAATTTGAGTTTGAAGGCACAACTCATTTTTGTAATATGTTCATAGACATATGCATGTATAGGTAGAGACTGCTTTAGATTAGGGAGGATTTATGGGCTAAGATCTATAATTCTCGGGCCTCTTTAGATTATGTTTTTAAGAGGGAGCAAGCTAAATAAAATCAAGCATCTAATTATGGAGAGATAAGCAGCTCTTTACATACTAGAGGCTAAGTTCCTCTCATTGAGTATTAGAGAAGAATGGTAAGTCAATTATTACTTGTAGTAATTAAATTTATAATCATACTTAAATAAATTTATTTTTATGATTACAAGTAAAAGTTTTTGGAAGGGAGCCCACCACTGCAGAATTACATACAATAGATCAACATCAGGTGGACTGGTAGTAGGTTGATGTTCAGTCATAGAGGGCTTGCGTAAGTGAAATTATAATTTTTTGAATTATAATTCAATTGAATTTATGTTCTATTTAAATAACATCATAATTTTTATATAATGATTGTATGTGGATCAATGAGATGCATAGTAAGAGTTCTACTAGTGCAGGTAGTTCTAATAAACATTCTGAGCTGTCAGAGTTTGATATTTAGAGAGAAGTTGATGGAGGTAAGAAGGAGGGAATAATATATGACTTAGGCTTGTAGGGATTGGCCTATGATGAGAAATTATTTTATCTATGAAATAGTTATAAGGCATGTTACTATAGTTCCATAAGACATAGAGGATTGGATTACTGATCTGATGGAAAGTTCGATGGCTACCTTAGAAGCAAGAATGGAGATGATGTGCCTAGAAAATGGAAAAGGAAAGAGCTATTGGTGGACAAGGAGGAGGAGGATGATAGAAACTATGAGGATATTGATGATGAGTAGGTATATGCTTATACTTATAGTTTTTTATCTGTAGTTTAAATATTCTATTTCTATCATGTTTTTTTCAATGTTTAACTTTAGTTGATAGACGATTGATGAAATGTTAATGTTATAGAACTATTGTAAAGAACATAATGATTAAACATATATTTTTTATTGGTTGTGATGATGTTAATATTAATTATAAGTCAATTATGTAGTTATTATGTAATTTTTTTTTGTAGGTGTAAAAATTAGAATATATGCAACGCTCTTTCAATTATTTTCAAATCTATAAAAACTTTTGGCAATTTTTTGATGGATTTTTTGTCACTTAGGTTAATATGAATCATTGCAAAGACCTTATGTTGGACAACAAATTTCCAATGGTAGGAATTCCATTGGATTTCCAATGCACTCACACCGTCAAAAATTTCCAATTGTACTTCCATAACAAATTTTATTGGAAATTTTATCGAAAAATTTCTCATAGATATTTTCGTGGGGATGTTCATTGGTTCTTCAAAAAAATATTTTTGGTGTAAACTTTATTGGAAATAAACTAAATATGTTTTATTTATGGATAAATTCATTGTTGGAACACATTTCCATCCAAGGCTTTACCGATAGTAGTGAATTTATTAGAAATCCTTCTAAAACTTATATTATCTAGGGATTTAACTTCATTTATGATGGCTTTTTTCATCATAATTTGGCAATTTTCTTGTAGTAATAAACTTTTCTAAAATTTCAAAGTCTCTACATAATATATTAGAAAAAGATGCACAATTTAAGTTCACCCGATAATGTTTAGAGCCATTTAACTTGTTTAAAACCAAACCTATTTTTGCACCTATCATTGCAACACCTGATTAGACCAACCCTTTTGAACTTATATGTGATTCTAGTGACTATGTTATAAATATTGTGCTTTGGTAAAGAGGGGAAAAGAAATAAATTTCATTTTCTTTAGTATGCTTATAAAACTAATAATATATCTTAAACTAGTTATTCTACAACTAAGAAAATTATTTTCAATTATATTTTACTTTGATAAGTTTAGGCTTTGTTTTGTTGGTGCAAAGGTTGTTACATATACTCATCATGAAGTTATAAAGTACCTTGCAGAGAAGAAAGATGCTAAACCTACTTTTATTAGATTTGTTCTTTTGTTACATGAGATTTTACTTTATGGGTTAACTTATCATTTAAAAAAAGATTTTTGCATGATGCTAGATTTTATTTTTGGGATGAGCCATTTTTATATAAAAAATATTTAGACTAATTTATGAGGTGATTAGTACCTAAGTTTGAGAAATTAATATTTTTTAGGTTATGTCATGCATATGAGTTTAGGGGGATTTTGGAGGCGATAAGACAAAAATTAAGGGGTTATGAAGTGGATGTTATTGGTTTACCCAATTTATAAATGTGATTAACCTTGTGAAGAATTTTGATAGGTGCCATTGAATATGATATATTGTAAGACATCCTAAATGCCTTTAAATTATATACTTGAGGTTGAGATCTTTAATCATGAGGAATTGATTTTATGAAATACTTTATTTCTTCCTTTGAAAGTAAGTGAATTTTGGTTATGGTAGATTATTTTTGCATGTAGATTAAAGCAATATATACTTCTATAAATTATTATGAGGTTGTCCTAAAATTTTATAAAAAATAAATTATTTGATTTAGTACACCTAGAGTCATTATTAATGATAGGAGCACTCATTTTTACAAAAATGTGAAAATCAGTTTTTAGCAAAATATGGAGTGATGAATAGGAAAGTTACAACATAT
Organism: Cymbidium sinense; assembly: GCA_021442155.1. Taxonomy (NCBI): domain Eukaryota; kingdom Viridiplantae; phylum Streptophyta; class Magnoliopsida; order Asparagales; family Orchidaceae; genus Cymbidium; species Cymbidium sinense. Next base: position 83,641,808 of record CM038215.1, read on the forward strand.
CATCCTTTTTCTTGTGGTCAAGTTAAAATTTTAATTAGAAAGATTAAAATTTTTGGAAAGGACTATAGGTCTAACTAGAAAAGATTGATCTAGTAGTTGGGATGATGCATTATGGGCCTTTGGGATAACATTCAAGACTCCAACTGGTATGCCTCCCTATAGATTATTATTTTGAAAAACTTGTCACTTACCCTTGGAATTGGAACACAAATCATTTTGGGTGATAATAAAGTTTAACTTTGATATGAAGAATGCAAGGAGAAAAATGGCTCTTAGAATTAAGGAAATTGGATGAGTTATGAAAATGCTAGGATTAATAAAAAAAATAAAAGATGGCATGATGAGAATCTTTTTAAGAAACAATCTGATCTTGGATAATGTGTTATTATTTAATTCTAGTTTATAATTATTTCGTAGAATATAGAAGTTTACATGGTTAGGGTCTTTATTAATTGTTGAAGCTTACCCTTATGATTTTGTTTATATTCAGGACTTAAGAACTTAGACTAGTTTTATGGTGAATGATCAAATATTTAAGCACTTCTTTGGGGTGAAATGAATCAACTTAACAAATTGGTTTATTTCATTTGTATTAAAGTTGATCGAGATGTAAAATTGATAAGTTAAGGACTATAAACTAACATCTTCTCAAAAGGTAGCCCAAGATGTATTTTTTATGTAGCTTATTTGTCTATATGCTTTATGATGATTGAAATTTTTTAAAAAATTTAAGTTTGATTATAGCGCCTAGGGGCTAATGTATCAGCATTGTGGCTCTATAAGCTACTATAGAAGTTGTGTTAAATTGCATATTATGGTGATTAAAAGTAAGAGAATACTAGATAGATCTTGAGAATTCTTATTTAGGTAATCAAATATGACATCAAAAATCAATTTACTACCCTCGAAAGGTTAATATATCACTTTACAATAGACTCAGCCACTTCATAAGAACTTTTAAGACTCATGGATCAATGTGTATTAATGATTTTTCCTCTACATTGCTTGTGTAAGGTCTGACATTATTCTTTTTACCTTGGTTATAAGTTCCTTATAAGAGCAAACCTCTATAGTTAATTATATTATAAAAGATATGATCTCATAAGAAAACTCTAGACTAAAGTAGTCGGTTAATATTTTCATGGACATTAAAGTTTAAGCCAAGACTACTAAATATGGAAGTCAAATGAGATGGCTCAAATTTAAATAGTTCTATTCAAATTACAAAGGATGATAAGTAGAAAGTGCTAAGAAACTAAAAATCACAATAAGTACTTCAGTTTATTCTATAGTTAGGCTTTATAGTTTTATAATTGAGATTTATTTTATTTTTGAGTTAACATTTCATTAGAATGCTAGGTCTATGTATTGATAGCATAACTCTATGGAAATACTTAAATGGGGAAGACATATAAATGTAAAAAAATGAGCTCAAATCTTAAAATTAAAGGTACTTTAGCACGAGCTAAAAGTGAGGCTTAATCTAATGAGAAAATGGGGTACATTAGCTAAATGCGTCTTTTAGAAGTTGTACCCAATCAATATAAGAATTGGCTTGATATGGAAAAAAGGTTTATTAATTTATTTTTTTTCAAGCATAGTTATGCATATTATTATTTTTAAAAAAAATATCATTGATCAGAAGCATCGGGTGTTCGCCTTTATGACAAATCAAATGAGATAACTCTCCTTAGTAGACCTTCTCTATGATTAAAGGCCCTTCCCATGTTATCAAACTTGCCTCCGTTCTTACAACAAGCAATAGTTGGCCTCTTAGGAACTAAAACTAGCTCTCCAACTCAAACAATTCTTAGACAAACCAACCAAGTATTAGCTTAAATTATCCGTGTTTTGTATAACTCAAGATTTTAAAGAGTTGGATATGCATCTCTTTAAGACCTTCAAGTTTATCCAATTGAAACATTAAATTTGTTTGGATACGATTTTATTATTAACAGTGACTCTCAGTGAGGGAAGCTATACTTCAAATGAGAGAATAGCCTTAGGGCTATAATCTAGAGAGAATAGAGTAGGTTATGTAGGAGTCCTATATGTAGTGTGATAGGCCCACAAGGATTTGACTAGCATCTCATACTACTATTCTTTATTCTCATTAAGTGTCTTCTTTAGGATATGGGTTAGAGTTTTATTGAAGTCCTCAGCTAGTCAATTGGCCTGAGGATAGTATATTATTGAGTATCTCCCATCTATGTTGTGTCATTTATAAAAGTTAGTAATCTTGTGGCTCTTAAAAGTAGTGCTATTATTTGATATGATCCTAACACTGGTGATAACAATGGGTGACATCTATGTAGTCTATGATGATTGAGGGCCAATAATAACTAAGACTTTTAAATTTAGTCTTTATTTTAAGACCTGATTGGTGAGATTTGCATAATCTTGCATGTACCTTAACAACAATTCTTTGGTCATCAATTTTGTCTAAATAGTGTAACAACATGTGATCAAAGGATTACTAGTATAATGTACCAACAACAAGAGTATAGGATAACACTCTTTGTTTGATTTGATGAGCGTAGAATTTTTTTTTAGCTAGTTTTCCTTCACATATATAGTCAATGAGTGGTTGTTGATAATTAACCATTTCATCATCTTTGGTAAGGGCAACCATCCCTTTAGGGTGATGCTTATTGATCAATTCCATATCAACAAGATATAGGATATGTTAGTTGTTTACCTCTATTAAGAAGGGATCATCGTCCAAACAGGCCATCGCCTAAATGAGCTTTACTAAGGCATCCACTATAGAATTTTCTCCTCAAGAAGCTCAATAGAGAGTCAATTTGAGAATTCATTTTATTAACTCTATCATATATTTTGGTATTGATGAAGTTAGGGCTTGTGGACTTTATAGGTTCTGCCAACTAGTTTACTACTAATTATAAATCATAGAATATATTAATGTTTTTAATTCCTAATGAGATGGCCATTAAAGCTTTATATTCAGCTTCATTATTTATGCATGGCTTCAATAGACGATGTAAGAATTATTTAACTCCTCAGTCAAGGATTATGAAAATCAATTCAATTTCTACCTTACTTAGGAAGGTATATTGTGGTTCATCTTCTTTTTGAGAGCATGCCACACCATCAAAATATAACTCCCAATAATGGCCATTTGATGACTTGCTCATTGGATAGGTAATCATTCTGAGGTAAATATGCAAGATGAAGATGTGTCGCTATGAATTTAGCTCCTGCTTGACCTTTGATAACAAAGAGGGGTATGAAAGTGCAATAAATCATGGACCAGTGTGCCAATCATCTGGATGGCATTGGCTCTGTCATGAGATTGAATATGGGTTGACTCTCAAAATCAAGTTGACTTTATAAGGATTCATATTATACCTTAGCATTTGTGCTACAAATATTAAATCTATATAATGCTTTTCAATAAGAGGATACTTTGGCTTTATGAGTATGAGGTGATGACTTAAGTAGTAGAGTGCATTCTCCATTTCTTCTTCATTAACTTGGTATAATTATACACAGTGGAAGTCATCTAAAGTTATGGTTTAGAGAATAAGTGGTTTACTTGGGATGAGAATGACTAAAGTTGAAGGTGTCAAGAAGTATTGCTTTATACATTCAAATGCATATTGACACTTATCATCCCATCAAAATCTGGTATGTTTCTTCATAATTATGGCGATAGGTTGACACCTCTTGAAGCGGTTCGATTTAAAGCATCATAGATATGCTAGCCTTCCTTGAAATGATCTGAGCCAGGTTAGGCTTTTTAGAGGTGGCATTTCTAATATTACTTTAATAATTTCTAGATAAATTTCAATCTCATGGTGTTGTTCTCTGAATCTTTTTTTTTTAAGGTCACTCCAAAAGCACATTTAGGTGATTCATTTTAGGTTGTAGAGACATAACCAATCAAAGGCAACTTCAAGTCATATGAGTTGTTTTCCTTTTGTATGGTCTTAACCACTAGATCATCAATGTAGTATTCGACTTAGTGATGAATCAGTTCATCAAAGATTCAAGTCATGGCCCATTGATTCATAGCACAAACATTCCTAAGTTTAAAAGGCATGACCTTGTTGCTAACGATTTTGATCTCATCTTCAAGTGCCATCTTAATTTCATTATAACCAGATGTCCTATCCATGAATGAGAAGATCACATGTGAGCAGGCTATGTCTATCATCTGCTTTGAAAAAAAGCAATGGGAATAAATCTTTGGCACATGCCCTATTTAGATCATTAAAGTTGACTCATATGCGAATTTGATCCTTTTTCTTAAGCAGGATGACACTGGCAGAGCCAGTAGGATATTTTCCTTCTTGGACAAAGCTAATATTGATTTGTTTCTTAACTTCACTAATGATTTATTATTCAATGCCTAATTATAAGTGTTAGGGAGCTTGCTCACCAAAATTATGTTAGTCTATATTTCTATGTTATGAACTATAATATTAATAGCTAATACCACCATTTCCTCATAACTCCAAGTAAAATAATCCTTAAACTTAAAAAGAATCCTAACTAGGTTAATAGCTTTTGATTCACTTAACAGTGAACTTATGAATGTTATTATGGGTCTTCTTTAGTAAGTTTAAATAATATATCTAAGACTACAATAGGTATGTTGTGATCCTTAGTATCAATAAAGAATTTATCAAAGGTGCAAGATAAATAGAGAAGTAGGATCATTGAACTCTCTAGCTAAGCATCTAAACCCTAAGGTTGTAATTTGAATTTTAATAGATTCACATGTATTAGGATATATATCAAAAGTATCATTCCTATCATTGAATAGTGCTATCAACTGAAGTTTTACATTCCTTCCTTGATTTGGTTTGGGTTGAAGTTTAGAATTGGTTTTGTTCGGACATGTAGGAAACAACTTAATTATTTTCTTAATATACTTGAATATGTACGTGTTTTCACACCCATAATGGATCACATTCAAGTCATAAATCCATGGTCTTCCTAATAGGATATGAGTTATTTTCATTGAAAAAATGTCACACCAAATTTGTTAATTATAGCTACCTATTTTTAACTAGAATAAGGCATCTGTTAGTAATAGGTAGGGATGTGTTATTTACCTAACTAACTTGGGATGGTTCTAAGTGAGGTTCAATTGTAAGATTAGCTTTAGTGAGATCACTATCAACTGAATTTTTACATTCCTTCCTTTATTTGGTTTGGGTTGAAGTTTAGAATTGGTTTTATGTGAAGGTGCAGGATGAATTTTGTGAAGGGGTGTAATGGGCCTCTTTTTAGCAGGCTTTATAGGAAACAACTTAATTATTTTCTTATTATACTTGAATATGTAAGTGTTTTCACTCCCAAAATGGATCACATTCAAGTCATAAAGCCATGGTCCTCATAATAGGATATGAGTTATTTCATTGAAAAAATGTCACACCAAATTCGTTAATTATAGCTACCTATTTTAATTAGAACAAGGCATCTGTTAGTAATAGGTAGGGATGTGTGATTTACCAAACTGACTTGGGATGGTTCTAAGTGAGGTTCAGTTATAATATTAGCTTTAGTGGTAGCATGGGTTGATGTAACATTCATAGCACTACCTCCATGTATTATTAGATTACATCTCTTTTCCTTACCTAGAATATACATTATAAAAATATTCCTCCTTCTCCAATCTTTTTCTTCTCTAGAAGTAGTCACAAACCTCATAACTGATGTTGGATTATCTATATTATGATTTACTTCTTCATTTGGCAAGGTGCACCATCATGTATCTATTTGATATTCTCTTCTTCTTTTTTAAATCCTTCAATTCATTTAGGAACATAATTTTTGCCCTACATTGGTTTTACATATAACCCTTCTTGTGACATTTAAAGAAAACTATCACTTTTATATTTTTAGAAAGTCATTTCATTGGGGTTTATTTTAGAGGGGTCTTTCTATGTAAAAGTCTTAAGTCTAATGATAGACTTTTGAGGTTGAGATGTAGACATATATTTAGAAGATATTTGAGCCTTAATTTTAGATGTGGATGCAGCTTTCTTATGCTTTTCTATGAGTAAAGTATAATGAAAGGCATTCTTTAAAGTTTGGTGATCATGATGCTCTACTTCATTCCCTATATCTCCTCTTAATCCAATGAACTTGTTAGCTATTTGTCACTCTTGATTACTGCATTGGGTTCTAGCGATTAAGTCCTCAAATGTCAACATATATTCCACTATTGACATGGTTCCTTGCTTAAGCGTAGTCAATTATTTGTAGTGTCTTTTATCATGATTTCTAAGATAGTATTTCACCCTTAGAATTTCTTTCATTTCTTTCATTATTTGTAGAGTCTCTTATCATGGTTTTAGCTAAAAGGTTATTCCAATAGATCTTTTTATGACCTACCAATTTTATTTTAATAAATATTATTTGTTGGAATCACCTATATGATACCAATCAAAGAAGTCATCCATTTGGGTTAACCAATCTAAGAATTTATTGGGGTCATGAACACCTTCATATGTTGTTGCTTTTATCTTAACTTCTTTTGTTGGTTCTTATGAAGTTTCACGGATCTTAAAATGGTCTTGTCAAAAGGTGTTCCTTAAGTATGGCCTTCTTGCAGGATACTCATCTCTAAGAAGTTCAATATTTTCCCCTCTTATGAGTTCCAAGTCATCTGGATGAGGTATATTTAATGGGGTTTGAGGCCTAGTACTTAAGATTTGTATTTTTGTAGTGAGATTCATGAGTAGGTCTTCTACCTTGTGAATTTCTCTTCACCTCTCATGGAAATTTCATCTACTCTTTTAATTAAGTCATTTAATTGGTCCAAACAAATGGATTTAACTAGAATGAGTACAAAGATGTAATATGACACTCCAAATGGTAATTTTTATTATGGAAAAGGTGAAATAAACTTAACATAAATGAGATGCATAAAATTTTTAAATTGACTAGCCTTGAATAAACATAAAAGGACCTGTGGATACTACAAAACATTAAATACACTTAGAAAAGAAATAAAATTAAAATATTTAAAGGTATGATTTTGATTTTTATGTAAGGTTGGTATCTAGGTTGGTTATTTAGTGAACTCTCCCTTATTGAAGTTATCACTCAAGTATGATGGCCTGTGATGAGGTTAAGTAGGGGGAAAGTCTAGGCTTTACAGTAGAGACAACTAGTTGGTAGTAACAAAAACATTCATAAAATTTCCCACCACATATATTTAGCATGCGTTATCAAGCAAAATCACTAATTCTAAAATAAAAATTACAAAAAACTCAAAATACAGAAATAACCTTGCTTGGATTTAATATGGATTATCTGTGAAATCTTTCTCCATGCCTTCAAACTTTAGGCTTTGATACTAAAAATTGGTGACATGCAATCGCGGAGAGAAGGATTCCATAGCAGATATGGAGAAAGAGAAGCTCCAATGTTCTTCCACTAACCAAAGTGGAAGAGAGATGAAGATCTTCGACTAATTGAAATGGAAGAAGTCATAAGTTCTACTCACTCAAGTAAAACTATAGTGAGAGATCATCAAATCTCTAGGACAACCAGCCACCAAGCTCCATCTAAAGAGCTTTCACTCCAAATGTTACACACAAAGATAAAAGTTCTTCATTAGGTTAGAATAAGTGTTTAAGTAAGTACAATACTCTAAGAGATGCATCCCTTGGAGAGAAAACTACCAAATACTAAAAAAAAGGTCAAAATGGCTATTTCATAGTTCCATGGTGCTACAAACCAGCACCCCAATGCCATAGTCTAGCACTATGGCACCATATCCTAGAGCCAAAGTACCAACTTCTTAGTTCCCAAATACTAAAACTTATAAAGTGTAGTGTTGAGTCACCAGAAAGGCAATGTCAAGGTATTAGACCCACACCGATAAAATTAAACACATGATCTCATAAGTTTTAAACAATAACTCTAATACAAAACTTATGCATGATTAAATACCCCCATTACTACAAAATAAAACATAATCCAAACATGAAGTCTACTAAAATCTTCTTGAGTTCAATCCTTGGTTTGGGACTTAGTGGAAGGTCATTTCTTCCTTTGATGTGCTCCATCATCTCCTGCCACCATTAGAACTTTCTTAATCAACCACTTGAATCTTTCACATAAATACCAAAAAGCTCCATTCTCCAATTCATCACACTAAAAATGTTCCTCAAACTTCAAGACACAAAAAATGAAACATGACCCACCCTTTTGAGCTTGGAGAGCTCAAATTTAATCAATGTCTGGTGAACCATAATGGTGCATGGCTTCTAAAGGATCCAATAGGAAGCCCAAATCAAAGTTTCATATGATGTCATCCAATTAGGCTCCACTGGACTCCATTGGGCCCCATATGGGCCATATATTCAACTAATCAAAGCATGCTCGTGCAAAGCACATTTTAAGTGAGCTATCACATGCTTAAATAGATAAATAAGGTTTTGAATTTCTTAAAAATACCAAAAACCTTTAAAAATTGAAAAAAAATTACACATATAAAAATATGACTAATCTTTTTATAAATTAAGCATTTAGAGTGGAACCCAAAGAATGCAAAATCTCTACATTTTTATGGTAAGTTTGAGATTAATTAGGGCTAATTTAAAATCTTAATTTTTTAAAAAAATTTAATCTCAAAATACATGTTCAATTAACATGAAATTTCTAAGGAACATTCTTCATGATGCTCTCTACCTCTAGTTAAATATTTCATATTATTGATATATGTGGATAGTAAGTTATCAAAATTTGAAATCCTAATAATTAAATTAAACTAACAATTAAGTATAACATTATAAAATTTATTAAAATTCTATATAATTTTTAAACATACTGCGGGGAAAATCACATAGGATTTTAGGAATTTCTTATTTGGATGATCAATTGTATCATTAAGAAATAAACATATTATCTTGGAAGATAAACATGTTATCCTATAATAGATTTGATCACTTAATAAAAGACTCCTAAGGCTAAAGGGTTTATAATGTACTAGAGAATCTTTCCCTGAACTTTATGGGAAATATAGCAAGATTTATTTTAAACTAGGTTCATGGTTTCTTATAAGGGCAAGCCCTCATAGTTAATTACATCTTAGAAATGGATGTAATCTTCCTAAGAGTACTCTTAATTAAAGAAATAAGTTATTATTTATATATATTTTTAAGCTGGTTTTCTAAGGAATGATATTTTTGGAATTTTAACTAGGAACAACCTAAAGTGGAAAGAGTTCTTTTGGGTGCCAATCGAGATTAAGTAGGAAATGCCTATTGATACTGGGATGCCTAGTAGAAATTTCAACTATCCAATCATTAGGCTTTAAATTTTGGAATTTAATTTAGATTTTGAGTCAATATTTTCTTAGAAATATAAGGCTTAGATTATAGTAGCACAGGATTACAGAAATGTGTAGGGTTGAAGACTTACTCTAAGGAGGATGCTTCAGATCCTAAGTCTATAAGTGCTTCTGACACAAGTTAGATGCTCGACCTAGTTTCAGTTTTAGGAGTTATCGATCATTCCTTATTTGAGGGAAAAGGCCTATCCTTGACTCTTTTGGACATATAACCTGCCTAGAAGTGCTACCAACTAACACAACCTAAGTGCATTTTAAATCCATGATGCCAAGTCTCATGTATGCAAGATGGCTAGGCTATTGTATTTTAGGAAAGAATTTAAGAACCTAGACTCACTCTTTAATCCCTTGGATAATGTACGGTATGAAATTCACCTAACTAATGCACTTTTTTCAACTTTAATATGCTTAGACTCATGATTCATTTAAGGTCTTGGGGTATCCATTTTTATGTCTAAATGTCATGCAATTAGTAATGGTCATGGGACAAATCAATAAAAGAAGGCAAACTTTCTGAAGAAGGTGGTCATCCACATAGATCAGATGCACTTTATCTGCAATGGGTGAAGTGCCCAATTCATGAGTTTAGAGAAATATTATAGTATGGTTTACAAGAGCTAATTATTTCTTGTTGAGTTTAGGTTATTCTTAGGGGCTATAATTTATATGAAGTTTTAAGTTTTTTATTTTTGTGTTTGAGTTAATTGGATTTAAATTGGGTAGAAAATTTAGATTTCCTAAGAGCCTAATCGTCTAGGAATTCACCACAAAAAACATAGCATAGAAAGAGACCTATAAAAGCAGTTTGATTCTATTGCACACCCAAAATAAATCAAGCCAATTTTAAATTAAAGAATAGACCAATGCAGCTAGGTACTACTATACACCTCAAAAGAAAGAGAAAATGGATAGCCGAGCTCTGCCCTTATACAACCAACCTAAAACTAAGGTTTAGATCTATGGGTCCTTTTTCAAGAATCATCTCCTTCTTCAGGGATCTCCATTGGGCTTCACAGGGGACCACTGCACCCATCTACTAGTAAGGTCAACTTCATGCTAATATTAGACCCCATAAATCATAACCTAATTGTAAGCTCAAATTTTACATTTCAAATTCAAAAATAAATGTTAAGCCCTGCAAAATATAAATCAGGAAATTACAAACAACACAAAGTAGTTATATTCTACAAATATATGGGCTTAGCACTAGCTGCTTGCTAAACCCACTTGTCTTATTAGGCTATGCTTAAGGACTTAAGCATACTTGCAAGACAATAACATTTATAATTTGTTTATGATAGTAGTCCTTTTTAGCATTATCCCCTCTAAAAGATAGCATTAGTTCTAAAAAGAACATCTTACCATCCAATCTAACAAGCAAACAATCCTAGACATATAGTCTAAAATAGTACACCACAAAGACATATATCACATCACATCAAAACATAAAATATCAATGAGTATCACAGATCGACTTACCTTAACCGTGATCTAATGATCTAGTGTGTGATAGAAATAGGCTTGTGTGGCAAGACTTTGCTACTTCTTTTTAGATTCAAGTTTCAATTTTAATTTTGAAGTTTATTTTTTTTTTATCTTTGGATGGTTTCAATTCAAACGATTTAATGATTTATGATTTTATTTTCATTTTCAAACTTATTTTTATGTTAAAGTGAAGTTTAGGTTTTCATGAATGAAGAATAAAATAGATTTCACTTTTGGGTGGAACTCATTCTATTCAACATCTTAAGTCTTGATAGAATGAAATCTTCATCAAAAGATGAAGATTCATCCTAAAGATCTAACTATGATCTTAAGTATCTTAATTAGCTCATTTTAGATTCATTTAGATGATTTGATTCAAATTAAGTTTGTAATTTTAATTTTTTTAAAATTTAATTCTTCTTTTAATTTCTTTTGATTTAATTATGTGTTTCTTCTTAATTTAATTTATTCTAATTTTGATTTGTTTTATTTGGATTGAATTGGTGTAACATTTGTTTCTTTTATCTTGATTTAACATTTGTGTCTTTAATGTTCATATTCATTTGGTTTGAATTATGTTAACCAAACACATTTAGGTTAATGTTTTAATTCATTCTTAGCTTGCATTGCTATGTGTTAAGATTTAATTAATTGATTGATTATGAATTTAATGAATTTTTTACTTTAAGGTTTAATTAAGTTTTACAATTTTAATAATTTCCATTAAACCCTAAGTTTTTAATTAACCAAATATTTTAACATTAGAATATTGGAAATCTATCCTTACATGTTTTGATGTTGGTAAAGGTATTTCAAACTAATTTTATGAAACTTATGATTTTGTTATTTTATTAAGTTTATTATTTAATTTATATTGACTTAGAGACTTGGAAATTCAATAACTCCTCATCCATAGGTCCAATGGGTTAGAAATTTTTATGTCAAGTGAGGTTCCTTGGCAATATGATATTTTCAAAGTTTCATTTTAATCAAATGTGTAACTTGAGATTAATTAATATTTTAATTATTTCATTATAACCAAATTTAAGCTTAATTTAGGAGGAATTGATTAGGTCTTTTATTTTTCTTAGAGTCCTCTATGGGAGAAGCATCCATAAAGGGTTCATTTAAAATTTTTTGTGTTTTGGTTGATTTATTATGATTTTTCTATGTACAGGTTAATTGATTGATTTAATTAATTCAATTAATTACCAAATTAGGCCATTTTGTGGTTTATAAAGTTTCAATGGGTTTCATTGATGTGTTTAAGTTTATTAGGGTTTGTTATGTTAATTTAACATAAATTGATCATTTTTATGAATTATTTTATTTAATATTAATTTATTTCATTAAAATTAAAGTTTGGAGTTTGAAAGTTAATATCTTTTGATTTACTTTGAGGTAAATCATGAGAAAGTTTCCTATGGTGCATTTTTACCTTAATTTTAGTTCCCCAAAGTTTGACTTTTATTGGATTAATTTGAGTTTGAGTAATTTCATTTAAAGCCAAATTAATCCAAACTTTCTCAAAATTAATTGGGGAATTTAGGTTTAATGAATTCTAATCATTCAGATGAATCCATAGAGCCCTCATTTGCATTTTATTATTTATATTTTATGTTATATACTTTTTTAAATTTTCTAGCATTTTTTAATAATTTCTTAATGATTTAAAGTGAGAAATCTTATTTTAAATGGTAACATCGATGTGGTGCCAACGTGGCACCATTGCCACATGGTGTGGCACTATTGCCACATGGCATGGAGCCATTGGGCCCCACGGGATTGTTCCCAACTGTTCGATCAAAGATCAAATGGTCATAATCTCTCTCACGATCACTATAGGAGATTAAATTAGTTGTGTGGCAATATCATGGCCTTTCATTCCAAATAGAAGGAAGAGATGATGAGAATTATCTCCCCCTCCTCCTCCCATTGGAGAACTGAATATCGTCAGTAGAATCTGGTTGATTTTCAATGATCAGAACAATGAAATCATGTGATTTTGATTGAAAATGGATCAAGGATTGATTTACAATCAATGAATATGGTTTGATCCTCTTAAGAATCAAATTTCCTTCACAAAGGACCAATAACTTTTTCTAAAAGGGTCAGTTGTGAAGCACACCACATTAGCGGTGATCCCCGGCAATTACTGTGCTCCAAGCACCTTAGCCTTGATGGGATGAAGCCATGGACGTGATTTGGTGGCTTGCCTCCACACCAAACATCATGGAGACCACCTTATGGTAATTTTCTATCATTTTTGGCTATTCTCTGGCTCGATGGTGTCGTAAGGATCAGGGGAAGATTCGTTTGAGGTCAGCTTGACCCATAGAATGTGTAGGCACATCTAATTTTAGGGGAGGAATTGTATTCCTTCATTTGGATCCTTGGCTGAGAGCTTGGCCATCAACGTTGGCTGAATTTCAACTTATCAGTGGTAAGAAGTCGGGGGAATGCCTCATTTCTCCATCTCTTCACCTTATGGATGTTTTGGAATAAAGATATGGAGAGGAAAGGGCCTCTCTCATCTCTTTCCATTCTTGGCAGAAATCTATGTATAGGGAGCTTTAGGTGGCTGGAATTTTGCCACTAACAATGAGGGGCTTAGCCAATGGGTTGGTTTGGTCCCTCTTGACCTAGTGAATGTGTTTGGATGAAGGGTTTGTGGGGAGGAAATGATTTCCTTGCCCGAGAGGGAGTTCATAGGGGATCATCTCTTTCTCCTTTCTCTCCAATGTTATCCCATGGAGGAAGCCAAGTCTTCTTTTTTATTTGATAACCTTTTTGGAGGCTACCAACTAATTGCCAAGAAGCCAAAATAAGTTAAGGCCAAGAGGTGGATGAGGTATGGAGGGGAAGTAGGATTTTCCTTCCTAATTTTTCAATTCATTCTCCCTTCACATGGTTTCCACCTCATTCCTTTGATTTTTGTCATTTAATGGCTTTTTGCAACACCACCATAGCCCTTAGGTGAGTGTTTGGCTATCCACATCAAACCCAATGTGAATTTGAGGTTGAATCTAAGTTTATTTGAGTTGGATTGGAGGTTTGAACCCAATTCATGCAAATTGGATTCAAAGTGTTTTTAATTATATTTATTTGATTTAAATAATTTAAATTTGGGTTCAATTATTTTTAATTGATTATTTATCAAGTTTTAATTTGATTAATTATTTTAATTTTTGAGTTAATTTTTCATTTCATTTACATTTAACCCATTTATGCTTAAATGATTAAGCTTGATTTCAATTGGATTGAAATGACCCATTTGGTTTAATTAAAATTTGTTTGGACTCCAATCATGCTTGATTACATATATAGAGTAATTTAGGATAATTAATTTTAATTTGTTTGAGGCTAATTTTAATTTTAACCCATTTGACCCAAATTGGGCTTAATGGGTTAAGCTTGGGTCCATTTGGGTCAAATAACTAATTTAATCAAATTAGACCTAATGATTGGATGGATTGTGTTGCATTAACATTTTTAAATGATTTTGAGTAATCAAATTGAGTTGATTTCAATTTGATTTGTGTTTGAACCCAATAGGACTCATTTAGGCCCTTCTAAACTAAGTGATCTAATTGACCCATTTAAGTCATAAATAAATTTAAATTTCTTTATATTCATGATTAAACATGTTTATTTTATCATTTAGATTATTTGGAATGATTTCATTTAGTCAAATTTTAGTGGGTTGACCTTTGACTTGGTGGGACCCACATAAGTGAAACCTATGTTAAAAGGGTTGACTATTTTTACCTTGATTTGGATTTGGGTTTCTTTTATTTGATTTGATTTAAATTTATTTTGGTTTATTTGGATTTATTTTGATTTAATTCATGTTTGGAATGTGGGTTGAATCTACCTAAACCCATTAAGTTATATCAAACCCAAAGAGGATGCATTAGGTCACTAAGAATAATGTTCTAAGGGCTTAATTAAATGGCTCCTAATCTAGGATTAGGTGTCATAATTACTAATTTTAGAAATTATGTTAACCTCATCCAAAAATGAGGATAACACATACTACTTTAACATATAGGCAATTAAGAAAAATTCCTAGCCCCTCTAGTTTTTATTTAATTATAAATCACACAAGTTAGGGTTAATTAACTAATTAATTATTTAATTTAAGTACATAGAAATTTAAAATTTGATATTAAATCACACAAAAATTAAAATAATATGATTGTCCACTCACTATGCCTTGATCATAGAGAGGAATACAATGGAACCAAAAGCTCTAATTTGTGTTAGATGTTTTGAGAGTAATTTAATCATTACTAAAATCTTAATTTTATAAATATTCATACAATATATATCTAATAATTTTTTTAATCTCTAAGGTATGTTGTGAATGATATTATCAAGCTCTATCATTTTTTTCAATATTTGTGTACTTATATTTTATGAGTTTTGTGATTATTAGTGTTAAGATGTAAAGATCTTTTAAGTAATTAATTTTAAATTATACAAATTTAAAAATTTTTACCTTGATGATTGAATTTACAAAATAAATAGAGAGGATCATATAAAAAATATTTAATACTTTTGATCATCGCTAGGTCTACTAATCACCTAGTCTATTAAACATTGAAACTAGTCCACTAAATCTCGTAGATTGGTAGTAACAATACTTATATTGATTGAATTAGATTTTGCTAATAATTTTACAGGTTTTGTATTCAAATTTGGATGTAACTTGATTTGAAAGGTTTAGTTAGGTTTTAACCATAAGCTTAGAGATTCATGACTTAAATCAACTAAATCCTAAGTTTATAGAAAATATATAGGCTTTTTTTGGAGCAAAAAATTCCACTATATGATAAGAGTTACAAGCCCAAAAGTTGGGAAAAAATTTCAAACTTCTAATGTAAGGCAAATTAAGGAGGTCTCCATGAAGAGCATTTGCAATGGTGCTGAATGGAGTTGATGAGAAGAGAAACCCCCTATTTAGCTAAGTAATTTGCAGGTCTATTGCCTTCTCTTTTAATATAATTTATTTTTAAATTCATCGGCACTATCAAAAGTGAATATGTCTAATAATTTAAGTAAGATACCAAGGGGGAAGATAATCCTTAGTAACATATTTATAAAGTTTAAGGAGTCTGTTTCTATCCATATATTAGTAATG
Organism: Cymbidium sinense; assembly: GCA_021442155.1. Lineage (NCBI taxonomy): Eukaryota > Viridiplantae > Streptophyta > Magnoliopsida > Asparagales > Orchidaceae > Cymbidium > Cymbidium sinense. Next base: position 83,657,770 of record CM038215.1, read on the forward strand.
TGCAAGGCAGTAGCAATTCTGAGAGTAGTGAGGCAAGTTTGGGTTTTAGCATAGATGGCATTATCAGCTAATGTTGGAGAGGAGAAGTTATAAATGCACTTTCCTTGACAATCCCTGAAAATTTCACCAATGCCATCCGTCGTTGGCGATGTGAAACTCCCATCAATGTTGATCTTGATGGATCCCTGCTTAGGCTTTTTCCAATGTATGAGAGTAACCTTAGAAGCATTGATGGGAGAATTACAAAGAAGTTGAACTACAAATAGCTTGGATATATGGCTTTTAATGTGAGATAAAATCTGCTTTCAATTGAGATCCTTGCCTTCATGTTTAATTATGTTTCTAGCCATCCAAATAAAAGACAAAATAATGAGAGGAAGCACATATTTTGAATTAGATTTGTGCTTCTAGAAGTTTTCCCAAGGTTTTAATTAGTCCTTCAGATGAGTGGATATAAAAATTTAATTCTCCTTTTCTTTATTGCTTGCATTTTGCATGCTTCATAAAGAGGTATAATCTTATATGTTGCTTGGAGATCCATCTATATAGAGGAACTAATTTTGCAGGTAAAGAACAAATGTTGAATGTTATCTTCTTCAAGTTTGTATAAATGGCAGATGGATGCTAATCCAAACTTTTAGCTTCAAGATATCATCTGTAGGAAGGAGGGAATGCCATGCTATCCAACAAAGGACAGAAATGTTTAGTTTTATGCCAGGTCCCCAAAATGTATGCAATTTTATTGAATCAATTTAGGGTGCTCAGATGCAAGTTGATAGACTTTTAGAGATGGAAGAAGTTCCTTTGTGGAATTTTACAAAGAGCACATTAGGTTCATCTAGACATATTTGAGTCCTGCTAATTTCTTTGGCAATACCATCAATGAGGTGGATCTTTAGATTAGGTATGATCCACTTGTGTTCCCACCAAAAATCTGAAATAGTAAAAGAGTGAGAGATGGGGAAAGAGCAAAGTTTAGATATGTTACTAGAGGGAAGCCATTGGTAATAGGAAAAGCTAATATTCTTTACTGCCAAATTCTAGAAAATATGGTCCTTAACAACATCTTTATGCTTCAACAAGAGTTTCCAATGATTGGACTCCAACTGCTTTGGTTCCATCATGGAAGGATGTCTATGTTTATAGTACTTGCTGTGAAGGTAATTGGCCCAAAGAGAACCATTTATCCTAAGCTTAATCCATAGCTTTATTTGGTTGATAGTTAAGCTTTCAGAAATGGATCTAAACCAACAGACCACCATCAGATTTTGGCTTGTAGATTTTCTTCTAGTTAAGCCAATGAACCAACCTTTTGTGACCACTCCAAAGAAACTTGTTGAAAATTCTTTCAATTTTATTTTGCACAATGGTTGGAATTCTCATGGTTTGTAATATAAAAAGTAGAATAGAACCAAGAATGCTTTGAAGCAATGAGATTCTTCCACTAGTAGATAAAAGGAAATATTCCAAGAGGATATTCTATTCTAAATTTTGTTGATCATCCCATCAAAATAGCTAGACTTGGATTTAGCTTTGAAGATTTGAACTCCAGGGTAGTGAAGAGAAAGTCAAGAAGGAATGAAACTTGTAGTATCTTTGATCCAATTTTGTTCAGAGCTATAGAAATTTCCTTTAATGAAAAGGCATTTGGCATTATTGAAGGTCAGTCCAGAGATGGATTCAAATTTATCCAAGACTCCCTTGATGCATTTGATGGAAATTTTAGATCCATTACAATAAATAAATAAATATATATATCATCTACAAATGCAAGATGAGCTTACATTGGCTTTGCTTTTGTTATGGTATCTTAATGCTTTTCTTTTATAGTGTGCATCTTCAATCATTCTGGAAAGGTAGTCAATGGCAAGGATGAAGAGATAAGGTGAGAGAGCCCCCCCCCCCCGTTTGATTCCTCTAGAGGCTGCAAAGAAGTGATGTGATTCTCCATTAATGAGAAGTGAATAGTGGTTGTCGGATAACACTCTTTGGATGAGAGAACATAAATCATCATAGAATCCTCTTGCTTTAACGTTGGCCAAGATAAAGCTCTAATTTATAGTGTTAAAAGCTCTAATTTATAGGAGTAGCTCATGGGCCAACAAGATATTTTCAGCAATATTTCTACCTTCACAAAAGCAGTTTAATTTGGAATGATAAGAAATGGATGAATGGGCTGAATTCTGATGGTTAGGATTTTGTTGATGATTTTATAATAACAGTTTAATTTAGAATGATGAGAAATGGATGAATGGGCTGAATTCTGATGGTTAGGATTTTGTTGATAATTTTACTAATAACACTTGATAGGCTAATAAACCTAAGACCATCCCAATCAAATTTGTTAATATCTTTGGGAATGAGGGCTAGGATAGTAGAGATGATGAATTTTTGGATGTCTTTGTCATTGAAGAAGGCTTGAATAGCAGCTATGTTATCATTTTAATCTAGTTCTAAGAGAATTGATAAAGGTGTGCTATAAAACCATCAGGACCTACTATTTTAGACCCATTTAATGAATTGAGACAATCCAATTATTTTTTTTCCAGAGGAAGCTGAGTAGGATTAAGAAAATTTGTCCCCAAGCTGTGGGACTTTAAGAGGTCCTCCTTGATGGAATTGAGATTAGCTTGTTGTGCTTAAAAAAATGTTTTGAAGTAGTTTATACCATCAATGACTATGTTATCCTTTATGATCAGCCAATTTTGATTGGATTTGATTTTGGTTATAACCTTGGTGTCCCTTTTATGTTTAATGTAAGCATGGTAGTACCTTGTATTTTTGTCTCCTACTTTTAGATTTATAGTGACAAATTTTTGAGCTGGTAAATTGTTCTCAATAGTAATTAAAAGGTTTAACTTAATTCTGGCTTCTTGAAGATCATTTTCAGTAAGGGGTGAAGAGTTATCAATGTGTTTTAATTCTAAATCAACAACTTTGAGATCTTGGTTACTCACTAATTGATGAATATCACCAAAAACATTCTAGTTCAAATTCTTTAGTGCCTTTATTAGGTTTTTGTGGAGATTCCAAAGCCTTATCCAAGGGTCAGTAATATCAAACTTCCAAGCATCTTGAAGGAAATAAGTGAGCAGCTCATGTTGGGTCCACATGTTCCAAAATCTAAAAGGGAAGTTTTTTGGTTTTTGAAGTTGATGGATAGTAAGGAGGAGAGAAGAATGGTCATAACAAGATCTACTAAGGTGTGGAATAGTAGTTCTATGGAAGGTGTTAAACTAATGAGTTTTAAGAAGGATTCTATCCAATCTTTCAAAAACTCTCCCCTTATTCCAAGTAAAAGGAGATCTAATAAAGCTAGCATCAAAGAGTTGTGAATCTTTAATGTATTCAGTAAATTCATTTAAAATAGTGGCATTTAGTTTCTTACCTCCTTTCTTTTCATTAACACAAGTGATCATATTAAAATCCCCACCAACTATCCAACTATTAGAATAGGTTCTATTGATGTTATGGATATTGGACGAAAGCAATCTTCTAGAGTCCCTTGTGCAAGTTGCATAGACTATATGGATTAATTGTTGCAAGTAATTCTAGTATGTAAGAATAAGGGGTCATCCAAAATGAGATCAACCCGAAAGGGATGTTTCTATAATAAAAAAATCTTATTACTATAGTTTACATTATCTAAAATCTTTTGAATTTTCTTTGAATATTTTTTATAATAGTTATGTGAATAAGGGGTTCAAGAATAGCAAACAGGTTGAGTTTGTTATTTCTGATGAGGCAATGGAGCCTCTTAGAAGATGCTTTATCAGCAGTACCTCTAATGTTCTAGATGAGGAAGCTAGTCATGATTGGAAAACATAGAGCCCTTAGAGGCTCTTGTAGTCATCCTATCAATCCCATCATTCCAATTGGCAAGAATTCCAACTGCCAAAGAACCTGCAATGTGATTAGCAGTATTTGGGTTTTTTTGTTTCAACTCTCTTATGCCTTTGTGCTTATTCCTCTTTCATTTTTTAATCAACAATTCATCCTTAAGATCATGAATAGTGTTAATAAGCTACTCTTGAGTGTCCATATGCTATTATTCCTAGAATAAAAAGAGTTCCTCAGGTTGAGTGTGTTTTGATTGTTGAATTTTAAATTCAATTTCAAGAATGTTCTCCTCTCTTGCATCCTCTAATTGGTTTCCATAATTTTTTTCTCTATGAGTTATTTAGCATATGATTTGTGTAAGGAGGGGATTAAGAGGCACATATTCATCTATGCATCAGAATTAGCATTTCTAGGAGAGAGGATTTTAGTAGGTTTGTCATTAAGATTGGGCTCTCTTATATCAGTTGGAGGGGTTGGTTTTGATGTAACAATGGCTGGCTATGAGGCATCATTTGGATTAGGTTTAGATTCTCCAGCATTTTTAGGTAGTTTAGTTCTTAGCTAAAGAATAGTCACATGGAAAACATCCAAGGTATGCCCAAACATTCTGCATTTGGGGCAGTAATAGGGCTTTTGTTCAATAATCACTTCTGCCAGTATCCATTTGTATTTGGTGGGGTCTAAATGATATGGTTATACTTATGCGCGTTAACCTTACAAGGACATTATTCTATTTTAGGATGACTATACTCAAGAGAAGAAGTCACTAATAATTTAGTCCCAGCTAAAGTATAGTTTAAAATAAATTTTCTATGAAGGAAGCCATTAAATGCTCTTACACCTATCTTAGATGTACTACTGAGATAGTTAGTTTCCTAGGTTCTCTTACTTTAATTTTACATTTTCTTATAAAAGATTCTACATGGGATTTGTTACTCATATCTAAGTGTATAGCTAAGAATAGATTCCACTTAAGATCTACAAAGGATGCCAAGTAGGTTCTTTTACACCTGCCTTAGATATGGAAATGAAAAAAAAAAATGCTTTCTTGGTTCTCTTACTCTTATCCTAATTTTTCAGGAAAAGATGTTTCATGAGATCCTTGCTCTTATTTAGGTGTATGGGTGGGAATGGATGTTTCTTGGGATCTTAAACTCTTATCTAGGGTTATTAGTAGAAGGATGCCACCTGATGTTTCTTACTCTTATCTACATTATACTGGAGTGTCTTTTAAGAATGATGTCACTTGGGATCTCTTACTACTACCATCATTATACTAAAAGATGTTTTCCTAGAATGGATGTTGGTTAACATCTCTTTTTCCTATTTAGGTGCATTAGTGGGAAAAGATATCACTTGAGATATATTACACTTATCTTAGATATGTTGAATGAAAAAAATGTTATTGCTAATCTCTTACACCTATTTTAATTTCACTAGAGTCGTATACCTAGAAAGATGTTGGCTATGATATCACTTTTATCTTAAATGAATGCTTTATTGAAGTTCTACTTAAAAGATTTGATCTTGTAATTTAAAGATGAATTAAAAAAATATGGATTTTGATTTTAACTTTTGTTATAATTTTGATTGAATTCAAGTTAGTAAAATATATAATTTTCAGAGGATGAGAACAATTGAGATTAATGTTCCCTCCTTATATGATTAAAACACATTCAACGTAGGTATTAACACAATGCAACATGAAAACATAATTTTTTAGTTTTGAAAGAACATCTTATCAAGTACAATCATGTGTAATATTTCTTTAGATAATGCCAATAGAAGAAGAGTATTGCACATTCACCATTATACTTGATCGGCTGCTATGACAATCTTTGATAGATCTTCTTTATGTTGAAAGGTCTCTCCTATATTGGTTAAAACATTCCTTTCAACCTGTAATGGGTTGCAATTGTCCTTCTAAGAACTAAGACTAACTCTTCAACTCAAAAATATCTTTGATGAACCAATTTGTTATGAGTTTAACTTATCTATGCATTGTATGCTTTTAGTTTTTTTAAGCTAGGAGACATTTTTCCTTAAGAACATCAAGCTCTTCAACTCAAAAAGATCTTAGATGAACCAATTTGTTATGAGTTTAACTTATCTATGCTTTGTATGCTTATAGTTTTTTTTAAGCTGGGAGACATTATTTCCTTGAGAACATCAAGCTCTAAATGATGCCTAGTGTTCTACTCAGTTGTGATTTGGTTAATAATGGAGATCCTTAGTGAAGGGAAACACACTTTTATGGGAAGAATTACTTTGCCCCAATAAACTAAGAAGAATGAGGTGGAATGATTTGGAGTCCTGTGCATAGTACAATAAGCCCATGAGCCTTGACTAGCCTTTAGTTTCACTATCATTTGTTCTCATTAAGTGACTTTTGTAGGATTTAGATTATATTTTTGTTGATGGCCTCAATGAAACCATTAGCCCTATGGTAATAAATGTTTGAGTTCCTCTAATTCATATTGTATCATTTAGCAATGTTGTTAATTTTGGTGCTCATGAAGATAATACCATTATCGAAATGATTTCTTGATGCACACAATATATATACATGATACGATTCTTAAAGAAAAGTAGAACATGGTGAGCTTTGAACTCTCTAAGAGGAACCACTTACAGCTACTTAGGAAAGTAGTCAGTTGCTACTATAATGAATCTTTGACCCTTTAAGAAAGAGGGCTTGCCTAATAATTTTTGTGACCTAACTATTGAATGGCCATGAGGTAATTATCAGATAGAGGAAGTTTTTGGATGGTAAACCCCTACAAAATAAGTAATCATCAAAGGACAATAGTATTGAACTCATTTTTGGATGAGGTTAACATTTCTTCCAAAGGCATTCATTAGGACTCCTAATCTTAACTTAGAAGCCTTCTAACAAAGTACTTAGGTCATCAAACTTAGTGACTTAGTGCACTTTCCTTAGCTTAATCTAACTTAATGGGTTTTGTTAGATTCAATCCAAATCTTCAACCTAAACATACACCACTCTAAATTTAAAATTAATTAAGCCTAGGTTAAGGTTTAATTAGAGAACTAAACCTAATTACCTTAATTAAGCTTATTACCATATAAACCAAAAGAAATTAAAATTAAACCCAAGACAAATCCAAATCAAATGGAATCAAATACATAAAATCATGACATAAAATTAAACGAATCCAAATCCAATCAAAAGGTCAAAGGATGGTCAACACTTTTACATAGGTTTGATTTATGTGGGTCCCACCAAGTCAAAGGTCAACCCACCAAAATTTGACCAAATAAAATCATTTTAAATGATTGGAATGATAATATGAGCATTCTTAAACATGAATTTGAAAGAATATAAGTCCAATGTAGTCTTCATTAGACTAATTAAGTCATTTAACATAAAAAAGCCTAAATGGGTCTTATTGCACTTAAACCCAAATTAAAATCAAATAAACACAAATTAAATAACCAAATTAATTTGAATATGAATGTTGACCATAAAACAACCCATTATGGGGTCTATAATGGCCAATTTGGTCATTTGACCCAAATGAACCCAAACTTAACCCATTGAGCCCAATTTGGGTCAAATGGGTTCCAAATGAAATAAAATTAGGATTGATTGATCCAATGCTTTTTAAATTACTTGGATTAATCCAATGAAAACTTAACACATTATGATTAAGCCAAATGAATTATTTGACTTAATGAAAAAGTAACCTAAACTCAATGTGCTAAACTTAAAATAAAAACTCTAAAACTCTTAAAATCCTTGAAGCCTTTTTATTAAAAAGTTCATTAATGATTAAATAGATATATACTAAGCATTAACGCAAGGCTAATTCATTAAGTGGGGTGAACTAAATTAAACTAATGCAAGGAATAGTTAAGTGAATTAATCCAAAAAGATTTCAATCCCATCTTCTAATAATTCACTTGGGATGTTAATAAAACATTCCTAAACTTAATTAATGATGGTTCTAAGCTAAAATTAAATCACTTAAGAATCCTTAACATAAATCCCAAGAAAGGAATGCCATGACAAGTAAAAGGGATGAAAATCCAAATTCCATTTTTATAACCCAATTTCCCCACTACCTCTTCATCCTAGACAAATGTAAGATGGCTAAGAAGCTCAGCAATTTACTCTCAAATGTTGTAATTAGCTCAATAGACCAAGGGAAGAAAAAAACAAGCTAAAAATGCACAACTAAGAGGAGATACATATAGAGAGAATTTCCCAAGTGCAAGAGACCTTTCCATCACCTTCCCGACTTCACATAAAGTTGAAACAAACTTTCTCCACTTCTCTCACTATCGGGAGGCCAGAGAACATCCAATGCAGCTAGAATTTAAATCGAGGTTGGTCTAGGGAGCAATCCAGAGGCAGGCAATCCAATTTCCTTAGCACATGAGCTTCCCACATGGTTTCATAGCTATTGGAGTCAACCCCACCACCGGAGATCTCCAAGACTGAGGTATGCCATTAACAACCTCCTTTAAGCTATTGCCCTTGGTACTTTTCGAAGAGAATTTGATCTCAAGTGAGATCAAACCATTTAGATTCTTTCATTTTAATTCACTGATGAATTTGTAATTGAAATCATGTAATTTTAACAGTGGGATGGCCAAAAATCACATGAAAATGATGAACAACTCTTGTCCTCTACCGTCAGTTTAAGAGATGTAGTCACTGCAGTTCATTCCTTTTAACATTCCTTTTAAAAGGAATGAATTATAGAGATATAGTCAGATCTCTGATTAAATCTGATAAGGGAAATTGCGGCTTAAATCACAACCATCCGATATTTGATCGGATGGTTCATAATCAAATGCGTGTGCCACCTCTTATACGTGGATCCACATCAGATCCCATATGGCATAATGACATGGCACCAGATTTAAAGCAATGCCACGTCAAATCCACGTGGATCTGACATGCCAAAATAGAAAATTTGGGTTTTATTTAATTAAAATTTAAGGAATAATATAGGAAACTTTAAAAAATCATACAAAACTAAATATAAATCCAACAATTATAAACTTGGGGTCAATGGATTAATCTTGATGAGAGGAATTCAATGAAATTAAAATCCTCAAATTATTTTTGGTATTTGGACCTTAATTTAGATTTGAATGAAAATTTTATGACATTAATTACTCCTAAACCAATGATCTAATCCAAATGAAACTTTGGGGGATTAAAATTGATGTTAAGATACACATCATGTAAACTTTTCATAATTATAAAGTAGTGAATCTTAATATTAGAAATTTTCAACCCTAAACTTTAATTTTCATGAAATTAAATATTAATAAATTAAATAAATCATGGAAATTGATCAAAATGATTTAAAACATCTTAATATATTATAATAATCATAAATAAACTATTAAAATTTATGAGAGCATAATAATTCATAAAATGGCTTAATTAGGCCATTAATTGAATTAATGAATTCAATTAATCAACTTGAACTTAAATAAAATGTAATAAATCAACTAGAGCACCAAAAATTATGAAAGAACCCTCTTTGGATGTATATTTCACAAGGTTTCAAGGAAAAATAAAACCCTTAAATAATTTTTATTAAATTAAGCCTAATTTAGGTTTTAATGAAATAATCAAATCCTTAATTACACTTTAACTTAAGCTTTAATTTTTATTAATTTTTTATTAAATTAAGCCTAACTTTTCTTTTAATTACTCAAGTCATTGAATAAATCTACATTAAGATAAATGCTGTTTTCAAAAGACATAAAGATCATTATTTTTTTCTAAAGTAATTAAGATAAATGGAACCCTTTCATAATGTGCAATTTGGAATCATTAAATAATACAATTTAGAACTATTCCATAATGACAGAATCATTAATATAAATAAGTTATAAAAGTGGAATGTGATAAATTGAATACTCTCAAACATAATAAATTTAATAAAACTTTATTTAGGTTAATGAACATTAATGAAAATAAACAAATGAAATTAAATTCAAAGTTTCACATTAATGAAAAGGAAATCAACTTGACTTGAATTGAGAAAATACCTACACTTAAGTTTTACCTTAAATCAAATATAGTAAAATCAATGAAGAAACATAAATATTAAATCAAAGATGAACTCAATATAAGATATAAGTCATCATAATTAATTAAGTAAACAGGTAAACTAAATCAAACTAAAGGAATAAATGATTAATATCAATATCACAATCTTAAATCAAAGAAATTAGAAAAATCTCAAATCATAATATCAATATCCACATAAATTATTATGGTTGTCATTATTAATTTAGATTTTTTATTAATGAAAAATATATGGTTTGAAGCAACTAATTGATAATTTCAAGAATTCCAGGAAATTCATGAGACTTAGCTTTCTTAGTTAGATCGGGAAAATCATAACAGCTTGGCCTTGGGTAGTTTGGAAATTTCAAAAGGACTTGCAAAATAAGACAAATTAATTATAAGAAAAATAAAAATAATTTTTAAACTTATTCATATTATTAATTTTAAGTTTTACATAATATTTTCATATTTTATTTGCATTTACTTTCAATAATCCTAAAACTTTCTTTCTTTTTTTTTGGATAATGTGTCTACTTGCATTAGTTTAATCCTTATCTATTGCATCCCAAAGTAAGTTTAATTTATTTTCTACTTAATTAATTAATTTTCATGCCTTTATTTATTAAATTAACAAAATTATCCTTTCTCTCTCTCTCTCTCTCTCTCTTATCATTTATTTTCTCTCTCATATCAATAATTGCATTAGATTTTTATTTAATTTTATTTTGGCAGAACTGTTTATGATTTTGGAATGAGAAACTTTGAGGAATTAAATCAATTTAATACCATAACATTTTTACTTATTTAATGTATTTCAAATTTTAAATTTATTTGAATTTTGAATTTGAATATCTTGAATGTCAAATTATATATTGCCTAGATTCATTTCTAAATTTGGTTTTTTTATGGCATATTTTGGCTGAAATTTTATTTGTTTTTATCATGATATATTTTATTTAATTCATTTGATTTCATGCATTAATATTTTCCATATTTGAAAATTTTAAAATTCTAATTATTTTGAATTTAATATTTTAAATTATGCGATAAATTATTTCCAAATTTGCTTAGTTACTTTCGGCAAGTTTAGGTCGACCCCCTATTTATTATAATTTATTTAATTAAGTTTTGCTTGAATTACTTTGATTAAATTTAAATTTTAAATAAAATAGCTTTGGATTAAATGAACTTTCCATTTTTAGATTTATATGGTAATAATTGGCTAGTCTATCATAATCTAGTTTTTAACTTTAAATTATGTTTAGAATTTTAATTTATTCTTAATTAATTTCTCTAGATTAATAACTGATTGATTATCATGAATTGAAGATTGATTTATGTAAGGAAAGTTTTGGCTGCCCCATTACTAATTGAATTTTAGATTTATTTTATTTCAATATTATTCAAATTCATTCCTTAATCAATCCATGAATAATTAGAATTTATTCATTTATGTAAAATCTATTTAAACTTATTCCCTCCATGTTTGAATGTCCCACATGATTTTAAATTTGAATTTATTTTAATTTTTCGCATGTGTTTCAATTTTTAAAATTTGATTTATTTCCTTACGAAAATTCCCTCTTATTTTTTCCCACTCTTTCTCTCTTGGCTTGGTCGAACTATACATGGGTTAAACTCTATTTAAAGAGTGGATTTTATGACTTAATCTCGCTTGCAAAAAAAGAATCTTTAGCTGACCCATTGCAAAAAATTTCTTAAGCTTCTTGCTACCTTTGTGCTTACAGCTTCTACAAAAATTTGAAGAGAGAATTTCTTCATCTTATTCAAGAAATCATCAAGATTTGGAAAATACACCTTCAAGTTTATGTTCTCTCATCTTCATTCTTCTAAGAAGACTTCAATAAAATTATTGCAGTTTGATTTTAACCTTGTGATTTTTGAATTAGTTATTTTTGGTGATTGAAAAGATTTTGTTCTACATTATTCAAATATTTTTTGAGTTCTTCTCAATTTTCTATTGTTTTGATTTATAAGTTTTGAAGATTCTTTTCCTTAAGCTTTCATAAAGATAGCACCCTTGTAATTTGTCTTGTTATTGCTTAGTGGGATTAAGCGCAAAATTATTTTAAATTTGAGAGATAGATTTTCATTATTGTATTTTTCTCATTTTTTGTTCTTTGAACTTGTTGGGATTATACTTGCACATGTAGAAAAGTATGTTATTGGGGTTGTACTTTCCTGGTGTATGAAAGTATGTTGTTGTGTTATACTTTCCTGGTGTAAGAAAGTACATCATTGAGTTGCATGATGTAGGAAATAATAGAAGATTCATTGTAATCTTTACTTGATTAGTAAATTCCTAATTAGTATGATTAGGTGTGGATGTAAGCTGATTTTTGGGTTTTGGCTGAACCACATAAACAATTTTTGTGCCTCTTATTTTACGTTTCTGCATTTACTTTATTGAATTTGGTTTCGTAATTTCTTTACTTATTAATTATAAAAAATCTGATATATTTTATATTTAACTTTTCTACAAATTTTAAAAATTAAGTTTAAATTTGAAAAGCTTATACCTATTAACAATTAGTATCAGAGCCTTAGCTCATTTAAATTCTAAACATTCTTGAGTTGGACACTATTGAACATCAAATGATTTCTTGCTCTTTTGATAATAAAATCTATTAAGTACCTATTTTTGATAAAACTAATTTTGATATATTGAAAGTTAGATTCTTATGATTTTTAAGAAGTATATTTTATATTTAATTTCTCCACTCTTTTATTATAAAAAATTTTATATATTTAATATTTAACTTTTCAATAAAGTTTAAAACTTGAATTTTAATTTGAAAATCTTTTAAATTCAAATTCACCCCCACCCACCCACCCACCCGCTATTGGGTGTCATAGCCTCTTAACAATTAGTACAGAGCCTCAACTCCTTCAATTGCTTAACATTCTTTAGTTCTATGGAACTTCAAATGATTTCTTTCTCTTTTGATAATAAAATTTATTATGCACCTATTTTTGATAAAATCAATTTTTATATATTAAAAGTTAGATTCTTGTGATTTGTTCTCATTTTCTATAATTTATTTATTTATTTAAATCATAAAATATTTTAATATTCAAAATATGTTAATTTTTTAAGACTTTTTTATGCTAATGTGAATTTATATAAATTTAAGATTCCTAAATTATAAGAATCTTAAATTTTTATTATAAAAAATCGTATATATTTTATTTTTAACTTTTCTATAAAGTTTAAAAATTAAGATATCTAAGTTATCAAGCATTTTAACAATTGGTATCAGAGCCTCAACTCATTTAGTTGCTTAACACCTTTGAGTTGATCAATATGAAACTTCATATGATTTATTTCTCTTTTGATAATAAAATTTATTATGTACTTATTTTTGAAAAGATTAATTTTGATATATTGAAAGTTAGATTCTTATGATTTTTAAAAAGTATTGATTCCTAAATGTGATGTATTTGTTTAAATGGTAGCTTATCTTCTATTAGTGAAAGTGATTTGATTCTTTTAAATGAAAAATAATTTTATGTTTTATAAGGTATCTCTTCTTGAGGTGCTCTCTTATTTATTATCTTTTAAATTTGAAAATGATATACTTGATGCTCTCACTTGTTATATAGTTGTGATTGTAATATAAGTGAGAATGAGTCCTTACATGTAATAAATTTTCTTATTGAGAAAACCATAAAAATAAATTCAAAACCCCAAGTACATCCCTTTGGTCATAAAAAGATAAAAAGAGAGAAAAAAAGAAAGGAAAACAAAAAGAGAATAAAGGTGATTCTAAAAGAGACTTATAGTGCTTATAGAAAAAGATGAAAAAAATATGATCTAACCACATCCCTTAAGCTATCCACCCAAAGCTTTCAATATGAATTAGAATTTGAGGATGACCTGAGATAAATAATCTATCTTATGAAGAATTATCTAGTTTATTTGACGAATTAGTGGATTCTTATAAAAAGTTAAAAGAGAAATATATTTCCACAAACAAAAAATCTAAAATTTTTAAAATAAATCTTGATGCTTTCAACAATAACAACAACAACAAGCCTTTATCCCACTATGTAGGGTTGGCTACATGAATCATTGTTCTCCATTCTGTCCTATTATGTGTCAAATTCTCATTTAATTATAATAAACTAAACTAATTTTTATACATTTTAATCAAGTCTTTTTAGGTCTACCTCTACCTTTCTTAACATAAAGAAAATCTAATACATCTACTCTCCTAACTTGGTCATTAGACGACTGATGGTTTATGTAGCCAAACCATCTAAGGTGACTCTTTCTAATCTTATCTTCCATTAGAGCTACTCCAATATTTTACTGAACATATTAATTTTGCATTTTATGTTTAAGAGTAAAGCCACTCATCCACCTAAGCATCCTCATGTCTGCAACAGATAACTTAGTTTTATGTTTCTATTTTACTAGCAAACATTCTGCACCATATCATTGTAGGTCTTACCACCATCTTATAAAATTTTCTTTTTTAAGTCCAAACGGTACTTTTCTATAACACAATAGGCCAACAGGTTAGATGCAATCCTCCACTTCAGCCATTGAACTTGAATTCTACTACTAACATCCCCATCTATTTCAACATCATTTTGAACAATAGAGCAGAGATATCTAAAATGCTCACTCTTTTAATAACTCGATCACCCAATGTCACAATGCCATCACTAGAACTTCAACACCTAAAATTACACTCCATATATTCAATATTTAGATCTACTTAAATGAACACCTTTAAATTTGATGAAAGAAAATGAGTCACTTCTACTAAATGTTCAAAAATCTCATGATATGATTTCTTTTCTTGAATAAAGTAACTTAATTGAATACCAAAGTAAATGATTTGTTTTTCATTTATCTATCACTTCTAGATCCTACTATCATGATGAGTTTATTTTCAAAATTATAATTTTAGGAGATGACAATAAAGTATTATAAAATGAGTAATTATCTAGAAGTAAAGTTGAACATACTTTATATATTGATATTGAAAGTTTAAAAGGTAAGATTACCAATATTAGAAGTAAATTAAAGGACACCTTTATCTTCTTCAAGTTTTAGTTACTCACATATTTTGCATTCAAATCATCCATGTCTTGCAAGCAATATTTATGTTATTAATATAGTTTAAATAATTGTACATCTCACATGTATGTTAATTCATTTTTTAGAATTAAATGTAAAATTTATAATTTATTTATGCATGTTTTACCCAATGTTACTTATACTTATTGTTATAGGCAAGGCCATGTTTCGTATGTTTACTCTTTTAGGAAATCCATGCAATTAAATACTTCATCTTTTACATTTGGATTTCTATGGGAACTAGTTTGCATTGCAAATCATCTACTTATTCAAATATTTGTGATGTTATAAATGTTAAAGGATTCGAACTTGCATGGATATCAAAAACTAGGAAATGAAATTTTATGAGACGAAGACAAGTGATACATGTTTACGAAAGCAATATTAAATTGTCCAAAGATATACATTCAAATTTATATACAAAAGAAATAATATGAGATAATACATATTTAAGGTCCTTAGATTAGTTGTGTTTCATTCATGCTGAACTAATCTGTATAAAGTTCATGTTCTATTTTTTTTAAAATGAATGAATCATTTCATAACATAATTTGAAAATATTTTTTGTAAATTCTATGAATTTCACATATTATTTGGTTTATTGTGCCTTTAACATTTTCATAAACTTTATGTTTTATAACGTTTCACCAATGAATGCTTTTATTTATCATGATTTGCATTAATATTTTAAATTCCTTAAAATGCATGACAATTAAATTCAATATACACCCTGTATATATTTAAAAATCATAAACTTATTTAGTTATCTATTTTGGGTGATCATATAATTCTATATAATTAGAATTAGCATATCTTTATACTTGATTTAATTTCATATACCCTGTTTAAGAAATTCTATTTTTTATCAGTGTAATGATTACAATCATGCTTATTAGTATATGTTATGTGAAAAGTAGCATAGTATGCATTATTCGAACTCGTCATTACATTATATAGCTCATGATTATTAATCTGCTTCAGCTTATATGAAAAATATGAATATGATGTATTAATTAGCTTATATATATTAAAAAAATAAATATGTAATTAGGTTCTATGAATCATTTTGCATGATTAAAAATTCTCTCATAATATCTATTTCAAGGTTCATGCACCTTTATGATTTTTATCCATTTTTCTTTGATTGACATTTAATATAATTATATTTAATTTGATTGGTATCTTGTGTTGTTATTACTTTAAAAAAAATATTCTTCATTTTGAATGGTTAAGATGGCGAATATCAAATTGCTTCAAATATTGCTAAAGTTTTGTTTCAAAGACATGTTTGTATCTATCTTATGCTTAATTGTATATTTTAATCACAAATGTCATTTGCCTTAATTTACCTATTTATTCAAAGTTAGTTTCATATGTATAGATATATATATATATATATTATAATTTACATTAAATAAGGGAAGAATCTAGCATGATGATTTTTAATTATTTTTATTTTTATCCTCTCATGCTAAATTTACTTTTATGCTTATTTCAGAGGGTGAAATTTGTTAATGTAACCAACTTGTATTTTTAACCTTTTGATGATGTCGAAAGAGGGAGAAACATTGATGTTTGTGTATATCACAAATGATGTTGGTAATAATTTTATATGCATTTAGTGATGGAGAGAAAAATATTTATATTATTATTATTACTCTTTACACCAACATTGGTTTGTTATCATCAAATAGGAGGAGATTATTGCATATACACCTTGTGTATCACACCTTTTGAACTGGTGAAAACAAACTTTGTATAATAAAAACTAATAAGTTCTTTGCAGAATAAATTATCCACATTAATCATTATGATTGTCATTATTAATTTAGATTTTTATTGATCACAAATATATAATCTTGAAACAACTAATTTATCTATTTCAAGTAATTCACGAAATTCATTACACTTAGTTTGCTTAGTCATATCGTAAAAGTTATATCACCTTGGACTTGGGCAATTTGAGAATTTCTATAAGACTTATAAAATATGAGAAATTAAAGCTCACAAAAATTAAAATAATTAATGGATGTCTTTGAGTGAAGAGGGAATCATTCTATACCCATGAATCCAAGGTCTGCCTAAGAGGGCATTGATGGATGTCTTTGAGTCTATGATATGTAATTTTGCTTTAGTTTTCTATCCTTCTATTCAAATAATAGAGTGATTGAACTTAAAGCTTTCTCCCTAGTTTCATTGAAACCACTCAATGGCATTTTGTCTGAACTAAGTCTTCATATATATATTTTCAGGAATGATAATGTTTTGGAGTTCATGATATTGACTGATGTGCCAGGGTCTACCAAAACTCTTACCAACCTGATGTTTTCTACTTTAATAGAAATGTAAAGGGGGTAGTTATGATCAGTAGTCCCCAAAAGTAGATTCTCATCAGAGAAAGTAACTCAAGGGATCTCCTTGAAGTAGCAAGCCTCATCTAAGGAAGTTGTTGTTAGCTGGGTCAGGCATATCTTAGGGTCAAGTAATTCCTATACCAATGAATCTCTCATTCTTTTGAGAAAATAAGAGAGTCATAACTACTAAGTCTAGTAAAAAGTTTCTTGAGATGGGATAAAATATTGTAGTTGACCTTAGGAGCATTTCACTTGACTACTATTTCTTTTAGCAAAGGTTCAAGATTTCAACTTTGATTCATGATTTACTTCCTTTTATTGTTAGGAGGAGAAGGTAGGTGAGGGGTAAAACACTTCCACTATGGAGCTTGAATTCAGTAATATTTGTGAGGGTTGTGTCAACCTGCTCCTCGTCACTAATATCCTTGTCTAGAAATTGATCATAGTCTGATAATTCTATTTTTATGCTCAGAGGATTTTCTTATAGGTCTTCCATATGACTATTAGTATCTAATCCTAGTTTAGAAAATGCATCATGAGAATTTTATTTTTTAACATCTTCAAAAATACATTCATCAGAAATGAAAAAAAAGTAAGAAATGCCTTTGGAGGTGAACTTTTAATTTATGCTTTTGAAATGAGTACAAAAAGACAAAGAAATGTATGGTTGAGCCTTTCCATCCTTATCATATATAACTCTATCATATACAACATGTGTCCCTCCCTCACATTTTCTCTAGCCATCTACGGAGCTGAAGATGATGAATCGGGTAGAGGTGGAACTCGCTCTCCAGACTCTGGTGGATCAATGTCGATGGTCTTCCTTTAGGCCTTTGTTAGATCCTGCATGATATTATTAAAGTTTTCATGAAATAATTTTTAGAATAATGGGATAAAGCTATATCCCATTCATCTGAAGAAGGAATAGAAGTGGAGTCACTTATAATAACCTTAAAGGTACCCTTGTCCATGGTCCAGAAGGTATTCCTTTGGTATAATCACTAGACCCTTTTTGTAAGTTCTTTTGAGCTACTCTTTAAATGTGAAACAATCTTCAATAGTATGCCCCAACATCTGATTGTATGAATAGTAGTTAGGGTCATTTACTTATTCAACTTCTTTTGGCCTTTTTAGGCCAAGTAGTTTGAAATTTGGCTTCTTTTTCACATTTTTGAAAATCTTTCACATAGCCTATTTTTTGAGAGAATATGTCTAGTTCATTATTTCAAAAAAAAGGGATAGTTGGAACCTTTTTAGGGGAAGATGATACCTACTTCCGTGGTGGCCTAACAGATAAATGTTGCTCTGACTATATCTGAATAAGAGCCTTTTCTCTATCCACTACAAAGACATTATCTATTCTAAAAGCTTCCTAGGTTTTGACTATACTATAGAAAAGTGATCTTTTAGGAAAGAATCCTAGGGGCTTCTTCCTATAGGCTAGAGGCTTTATTTAGGAGTTTTTCAAGGTTTTAATAGTAAAGCCTTTCAACAAGAAGGTGATGGTATCGAGGATGTTTTTTAGGAGAACCTTAATGTATTGCTCACAGTAGTTGGGGGTGTTGAATTGGGTTTTTAAAAGATAATTTTAGAAATCTTAATTTTAATGTTTTGTAGAAGACTTAATCCTTCAATGAAATATAGAAACAAACAACACTAGTATAAAAAGCAAAGTGCATAAAAATAAAAAAAGAGAATATGGAGATTTTTAATTTTATTTCATAAAATAGTTTTCTGAAAATATAGGAGTTATAAAATTGTCCCACTTGATTTTAATAAGTGGGATAGTTTTATACTCTCTCTTTTGTTTAGTAGATATTGAATATGCTCTACCTTGAATGAAATGGAGAGATATTCAATGGGAAGAAAGGCAATCTTTACCTATGAAAACACAAGTATATTATCGATTATAGAAATAATAATTTATTTCTAATGATGGAGAGAGGAACCTTTCCCTAGTGGAGTCAACAGAAAATATCTCTGTGGGGAAAATTTATGACACTACATAGAGTTTAGGAATTTCTTATTTAGATGATAAAATTCATCATTAAGGAATAAGCATATTATCTCAAAAGATAAAGATGCTGTTATGTAATAAATTCAATCATTTAATAAAAGACTCCTAAGGCTAATGGGTCTTTCATGTACTAAAGAGTTTTCTCTTCAACTACATAGGAAGTAGAGCAGGATTTATTTTAAACTAGGTTCATGGTTCCCTATAAGGGAAAACCCTTATAGTTAATTATATCATAGGAAGAAGGGTCTCTTCCTAAGAATACTCTTGATTAAAGAAATGAGCTATTAATTTTAAGGATTTGTAGGCTAGTTTCCAAAGAAAAAATATTTGGAATTTTAATTGGGAATGATCTAAAGTAAAAATAATGTTCTTTTCAAAAGCCAAATGGGATGAGGTAAGAAATGCCTATTGATATTGGGATACCTAGTAAGCATTTCAATTATCCTATCATTGGGCTTTAAATTTTAGAATTTAATTTAGATTTTGAGTTGACATTTTTTACAAGTCCAGGGCTTAGATACTAGCAGCACAAGACTACAAAAATGCTTAGGGTTGAATGCTTATTCCAAGGAGGATGCTTCAGAACCTAAGTCTATCTGCGTTTCTGACATAAGTAATATGCTTGACCTAATTTCATTTTGGGAATTATCAATCGTTCCTATCATTTGAGGGAACAGACCTATCCCTAACTCTTTTGGAATTATAACCTGCTTGGATGGGCTACTAGCTAATGCCACCTAAGCCTAAGCGCATTTAAAATCCATGATGCTAAGTCTCATGTATGCAAGATGGCTAGGTTGTCATATTTTAAGAAAGAATTTAAGAACCTAGACTCACTCCCTAATCCCTAAGATCATGTGGGGTATGAAATGCACTAACTAATGCACAGTTTTTTAACTTTTTAGATGTTTTGACTCATGATTCATTTAATGTCTTGGGTATGCATTTTTATTCCTAAATGCAATTTAATTAGAAATTCTTATGGGCCAAATCAATAAGAGAAGGGAAAACTTTCCCAAGAAGACGATCATCCTTATAGGTTAGATGCCCCTTATGTGCAATGGGTGAAGTGCCTAATTTAAGAGTTGAAAGTAATATGATTGCATGATTTTAGAGAGCTAATTGTTTCAAATTGATTTTAAGTTCTTTCTATGGCTTCAATTTATGTGAGATTTCAAGTTTCTTTAATTCTGTGTTTGAGTTTATTAAATTTAAGTTGGATAAAAACTTTAATTTTTCATATGAGCCTACGTCAGACGTTAATCACACAAAGCACAACACAAAAAGAAACTCAAAAATAGGTTGATTCTACTACACACTCAAAATAAATCAAGCTAATTTAATTGAAAGAAAGACCAACGTGGCTGAGTACTATTGTATACCCTGAAAGAAAGACCAAATGAATAGTCAAGTTCTGCACTTATACAATCCAGCCTAGAACTACAAGTTTAGATCTATGGGTCTTCTTTACAAGATCGTCACCTTCTTCAAGGACCTACATTGGGCTTCATAGGGGACCTCTACACTCATCTGCTGGTAGGGTCTGCTAATCGTAGACCCAATAGATCCTAACTTAATTCTAAGCTAGAATTTATATTTTAAATTCAAAAATAAAGGTTAAGCCTGATAGAACAAATGTTAGAAAAATACAAACAACACACAATAATTATATTTTATAAATATACGGGCTTAGCATTAGTTGCTTACCAAGCTCACCTTTCCTATTGGGCTATGCTAAAGGACTATTCAACACCTATTATATTTTAAAGATGTCGCTGACTAAATTGCCCACCCCAATGTCTTCGCTTGGATCGATACCCAGACAAGACTTAAAGGCGAAAGGGGCCAGGCCCCTCCTCCATCTTTGGAATAAGTAAAATAATGTAAAAAGTAGTAGTATTTCGCTTCCACTAGTGAGCCGGCTCCAACATATCCTAATTACTAATTTTGGAAGAAATGTTAAACTTATCCAAAAATGAGGTCAACACCCTTTCATTGAAATATTTGACTATTAAAACTTTTGAAAATTTATTAAGTAAAGCCTCTAGCTTACAAGGAGAAGCTCCTAGGATGTCGTTCCTTAGAGATCAGTCCACTATAGAAATAACAAAACCTAGGAAAGTGTTCGAAAAGAAGGGAGGCAATGTCTCTATAGGGGGATAAAAAAAGCTCTTATTCAGGCTGAAGTAATGTGACCATCTTATAGGGCATCACAATAACAATTATCACCACCTCCTAAGAAAGTTCTTACTAGCCCTTTCAATGAAATAATAAACTAGACTTATTCTTTTAAGAGAGAGGCAGTGAGGTAAATCTTTAAAAATTTGAATAAAAAGCCAAATATTTTTTATGCTTAGCCCAAGGATCAATCTTTTAATGGAATAATAAAAGTTCCATTTGATTGGTATCCTAACTCTGTTAAGAATGTTACAAAATATAATTTGATTCTTTATGCTTAGCCCAAGGATACAACTCAAAAAATTGAAAATTTATGGAATAATAAAAATAAAATTTTGGAATCCAAAGCTTGTGTTCGGTTAGGTACCATTGGACCTTTAGATAATAATAAACACTATTTAATGATAAGTACTTATATGGAATCTAATCAAATTTTTGGATCCTATCTAATCCTTTAGAAGGAGTCTATCTTGAAACATTAGATGATCCAGATGATTGCTTAATTCAAAATGCAGCCACAAAATTTAAAGAAGAAATAAAATTTACTGTTCATGAATTAAAAGAGATCAACTTAGGAACTCAAAGAGACCCAAGGATAACTTTTGTTAGTTCACTATCACTATCAGTGTCAAGAGTATCAACATCTTTGGGGATTCTCAGTTGGTCATCAACCAGATTGTCAGGTCCTACCAAGTTCTCAAACCCAAGCATCAGCATTAATATGAGTATACCATGAAGTTGTTGGCCCAGATTCATGAAGTTACCATTACATGGTTCCCTGAGCAGAGAACGCAATAGCAGATGCCTTGTCCAAACTTGCCAAAGAATTGGCATGTCTGGAAGATGAGTTCATTTTCGTGAGGGTCCAAAATAGACAAGTCTTATCCCTTATTGATGCTAAACTCATGGAGAGACTTTCTCTTAAAGGGGAGATTACCATTGCCAAAATGGACAAGGAGCTGGATTGGAGGCAACCATTCATAGATTACTTGAACATCAAAAAACTACCTCAAGAGAAATCACAAGCCCATCAGGTGAAACAAAGAGCTCTCTCCTACGCTCTTGTTGATGGTACCCTGTACTGTCGGTCCTTTGACCTAATGTGATTATGTTGTTTAGACAAATATGAAGCCCATGGAATTATAACCGAGGTGCACTCAGGTCTATGTGGAGCACATCAATCTGGTCTGAAGATGAAGGCGAAGATCAAAAGACTTGGATATTACTGGCCTTCAATGATCACTGATTACATGGATGTAGCTAGGAGATACCATCAGTGTTAGGTGCATAGTGTGGTCCTCCACCAGCCACCCAACATTCTATACCCTACTTTGGCCTCATGGTCATTTGAGTGTTAGGGTACCGACATTGTAGGTCCGATTGATCCTCCTTCTTCCAAGGGGCTTCGATTCATCTTAACTACTACCGAATACTTTTCCAAGTGGGCGGAAGCCATCCCACTCAGAGAGGTCACAGCTCACCATGTGCTTCAATTTTTTGAAACCATATCGTATATAGGTTCGGGGTGCCTTGATGAATTATATCTAATAATGGTACTGCATTCAAAAGCATGAAGATCAATAGCTTCACCAGAAGACATGATATAGATTGGAGATATCCACTATCTACTACCCTAGAGCTAATGGCTTAGTGGAAGCATTCAACAAAACTCTCATCCAGATACTGAAGAAGACTCTTGATGATAAAAAATGACAGTGGAATGAGTAGTTGGTTAAAGCATTGTGGGTCTACCGCACCACATACCATACTCCAACTCAGTCTACCCCATTTTCCATAGTGTATGGGTTCAAAGCTATTCTTCCTTAGGGTAGGTGTAAGAGTCCCCCAGTGGCATCTTATCCCTCTTTCACAACACAAACATAATCGCCTCGTGCTATTAGAATAGGTGTAAGAGAATCCCAGTGGCATCTTATTTGGATTAGCATAACTAAGTTAGGTGTAAGAGAACTCAAATGACATCCTTTCTTAGTAGGAATTCTTGTTTCCATCCATGGCACCATTTCATAATTTCCCAGCATGTTTAAGGTAGGTGTAAGAGCCCCCTAGTGGTTTCCTTTTCCTTTTAACACATGCACAATAATAAACACAAATCTTTTGTCTCAAGCTACTTGATGTGGGAGCAAGCCCCCTGTGGCACTCACTCATTAGCTGCTCTAGGTCGGGTCTACATGATACATTGCTAGTATGTCACCCTAGTGGTCACTTATTTAGAGGATGTAAGCCCCTGAGCTTTCTTCCCAACTTGATCATTGTAAACTAATGAGCACCTTGCTAGTATGGTAGTCTGCACTGCCCAGCTAGTAAGCTACCTCATTGTTGACTTTGTTTAAAAAGATGTTAGTCCTCGTGCTTTCTTCTTGAACTAGCCATCATGCTCTAACTAGGTCGAGTATATTTGAGGTTTAGGATAAGTCCCTTAGAGGCTCCTTTTCTCTTGACTACTTTTGAGTTAATTTAAGTCCCCAATGGCATTCACTCAGTAGTCACCCTAGGTTGGATAGCACCTATAAAGCCAAAGACAGACTATCCCAATAGTGAGTTCCACTATAGGAAGTTGTGAGTCCTCGAGCTTTCTTCCTAGGCTGATTGTTGCAAACTGATAGGCACCTTAGGTTGGTTGATGTTCTCTATGCTGATAGTGACTCACCTAGTGAGTACACCACTCTTAGCAAATATGAGTCCCCAAGCATTATCCTTGAGTTGGACACCGAATACCTATTGAATATATGATTAGCCATGTCATCTTCTCCAAGGTTATGGATTAAGCCATTATCAGACCCATTCCCTGTGGACACTCTATTTGGATCAATTCCTTTGTGATCCCATTTAGAAACTACCTGGGAGGCTTTTGGATTGGACAGTTCCCCATTCCTAGTAGCCACCCTTGTGGTTAAAAAATCTATTTTGTGGATGTGCAGATTCTCCCTAGGTTCAATAAATCTGAGATAAGTCTAGGCTAATATAAGATCCTTCTCAGTTTGATCCCTCACAAACTAACAGGGTCCATGATAAATAAACTAAAATAAAATAAACAAAATTAATTCACTTCTAGATTAGGAATTCAAGCCCCCAAAGGGCACCTTCTCCCAAGCAAGCATCCTATCTTTAGGGCAGTGTCAGCAAAACTCCCTATAGGATTTTCCTGACTACCTGAGTTGAGATAAATCACCGGGTTGGTACTCACTCTATAGTCACCCTTAGGTCGGGTTCAATATATTTTTCCACAAGCAGGTTACCCCGAAAGTCATTTCACTTTGAAAGATATAAGACTACGATGCATTCTTTCTAGCATGATTATCGCAAACCGACGGGTAGCCTTAGGTCAGGTTTTGATTTGTTTCCCAAAGCAACTGATTGCCCCAGTGATCTTTTCTAGTGGAAGATGTGAGTCCCTGAGCTGTCTTCCCTTCAATTAATCATTGCAAATTGAAAGGCACTCCTTTGGTTGGATAGTTCTTCCATCGGTCGGGAAGCTACTCCCTTTATTTCAATAAATCTGAGATAGGTCTAGGCTTCTATAAGCTCCTTCTCAGTGTAATCCATCGTAAACTGATAGAATCCATAAATAAATTTAAAATTGAAAATCAATCCTTGACTACCTTTGAGCTGATTTAAGTTTCCTAGTGGCATTCACTCAATAGTCAGCCCTAGGTCAGCTTCAATTTGTTGCCTAAAGCAACTGATCACCCTAGTGGTTTCTTATTTCTAGAAGATGTGAGTCCCTGTGCTTTCTTCTTAAGACTTGACCATTGTATACTAAAAGCCAGGTCCCCTTCATTGGATAGTTCTACCTTGTGTTTGGTAGACTACTCCCTTTGAATTGATAAATCTGAATTAGGTCTAGGAGTTCATGGCCCCTACTCAGTGCAGTTCATTACAAACCTATGGGATCCATCATAATCAAAACAAATCTAAAAATCAAATCAATCTTGACTATCTTTGAGTCGATCTAAGTCCCCTAGAGACATTCACTCAATAGTCAACCTTAGGTTGGGTTCAATCCATTGCCTTTCCAATAAATTATCCCAACAACTGGTCTCTACTTTGGAGGATGTAAGTCTACTATGCTTTCTTCCTAGTACACCTGCTACATACTGAAAGGTATCCCTTTGGTTGACTAGTTCTACTATGTGTTTAGTAGACTACCCCTTTGGATTGGTAAATTTGAATTAAGTCTTAGCCTCCATGGCTCCTATTCAATACAACCCTTATAAACCAACAAGGTTCATCTAAAAATTAAAACCTAACAAATTTAAAACAAATTCAACCCTTTTCCCTAGCAAAACAAATCAAATCTTTTTCTCCTCAGTGAGATTCAAACCAAATCAAACCACTCATCCCCTTGTGGATGACTTGAACCTGCTTCCCTAGTAGAAGGTTCACACTCTATCCTTTAGTGGATTTCTCCCTCTCTCTTATGTCTTGGACACAAGTAGAGTCACATTGTACTAAGCTCTGGATTCATTCTTTTCCTTGGGTTAAGGATAGATTATTTCTATTAGTGCTTATGATCTATCAGTGTTGTTGATCATTTCGGTCAACACCAATACGTGCGGTGTTCCTTATTAGTCACACCACACCTATTGGGCACCCTTTGTTGACCTAATTTTTAAAATGAGCTCTCAACCCCTCCATCTTAAACATAGGATTCCTCTTAGGCTTTAAGAGCTCTTTAGTCTTAAGACACATCTAGTTATTAGGTGGACACTCAAACCTAGCCCTAGAAGACTTCGAAGAGTTAGCCATAGGAATAGGTCATGCCTTAGGAGTGTTAGGAAAACTTGCCTACCCTTAGCTTAAACCATTCCTCACTTTCCTTCATTCAAGTAAAACTCTAAATCAATCTTAATTGATTTTCTCCAATTCTAAATCAAATATGTATGATTGAAATCCCTGATCAAAATCTATGATTGAAACCCACGATTAAAATCCATCAAAATTCCTAAGTCCAAATTTTGCCTTAGTCCTTAACCTTCCCTTAAGGACTTAACCAAAATTATGATTCAAACCTATTCAAATCTTTGAGATTTTCTCATTTATATGCACATACATAAATGAAATATAAATTCAAACCCATCAAATCAAATTCAAAATTCAAAATCAATTCATGAAATGTTTCCTTAAATCCTTTAAATTCCCTTTAATGGATTTAACCTAAATCTTGATTGAACCTATTCAAACCCTTGGGATTTTCTCATAACTTATTTATATTCTCATTTATACTCTCATATATAAATTAAATATAAATATAAATCAATCAAATCCAACTCAAAAATTAATTTCCAATTTAAAACTCCCTTAGATCCTTTAAATTCCCTTTAATGGATTTAAATCTTGATCAAACCTATTCAAACTCATGGGATTTTCTCAAAACTTATATGTATTCTCATTTATATTCTCATATATAAATGAAGTATAAATATAAATCAATCAAATCCAGTTCAAAAATTAAATTCCAATTTAAAAATTTCCTTAAATCTTTTAAATTCCCTTTAATGGATTTAACCTAAATCATGATTAAACCACTTCAAATCCTTGAAATTTTCTCATAATTCTTTTATATTCTCATTTATATTCTAATATATAAATGAAATATGAATTCAAACAATCAAAACAAATTCCAAAAATCAAACTCAAATCAACTCAAAATACAATTTAAGTCTTTCAAGTCAAAATCCTGAACATAGCCAAAATAATTTCAAATCAAACCAAAGTCTTGATTTTATCTCATGGTTCAATCAACCTTACAATCTTGAGCTCATGTATAAATCCAAACTTCAATCAAAGAATCAAAACCTAATTCAAAAATCAAACCCAAAACCCTTTCATATTCTTCCTTAGAATATGAAATTGTCAAATGGATCAAAACCCATTTGACTTCAAAATAAATGGATTTATATTTTAATCATGAGTCCATATACAAGATCAACCAACTTCAAATCAAGCTTTGACCAAGCCATTTAATCCACTTAGGCTTACTTGACCCAAAGTGACCTAAAGTACCCTTATGAGCCAAATTTTGATGATCAATCAATCAAATTGGGACAAACCAAGTCAAAGCTAAGGGTTGACCAAGTCAACACTTAGCCCAAAATGAAAGCTTACATAGCCAAATTCCACCATAGGTCAAATTGATTAAAACCATTGATCTAAGTTCACTCATGACTTATGTTTGAACTTGACCAAGCCAACATTTGAGCCTAACCTAGCCCAATTGGCTCACTTGACCCAAGTTGACCCATTTTGACCTAAAGGGTCAAAATGTGTCGAAACTTGATCTAAGCCAAATTGATTGAAACCAATAAGTCAAGTCCATTCCAAATCACCTATGAAACTTGACCAAAGCCTCAATTGGCTAACTAGACCTAACCTAGCCCAATTGACCTTTGACCCAACATGACCTAATGGGATCATGTTGAGCCAAAATTGAACTTAACCCAAATTGATTGGAAATAAAGATACCAATCAACTCCATATGACTAACCTAACCTAAACCTACCCTTGACCTACCTCAAATAGGTCAAATGGGCCAAATAGGTCAACTTGACCCATTTGACCTAAATGAAGTCATATGAGCCATATTCAAAACTAATCCAAATTTGATCAAACCAAAGCCACCAAAACATTTCAAATGGTTATATGAACTTGACCCAACCATTGGTTTGACATAATTCGACCTATTGGTCAACTTGACCCAAGTTGACCCATTTTGACCTAAATGGGTCAACATGAGCCAAACCCTATCAAATGAATTCCAAACCTCATGAAACTTGACCAAAACTAATTTCTCCTCATACTCAACATATCCAAAGTGGAAAAACAACAAAATGACCATCCTACTCCTAGGCCATAAAATAAATTTTGGCATGATCCATGGGTAATTTGGACATACCCTCTTCACATCTACTTGAGGCTTTCCTAAAAGCTCAAGGGGACCTAATGATGACTGGTGCACCCAAGCCAATAGATTTGGATCAGCCCATTTGGTTCTTAGACCAAACTCAACCCTATGGTCAAAAATTGAAAATTCAAACTCCCTCTCAAGCTCAAATTCAAGCACATGGGAGGGTGGCAATCCACTCCTTAGATCAAACCGACCATGTCCACACTCAAATAGTCAAAACAAACTCCCCAATATGATCAATTGGATCAGAATGGCAAGAGCATTGTCGGTCGTCCGATCCTTCAATGGGAAGATATACTCCCCCTAAACAAACTTAAATCATAATTCCCTAATTTGATTGAGTGCTAGTGAGACCTAGGAGCCATCAGAGAGTGATAGAAAGCATCCTACAGCTCATTCCTTTCTCCCATTTCTCGATTTTCAAATAGTGAAAATAGGGGAAGCCAATTGAATTGCCAACTTCTTCCACACTTCATTTCCTTCCAATTGCTCTTGCACACTTCATTTAGGAGCTAAGTCAAGTGCGCCTAAGCTTCTATTGGAGTTCCCATAATAAGGAAGAATCTAATTCAATCAATGCCTCAAGCTACCCAAGGAGGTGTTGGTCTATACATTGATCCAGGCAACCTCAAGTGC
This sequence comes from Cymbidium sinense, assembly GCA_021442155.1. Lineage (NCBI taxonomy): Eukaryota > Viridiplantae > Streptophyta > Magnoliopsida > Asparagales > Orchidaceae > Cymbidium > Cymbidium sinense. Next base: position 83,686,888 of record CM038215.1, read on the forward strand.
TCATACTCTTAGCAAGGCTTCATGTCAACCAGACGAAGCTTCTCCAAGGGAATCAAGCACCGGTGATCACCTCTGGTGAGGTATGGGATTTTTTTATCATTAAACTCAATGTGCTGTGGAGCTTTATGAAATTATTTTTCACCTCATCAATTTTTGACTGTTGGATTTGCCGCTCTCTATCATTAGATGGTGTGAGTTGAATTTGATTTGATTCCATGCTAGATCGAGCTTGGATATTTCCCTTGATCATGGACAGTCTCTATTGATCAAGGGGAAGAACTTGGATGATCTAAGCCATCCATCCGTGCATTTTAGGTGGATGGCTGAGATTATTCAGCACATTTAGATTTCCTATTACTCATTTTAAAACACGGGGAGGTCCCCTGGCTGTTCGATCTTTGATCGGACGGTAGAGGATTAAAGCGCGTGCACTTCCAGCCACCCCGGTGATTTGACAACTTAAGTGATCCCCTCACAGCACGACGCGTGTAAAGCGCGCTGACCGCTGCTGCCACGCGTCACGTTATGAGCCAGGGATTAGTTAGGGATTAATAAAATTCTTTAATTAATTCACTTAGAGATCTTCCAAAATTTTAACTCTTGCTAGAAAGTTCAAAAAAAAAAAAAAAATTCTATGGAAAGATAATTCAACCTAGAATATTTTAAAATTAATTTCAATGGGTTTTGAATTATGATTTTCTCAGAATTTAAGTTTTATTAGAAAATGTATTTTTCTAATTAATTTTTAATTAGGTTTTTAATTAATTCCAAATTTCTTGGGTAAGTTTTAGGGGATGACTTCTGCCTCCCCTAATTTTCTTGGGATTTATTAAAGGCTTGATTAGAATAATTACATATGATTTCATTAATTACCCTCTTTATGTAATTAAGCATAATTAGGGTATGATTAGTGATTTTAACCTATAATTAAGGTTGATTAAGGTTAGATCCAGTAAGTAGGTGATTTATGGAATATTGTTGGGGAATTTCTCCTAAGCTATTCCTTAAACCCCCCTCTTCTCTCCTTAATCTCCTCTTAATTAAGGGTTAATTCATTAATTATCCCCTTAATCAATTTTTAAAAATTATAAAAAGTTCCAGAACTTAATTAATCTACCTTGGGTAGGTGCTTAGGTGTTTAAAATTCTATGTTCAATTAAGGAAATCAAAACCCAATTCACAAGTGTGAAAGGGTGTTTTGAAATTACTTAAGCTAAATCTCTTAGTTTAATTAACTTTTAATTGTGAGCCAAATTGCATTAGGCCTTTTCATTATTAGGTCATTACAAATTTAAATTCCTTATGGGTTTTATGTCATCTCACTGGCTCATAATTATTTAGTTAATTCTTCTATGGTGGTGTAGGTAAGGGTTAACTAAGTTACTTAAATCATACCTTAACTTAATCAACACATAAAAATGGATTTAATTGTTTACAAATTAAACAAAAATATCAAACACATGTGGGAATGGGTTAGGAACAGCTAACTCATCTTACCTTTTCAAAATTAAATCAAACTTTAAACTAAACAAAAATCACTTTGAATTCACTTTGATTTATTCTAAATTTTCTTATTCCATAAGAATATGTTTAGGATTTAAGTGAAGTGAGTTTGTTTACATGATTTCATTGATTTTGGATCTGTTTCCCAACATGTTAAGTTGTATGTCATGTGATATCATGCATTTATAGTTTTGAAATTCAAATTTTAAAATAAAATTGTTCTTTATGTCAAATTTGCATGTGTTGGATAAAGTAGAAATATGAAAGGCTATTATCACTACTAAATCCAAATTAATTTCAAAATATATAAATAAAATACCAAATCTAAAAGTGTGCTACTTATAATTTAATTATGAGTTTGCATGTGATAGATTATAAAGGTATGCTTAGCATAGGTTTGCTTTCTTTCTTATGTTAGCATAGTTTTGAATAAGAGTTGGTAAGATGTAGGGTTCATTTGAAAAGAACCCGACACTTACTTAATTTCATACCCTATTCATCCCTATGTTATCACCTAAGAAGGGTTTCCTATATTTGCATAGATTAATTTCATAAACAAAAATGAACCCATCAAACAACTTTGCATTTTCCTTTTTTATTTCATTTCTTTTATACATATGTTTATATTTACCAAAAATGGTATATTAGTCTAGACAACTCCGAGGTTGCGAGGCTTTAAGCAGCCCTAAGTAGGTCTTGTACCTTACACCTCTGGTTAACAATGGCACTATACTCACTTATGTCTTTCTTACTTTCATGTGTATGTGAAAATTTAGATAAGGAAAACCCTTTCTACTTAAGAAAAAGCATGCATAATCAACTTTTAAATTTCCTTAAATGGATTACTTAGCATGCATCATAAAGTGTGTCTAATACTCTCATTTGCATGTATAGATATGCTTAAGGTCCATCCATATGTATGTTATATATGTGGGGAAAGAAATGAATGTTATCTGAATTTTGATTCATTTTATTTAATCTTAAAATGTCTTTCTTTTTGAATAGGTTCATTTAGAGTTTATCTAAACTTAGGGTTAATTATAAGACTTAATCAAAACATTCACTTAAATAAAACTAAAAAAATGTGAATCTACTTTAGAAATTACTTAGGTTAGGGAAGAAAAGAGAAGTTCTCTTCTCTTTCCCTCTCTTCATAACTTAGTAATTAATTGTAGGAACCACTTAAACCAAATCAAAACATGAAATAAAATCAACCCAACATAATTAAACAACTTAAATGAAACCCTCCTCTAAGTTGAACATGTTCTTCACACTTATAAAATTTAAACCTAAATCCATAGCAAAGCATACCACACAAACCTTCAAAGCACACACATTAGCCTAAGTCACGACTTCTAGCCTTAGGTTAGGTCGGTGCATGGTTTGATGTCTGTTTTATTTTTTGATATATGTTTTAGACTGTATGTTAGGGTGTATGCTTGTAGAATGAATGGTCGGACATGCTTAGCCTAACTATGCTTTTCTATAGGGGATTATGCTAAAGAGGTGCTATCATAAATAAAAATATAAATACTTTTGCTTGTAGGTGCTTTATACCCCTAAGCATAATCCATGGGCAAGGTGGACTTAGTCACCCATGTGTGGGGTGATAAGTCCATTTTACATGCTTGGGATTTGTGTGGTTTGTTTTAGCTAACCTTTGTTTTATAGGTGTTAGTTAGATTTCCACTTTTCCTTTTCATGTAATTTTGTGCAATTAGGATTTTGGAATAATTTTTATGGGGATTAGGATGATCATTGGTCATAAGATCCTAGCTTATGTACCATGTGAAACCTTGGAGCATCCACCTTTCAACCATCCAAATGAAGGAACCAAAAGAAGAAAGAAGGAAAGAAGAAGAGAGAAGAAAGAAGAAAGAAGAATAAAGCTTCAAGACCCCCATAACAATGAATTCCTTGCTTAATTATAATTTAATTCATTTGTAATCCGGGTTGTACAAGGGTAAAGCTTGGCTACCCACATTTGATATTTTTAGGTTTGTGTAGTGGTGCCCAACCACAATGGCCTTTTATTCATTTTACGATTAGCTTAATAAATTGGTTGATGATTTGTTTAGCTTTTGCATTAAGTGGCATGATTTTCCTAGTTTCTTCCTTGCTTTATGTATGGCCTAGATATGGATTAAGCTCTTTAGAAAAAATAAATCTTTTACCCAACTTAATAACTCAAAATAAAATTAAACAACTCATAACCTCACCTAAAGCTTAGGTTTAAAACCAAGATAAAATAATTAGCAACCCCTTAGATGGATGAGCATTTCTTTTATAATATCATGCACAAATGCATCTTATTTCATTCTTGATTGGAGGGATTCTACCTTTGTCAAAGAAACTTGGCTTGACCTTTGAGAGCCATGGTGAAAACTCACCTCCTCCCTTCTCGCTTATTTTGACCAATAATCTAATTTCTCGTGCATTAGTCATATGAATCTTATCAGCTTGAGTCAAAATATTTATCCAAAATGAAAATAAAAAATGAAATTTGAATTGCATTAAATTTAGGTCATTTGAAGCATGCCCTTTATATGATCTACTCTCTTTAAGGAGTGAGTTTAAGGACTTAGTCTCTTTCTAAATAAATAACATCCTAGCTATCTTGCATAAGCATAAAGACTTGCCTTCATGTATTTAAAATTATAGGAGGAATTAGTTGGCAGCCACCCCTAGGTGGTTGTAAGTCTAAATTATTGGGCGGTTTGTCTTTTCTTATGAAGGCAAACCAATTACCCATTTTTGCCTTAGATTTAGGTTATGCTTCTGGCCCTCATCGAAGCTCCCTAAGTTTATGTTCGGAGGTTGCTTCTCCCCTTTGTGGGCTTTAAGTTTAATTCCTAACCTCTTAGGCATTTTCTTAATCTTGTGTTAAGGAATCTTAAGTCCTAAATTTTTAATGAAAAATTCAACTTACACAAACTAAATCTATTTCAAAAATGTAAAGCCCAATTATAGAATAGTTTGAGATTGCTCGCTAGGTTTCCTAGCATCGTGGGCATCTCCTACTTATCTTCCATTTTGGCTTCGATAATAACACCCTCTTTTGATCAATTCCATTTGATCTTCAAAAATAAAACCAATTGATTGATAGTCATTTCTTATTTAAATCTTCAAAGACAATGATCATTTACCTTAATCGAGAGTTTTCATAAGGGATCCCTCCCTTAGGATGTAATTAACTATGGGGGCTTGCCCCTATAGAGAACTTCACGAACCCAATTTAAAATAAACGTTGCTTTATTTTTCAATGTAAAGTAGGGAAGAATCTCAGGTATATATGTAGACCCATCATCCTTAGGAGTCCTTATTGAGGTAATTAGGTCCATTAAAGGGTAGTGACTTCTGTCTTTCAAGATAGTACACTATTTTCTTGATGGCGTACCCAATCATCTAAATAAGTATATCTGTAGATCTGCATGGCATCCTAAAATGATGAATTTCTATAAAGGTCTTATCCTCTTTCATTTCTCACCAACAAATTTGAAAGGCGACTCTGAGACCTCTATAGGAATTTTTGTCCACATTAAGTTAAACCCTTTAGTTTAATTAATCATTAATCATGAGCCAATTGCATTAGGCCCTTTTCTTTCCTAGGTGCATTATTGATTTAAATTCCTTGTGTGGTTTTATGTCATTTAATTGGCTCATAATTATTTGATTAAGTATGGTAAGGTGGTATAGGTAAGGGGTAATTAACACACTTAATTCATACATTAACCTAACTAAAGCATAAAATTGATCTAAACACCTAAAAATTAAACTAAAACAATAAACATATGTGGGAATGGGTTAGAAACAGCAAACTCACCTCACATTTCTCAAATTAAATCAAACTCAGAACAAAATCAAACCTTCCTTAAAAATAATTTGATTTGCTTTAAGCTTTCTTATTTCATAAGATTGTCTTTAGGAATTAATTAGGGTGAATTTGTTTACATGCTTTCATCACTTTAGTTCTTTCCTAACATGCCAAATGTGTTTGTCAAATGAGTTTCATGCATTCATGCTTTTCAAAAATTAAATTCAAAATGAAATGTTTTCTTTATGTAAAATTGCATATTTTTGGCTAAAGAAAAATATGAATGACTATTATCACTATTAAATCCAAAAATATTTTAAAAATGTACAAATCAAATACCTAAAATTGAAAGTGTGCTACTTATAATTATTTATAAGCTTGCATGTGGATATAAATATAAAGATGTGCATAGTGTAGCTCTCCTTCTCTTTTCTTTTGGCATAGTTTTGAATAGAATTTGGCAAAGTGTATAGTTCATTTGAAAAGAACACAACACTTGTCTAACTCATTCCTATTCATTCCTACACTATTACCCAAGAAGGACATCCACACTAGCACATATAAATTGCATAAACAAAATAAATAAACAAATGCAAACTTTTTGCATCTTTCTTTTCCATTCATTTATTTTTTACATGTATTTGTATTTAAGAAAAGTGGTATATTAGTCTAGAAAACCCTAGGGTTGCGAGGCTTTAAGTAGCCCTAAGTAGGTCTACCTTACACCCCTGCTATGATATTCATATATATGCCTTTATATATACATGTGCATGTGAATAATGTATAAAAGAAACACCTCTTTTCTACTTAATGAAAATCATGCATCATAAAACACTTTAATTTTATTAAGTAACATTTCTTATCATTCATCATAAAGTGTGCTAAACGTTTCCATCTTACATGCATAGATATTCTTAGGATGCATTCATATGCATGTTATACATGTTGGGAAAAAATGAGGTGATGTGTGTTTTGTGATATTAATTCACTTTATTTAATCTTAAAATGCCTTTCTTTTTTAATAGGTTTATTTATAGAAAATCTAAACTTAGGATTAATTAAAATAAATAGTAAAACATTCATTAAACAAAATCAAATATGAATCTACTTTAGAAATTACTTAAGGTAGGAAAGGAAAGAGAAGTTATGTTCTCTTTTCTCTCTCTTTAAAACTTAGTAATTAATTGTAGGATTCACTTAAACTATTGTAAAATACAAAATAAAATCAACCAAAATCAACTAAACAACTTAAATGAAACCATCCATCTAAGTTGAACATCTTCACACTTAGAGAATCTAGGCCCTAAAGTCATAGCCAAGCATACCACACAAACATGTTAAAGCACACACATTATGTTTAGTTACCACTTCTAGCCTTAGGTTAGGGTGGTGCATGGCTTGATGTTTGCTTTTGTTTTGTGATGTATTATTTCTAGTCTCGATGGTAGGGTGTATGTGTGTAGAATGAATTGTAGGATGATTTATTCTAATCATTATTTTATGCAAGGGATCATGCTTAAGGAGTGCTGTAATAAAAATATAAATGCTTTTGTTGTGCAGGTGCTTATATCCCTAAGCATAATCCAATAGGCCAAGTGGACATGGTTACACATGTGTGGGTGTTAAGTCCAATATACATGCTTGGAATTTATATGGTTTGTTTAGCTAATCTCTATTTTTGCAGATGTTAGTTAGATTTACTTTTCCTTTTTCATGTAATTTTTGCAATTAGAATTTTGGAATGAATGTTATGGGGGATTAGGATGAGCATTGGTCATAAGATTATATCTTATGTACCATGTGAATCCTTTGGAGAAATCACCTTCCAACCATCCAAAAGAAGGAACCAAAAGAAGGAAGAAGAAAGATGATAGAAGAAAGAAGAACAGAAGAAATGAAGACCCCCATAACATGAATTTTCTTACTTAATTGTAAATTAATTCATTTGTAATATGGTTATATAAGGGTAGAGCTCGGCTACACAATTTGTTCTTGGGTTTTTGCGGTGGTGCCCAACCATAAATGGCATTTTATTCTTTTGTGTTAGCTTTATAAAATGTTTGATGTTTTGTTTAGCTTGTGCATTAAGATGGCATGTTTTCTTAGTTTCTTCTTTGCTTGATGTATGGCCTGGATGATGATTAAGCTTTTAGGGAAAATAAATCTTTTACCAAATTAATTAACTCAAAATTAAAAATTAACAACTCATAACCTCATTTAAAGCCTAAGTTAAAATCAAGATAAAAGAATTAGCAACCCCTTAGTTGGATGAGTGTTTCTTTTATAATATCATGCATAAAAAGTATATTGATTCACTCTTGATTGGAGGGCTTCCACCTTTTCTAAAGAACTTGGCTTGACCTTTAAGAGCCATGGTGGAAACACACCTCCTCCATTCTCACTAATTTTGGCCAATAATCTTACTTCTCATGCATTAGGCATATAAATCCTATAAGCATGAGTCAAATGATTGTCCACAAATAAAAATAAAAAGTAATATATTTTGCATTAGATCTAGGTCATTTTTCATGCCCTTACATGATCTAGTCTCTTAGGAAGTGAGTTTAAGGACTTAGTCTCTTTCTAAAATAAATAATAGCCTAGCTATCTTACATAAAGCATATGACTTGCCTACATTAATTTAAAATCATAGGAGGAGTTAATTGGCGGCCACCCCCAAGCAGTCAGTCAATTTTTCCTCTCTTGTGGAGGAAAACCAAATACCCATTTTTCGCCTTAGATTTATGTCGTGCTTTCTGGCCCTTGCCAAACCTCCCTAGATTATGGTTCTGTGGTTGCTTCTCTCTTCTATGGGCCAGAAGTATAAATCCTCACCTCTTAGGAATTTCCATAACCTTGTATTATGGAATTATAAGCCCTAAACTTCTAATGAAATTCAACTCAAACAAATAATTCAATTTCAAAAATGTAAACCCTAACCATAGGATAGTTTGATATGCTCACTAGGTTTCCTAGCATTGTGAGCATCTCGTACTTATCTTCCTTCTGCTTCGATAATAATTCTCTCTCTTTGATCAATCTCATTTGATCTTTCAAAATAAACTAATCAATTGATAGTCCTACCTATTGAAATCTTTGGAGATAATATTCATTTACCTCAATCGATAGTATTCCTAAGGAATCTCATTTCTTAGGATGTAATTAACTATGGGGGCTTCCCCTATAAGGAACTTAATGAACTCAATTTAAAATAAACCCTACTTTACTTTTCCATGTAAACTAGGGGAAGAATCTTTGATACATATGCAGACCCATTATCCTTAGGAGTCTTTATTGAGGTGATTAGGTCCATTGTAGGGTGGTGACTTCTATCTTTTGAGATAGTACACCTCTTCTCAATATTGTACCCAGTCACCCTCAATAAGAACATCTACGGATCTACATGGTGTCCAAAAATGTATAAAAAGAAAGTATATTTCTATCTTCATTTTATCCCGCATAGAGTGAAGATGGAAGTACACATTTCTTTTTAGAAATACTTATAAATGTCACCACATTGATCTAGGTGCATCAGTGAGCATTATCAGTCTAAAGACTCTTGCCTACTTGAGGATCGACTTCTCTACACTCTGAGGAGATCAAATGATGTAGAGAGGATTCAATGAACAAGGCGAGAGTGCATTAGGTTCTATAGTGTTACCTTTGGAGATAGGTGACTGCAGGATGAAATCCAAGTTCTATATCATTTATTCATTCCATCATATGTACATATGGGTAGGATCACTCAACCTCCACCAGGAAGAGGCAAAGGCAGATAGAGTGGTAGTTCCAAAGGTGGAAGACACCCTGGTTGTTAGCCAGCCAATAGGGGTTATGTTACAATTCATAGGAGTACCCCTACTATTCACATAGACTTAGAATCCAGCTTGAAAGATGAGTCTAATGTGATTAGCATACCAACCAACCCCTTCTCAGTGGGTTTCATTGGAGGTGACACACGAGCCAGATAATGACAAAGACCAGGCCTCCAAGCAAAGCACGAATGCATTCAAATTAAGTTTATGTGAAATTATCAGGCAACAGTTAGAAAACTTAGCTCTAACCTCACTTTCCTCTCAAAAAGTTGAAGGTTAAGTAGTTAAGGAAGCCCCTCAGTCTTCCATGGATGTCAAACCAAAGAGATTCCTATTGGGATCATCATCCTCAAGTCCAAAAACTGATGTAGGACTTGAGGATAATTCATATAAAGAATGAATGGAATTACTTTTTGATTGGTACTCACCTTGTGTTATTAATCTTACAAAGAAGGATTTGATTGCTTATACATGGTCCAAGCACAGGTCAAAGTACTTCAAGAAGTTATGGAATAATAGAGGCAGGGAGGAAAAATCAAGATCAGGAATAGGATTCAGTATAGTGGGTCTAGTCGACGATGATGATTACTGCTTAGTTGTTACCAATCATCTAAAATTTGATAGGTTCTTCTCAAACCATACTAACTCTTATGAGAAAGTATGTTTAGAAACTTCAAATGATCCAGATGATCTCCAAATCAAAGTATCACTTCTAGAATTTGAAGAGGAAATCCATTCAATAATCTACAAGCTCAAAGAAATCATCCTCGGGATAGAAGAAAATCCACACCCGACATACATTAGTTCATTATTGAATGAAGAAGAAACCAATGACTTAGTTAGGCTACTGATTGAGTGTAAATACTTTTTTTCATGGAGCTATGAAGAGATGCCTGGATTATCTCCTGACGTAGCAGTCCACAAACTAGGAATATACCCTAATGCTAATCCTATCAACCAAACTTCTAGATCCAGGTGATTAGAAATCGAACAACAAGTCATTTCTAAAGTCAAGAAACTGATCGATGTTGGTTTTATCAGGGAAGAGAAATACCTTACCTGGTTAGCCAGTTTCATGCCAGTTAAGAAAAAGAATGGAGAAATTCTCATATGTGTCAATTTCAAGGACTTAAATAAGGCATGTCTTAAGGATGGGTTTCCTCTTCCTATACCAGAAGTAATGATGGACATCGCCTCATCTCATGTAGTATTCTCCTTCATGGATAGGTCATCTGGCTACAACCAAATCAAGATGGCCCCCGATGATGGAAGAAACACTACTTTTTGAACCCCGATCAGAATCTATTGTTATAAGGTCATGCCTTTCGGCCTTAAAAATGATGGTGCTATATACCAGCGAGCCATGACTCAGATCTTCAATGAACTCATTCATCATCAAGTTGAATGCTATGTTGATGATCTAGTAGTCAAGAGCAAAGAAAAGGAAGACCACCCCTCTAACTTGAGAGTAGTTTTCAAATAATTAAAGCATTATAACCTCAAAATGAATCCCTAGAAGTGTGCATTCAGAGTAGCTTTAGGGAAATTCCTTGGGTTTATTGTCCGACATCGTGGAATAGAAATAGATCCAGAAAAGATCAAAGCTATCTTAGAAATGCCACCACCCAAAAGTGTAACTCAACTCAGATCCTTCCAAGGGCAGTTGGCATATCTAAGATGCTTTATCTCCAACATATCGGGAAGATGCAAGCCATTTTAGCACTAGTCAAAAAGTATGTCAAGTTCAAGTGGGGTGAAAAGTGCCAGCATGCCTTTGAAGATATCAAGCAGTATTTCGTGAAGCTGCCAATTCTAGCAGCCCCTATCTCAGGCAGGCCACTCATCTTCTACACTACTGCACTGGATGACTCCGTTGGCACTTTGTTGGCCCAAGCCAATGAAGAAGGAAAGGAGAGTGCTCTCTACTACCTCAGCCATTGTCTGATCCGTACTGAAGTGAACTACCCACCTATTGAGAAATATTGCCTATTTTTAATCTTTGTATCCCAAAAGCTAAGGCGTTATATGCTTTCTCATAAGGTGAACTTAATTTCAAGAAATAATCTGTAGTAGTATCTCATGACATGGCCAACGCTATCCGAAAGTTTGGCACATTGGTCCATGATTCTTTCACAGTTTGATATCACATTCATACCCCTCTGTGCGATGAAAGGACAAGTACTAACGGATTTCTTAGTAGCACACCAACTGCAGACTGATTCTCTGCTTAGTAATGATCTCCCTGATGAACAAATCATGAACTTAGGAGAGGTTAACAACCGCCATTGGGAGATGTATTTTGATGGTGCGGCTTCCTTTCATAAAGGAGAAGAACCACGATCTACTCTTCCAAGAAAGGCAGGGGTATGAATAGTTCTCCTAACTCCAAACCACGATGTGATAAGATTCTCATACTATCTCTCCAATCCCTGCACCAACAATGAAGTCGAGTATGAGGCTACCGATCTGGAGTTAGCCATTACAATTTATGTCAAGAGCATCAATATATTTGGGCATTCTCAACTGGTCATCAATCAGATTATCAAGTCCTACAAGGTTGTAAAGCCCACATTTTATCATTACCAAGAGTACACCATGAAGCTGTTGGCCCAAATCCTTCAGGTCACAATCTACAAGGTCCCTCGAGGAGAGAACGCAGTAGCAGATGGTTTGGCCAAACTTGCCAAAGAATTGGCATGTTCGGAAGATGATTCCATTCCAATAAGGATCCAAAATAGACAAGTCTTATCCTTTATTTATGTTGAACTCATCAAGAGACTTTCTCTTGAAGGGGAGGTTGTCGTTGCCAATAAAGATGAGGAGCTGGATTGGAGGCAACGATTCATAGACTACTTGAATACTGACAAACTATCTCAAGAGAAATCACAAGCTCATCAGGTAAAACAAAGAGCTCTCTCATATGCTCTCATGGATGGCACCTTGTACTGACGGTCTTTCGATCAAATGTGGTTACGCTATTTGGACAAACATGAAGCCCGTAGGATCATGATCGAGGTACACTCAGGTTTATAAGAAGCGCACCAATTCGATCTGAAGATGAAAGCAGAGATCAAGAGACTAGGATACTACTAGCCTTCGATGATTACATACTGCATGAACGTGGCTAGGAGATGCCATCAATGTCAAGTACAAGTACGGTCCTACATTAACCACCCAATATTCTACATCCTACATTGGCCTCATGGCCATTTGAGTGTTGGGGTACCAACATTGTGGGTTTATTGATCCTCTTTCTTCTAAGGGTCATCGGTTCATCTTAACTACCACTGACTACTTTTCCAAGTGGGCGGAGGCAATCCCACTCAGAGAGGTCATAGCTCAGCATGTGGTTCAATTTTTCAGGAACCATATCGTATATAGGTTCAGGGTGCCTTGACAAATTATATTTGATAATGGTATTGTATTCAAAAGCACCAAAATCAATAGCTTAGCCAGAATACACGGTATAGATTGGAGATACATCCTCCATCTACTACCCCAGGAAAAATGGCATAACATAAGCATTCAACAAAACCCTCATCCTTATACTGAAGAAGACACATAATGATAACAAATAACAATGGCATGAGTAGTTGGTTGAAGCTTTGTGGGCATACCGCACCACATACAGAACTCCAAATCGATCTACCCCATTCTCCTTAGTGTATGGGTCTAAAGTCGTTCTACCATTAGAAGTCCAACTCCCATCACTAAGGATAGAAATGGATGGTCAAATCACTACATAGCAAAATTCTAAGTTGTGGTTAGAAGAGCTCGAAGGTTTGGGGGAGAGACGCCTGTAGGCATTGAGTTGTACAAAGCTAAAATGATTCAAGTTCATAACAAGCTGGTCTGCACTAGAACTTTTCAAGTAAGAGAACTTATTCTTATTCCAAGGAGACCAATTGTTGCCCATCGAAAGATGGAAGGCAAGTTTGAACCCACTTGGGAATGTCCTTTTGTCATAGAAAAGGCCTACCAAGGAGGATCTTATCAGCTTATTGATTGTAAAGGGGAACACTGATGCTTCCAATTAATGGGATCTATTTGAAGAAATATTACCCAAAAAACCATGTTTGAAAACAACCATCATCAAAAGAACAAAATTTTCATTCTAATTCTCTTCATTCGAAGAATTGTTTGCTTATCTTGTGAATCCTCCACAATGTGTTTATGATAGGTGTAAAAGAACCTGAGTGGCATCCTATCTCTCTTTCACAACATGAACAACATCAAACACATTCCCTAGTGCTACTAGAATAGGTGTGAGAGAACCCAAGAGGCATCTTATTTCGATTAGCACAACTAAGTTAGGTGTAAGAGAGCTCAAGAGGCATCCTTTCTTGGTGGGATCACAACTAGCATTCATGGCACCATTTCATCAAATTCCCCAAACGTGTTTAGTGTAGGTGTCAGATAACCCAAGCGGCATCCTATTCCTTTTAACAAAAACACAAACACAATCATAAACAAATATCATTTATCTCAAGCTATTTTGATGTGGGAGCAAGCCCCCTGTGGCACTCCCTCATTAGCTACTCTAGGTCGGGCTAAAATGCTACCACGCTAGTATGTCATCCTAGTGGTCACTTGTCTGGTGGATGTAAGTCCCCGTGCTTTCTTCCTGACTTGACCATTGTAAACCAACAAGTGCCTTATTAGTTTGGTAGACTTCATTGCATAGCCAGTAAGCTATCTCATGTTAATTTTGTTTTAGAAGATGTGAGTCCCACGCTTTCTTCTTGAACTAACCATCATGCACTGACTAGGTCGAGTATATTTGAGGTTTAGGATAAGTCCTCCAGTGGTGCCTTTTCTCTTGACTAATCTTGAGTTGATATAAGTCCCCTAGTGGCATTCGCTCAGTAGTCTCCCTAGGTCGGATAGCATGTGTCAAACCAAAGATAGACTATCCTGACAATCAGTTCAACTATAGGAAGATGTGAGTCCCCGATATTTTCTCCCTAAGCTGATTATCATAAACCGATGAGCACCTTAGGTTGGTTGATGTTCACAATGCTAATAGTGACTCACCCAGTGGATACACCACTCTTGGCAAATATGAGACCCCACACTTTCTCCTTGAGTTGGTCACCGAATACCTTTAAAAATTTTCTTCTCCAAGGTGTTGGATAAAGCCCTTAGCAGCCCTTTCTCCTGCAAGCATTCTATTTGGATCACGTCCTTTGTGATCCCATTTAGACACTACTCGGGTTACTTTCGATTGGATAGTCCCCCTTTCCTAGTAGCCACCCCTGTGGTTGGAGAATCTATTCAGCGGATGCATAGATTACCCTTGGTTCAGTAAGCCTGAGATAGGTCTAGGCTAATATAAGCTCCTTCTCTGTATGATCCCTTGCAAACCAACAGGGTTTGTGATAAACAAACCAAATAAACAAATAAAAATATTCTCTTGTGGATTAGGAATTTAAGCCCTTAGTGTCCCCTTTCCCAAGCAGGCATTCTATCTTTATGGCAGTGTCAACAGAACTCCCTATAGGAATTGCCTGACTACTCTTGAGTAGAGATAATTCCCTAGGTCGGCACTCTTCAGTGGTCGCCCTAAGGTCGAGTTCAATCTATTTTGCCACAAACAGGTTACCTCAACAGTCATTTTGCTTTGGAAGATATAAATCTACTACGCATTCTTTCTAGCACGATTGTCACAAACCGACGGGCAACCCTAGGTCGGGTTGACATGTTACCTCTCTAAGGTGTCACCCTAGTGGTCATTTATTCAGGAAAAATGTGAGTCCCCAATCTTTCTTCTCTGAATTAACCATTGCAAACTGAAAGGCACCTCTTTAGTTGGATAGTTCTCCACTCGGCTGGGAAGCTACTCCTTTTGGATTGGTAAATCTGAGGTAGACCAAGGCCAACGTGGCTCCTACTCAGTGCGGTCCATCTCAAACCAATGAGATCCATCAAAAATAACTAAAAAATGAAATTGATCTTGACTATCTTTGAGCTAATTTAAGTTCCCTAGTGGCATTCACTCAATAGTCAACCCTAGGTTGGGTTGACATGTTACCTCTAATGTGTCACCCCGGTGCTCTTTTATTCAAGAAAGATGTGAGTCCCCGCACTTTCTTCTCTGAATTAACCATTGCAAATTGAAAGGAACCCCTTTGGTTGGATTGTCCTACTATGTGGTTAGCAGGCTACTCCCTTTGAATTGGTAAATCTAGCATAGACCAAGGCCTACACGACCCCTACTTAGTGCAGTCCATCGCAAACCAATGGGATCCATCAATCAAATAATTAAAGAATAAAATTAATTTTGACTATCTTTGAGCTGATTTAAGTTCCCCAGCATCATTCACTCAATAGCCAGCCCTAGGTCGGGTTCAATTGGTTGCATAAGCAACTGATCACTCCAATGGTTCTTTGTTTTGGAAGATGTGAGTCCATCCACGCACTTTCTTCTTAACTTGACCATTGCAAACCGAAAGGCACTTCTTTGGTTGGATAGTCCTACTATGTGGTTGGTAGGCTATTCCCTTTGGATTGATAAATTTGTAGTAGATCAAGCCCTACATGGCCCCTACTCAGTGCAGTCCATTGAAAACCAATCGGATCCATCAAAAATAATCAAAAAATGGAATTAATCTTTGACTATCTTTGACCTGATTTAAGTCCCCAAGCGGCATTCACTCAATAATCAGCCCTAGGTTGGGTTCAATCCTTTTCCTCGCCAATGGATCACCCCAGCAACTCGTCCCTACTTTGGAGGATATAAAACTACTACGCTTTCTTCTTAGTATAGCTATTGCACAACGAAAGGCCATCCCTTTTGTTTGGATAGTTCTACTATGTGATTGGTAGACTACTCCTTTGGATTGATAAACCTGAGCTATATCAAGGCTGACATGGCCCCTACAGTCCATCACAAACTGACAGGGCCCATCTCAATATTCAAAAAATTTAAAATCTAAACAAATTCAACACTCCACCCTCAGTGGAGTCAAACTAAACAAATAAAATAAATTCAATCAACCTCCCTTAATGAAGTCAAATAAAATAATCAATCCAATCAAACTAATCTTTTTCTCCTTAGTGATATGCAATTCTTTCTAGTTCCCCTATCGGATCTTGAATTCTAATCCCCCAGTGGATTTCACAACCCCTCTTTCCTTTAGTTGATGGATTGAACTTGCTCCCCTAGTGGAAAGTTCATATTTTCATTCCTAGTGGAACACCAAATCATAAATCAACAAATTAAATAAAATTTCTCTCCAATGAGACTCAAATCAAATCAAATCTCTCATCCCCTAGTGGATGACTTGAACCTCTTCCCCTAGCGGAAGGTTTACATACTCAGTCCCTAGTGGATTCCTCCTTCACTCTCTTATGTTGTTGGCATAAGTAGAGTCCCATTGCACTAAGCTCTTAATTCCTTCTACACCTTGGGTTGGGAGTAGATCATTTTCGTTAGTGCTTGTGATCGTTCAGTGTTGTTGATCACCTCGGTCAACACTAATACGTGCGGTATGCCTTGTCAGTCACACCACACCTATTGGGCGCCCTTTGTTGACCTCATTTTTAGAATGAGCTCTCAACCTCTCTATCTTAGACATAAGACTCCTCTTAAACAATAAGAGTTCTAGTGATTAAGAACACTTAACCTAACCCTAAAAACTTAGAAGAGTTAGCCATAGGATTAGGTCAAGCCTTAGGGGTGTTAGGAAAACTTGCCTACCCTATAGCTTAAACCAAATCCATACTTCCTTCTTTCAAGTCAAACTTCAAATGCAAATCAAACTTCAAATCATAATCAACCTCAAATCAAAATCAACTTCAAATTCAAATCAACTTTAAATTCAAATCAAACTTCAAATTCCAAATCAACGTCAAATCATAATCAACATCAAACTCAAACCAATTTCAAATAAAATCTCAAATCAATTCCAACTTAATTGATTTTATCAAACCCTAAATCAATTCCAATGGATTTTCTTAAATCATGTATAAATTCCAAATGATTGAAATCCTGATCAACTTCAAATCCAAAAATCTTTCCTAAGCCATTTTGATTTCATCTTTTGGACTTAGCTCAAATCAAATTCAAATAACTTCAAACTCAAGAGATTTTCTAATAACCCATTTCTATTCTCATTTATATTCACAAATATAAATGAAATATAAATTCAAACAATCAAACCAAATTCAAAACTAAATCCAAATCCAACATAAATTCAACCTAAACTCTTTCAAGGCAATTTCTTGAACTTAACCAAATCGAACTCAAATCAATCCAAACCCTTGGATTTTCTTCATGATTCAATCAATCTTTCAATCATGAATCCAAATATAAACAAAAACTTTAATCATCAAACCAAAACTAAATTCAAAACTCAAACCCAAATCAAACTCATGTTCATCCTTTGAACTTGAAATTGTCAAATGAATCAAAACCCATTTGACTCCAAATCACATACAAATGGATTTATATTTCAATCACAAGTCCATATGTGAGTTCAACCAAACTTGAATTAAGCCTTGATCAAGCCAATTGACTCACTTAGGCTCACTTGACACAAAGTGACCTAAAACACCTTTTTGAGCCAAATTTTAATCCTACCCAAATTATATTGAACTAAGCCCATCTAAGTCTCACATTGTGAGCAACAATCATCTTAAGATGATCAATCACTCAAATTGGATCAAACCAAGTCAAACCTAGCCTTTGAACAAGTCAGAATTTGACCCAATTGAAACCTAAATTAGCTAAAATCCACCATAGGCCAAATTGATTGAAACCATTGATCAAAACGAATTCATGATCAATGATTGGACTTGACCAAGTCATCATTTGAGCCAAACCTAGCTCGATTAACTACTTGACCCAAATTGACCTAAAAAGTCAAAATATGTCAAATCTTGATCTAAGCCAAATTGATTGCAACCAATGAGTCAAATTTATTTTAAATCACTTATTGAATTTGACCAAAGCTCCAATTGGCCAACTAGACCCAACCTAGCCCAATTGACCATGAACCCAGCTTGACCTAAAAGGTCAAATTAACTTGAAACTAAACCAATCCAAAATTGGTTGAAACCAAAGCTTGTAAAATATTTCAAATGTTCAACCAAGCCTAAACCAACCCATGACCTAACTTAATTAGGTCAAATGGGTCAAATTGGTCAACTTGACCCATTTGACCTATATGAAATCAAATGCACCAAAACTAACTATAAACCAAATTGAACCAAACCATTGATACAAAAATATTTCAAATGGTCATATGAACTTGACCTAACCTAAGGTTTGACCCAATTTGACCAATTGGTCAACTTGACCTAAGTTGACCCATTTTGACCTAAATGGGTCAACATGAGCCAAATGATATCAAATCAACACCAAATTCATTGAAAATTAGCACAACCCATTTTTCAATCATACCAAATCTGCCTAAATCAAAATCAAAGCCAAATGACCATTTTACCCCTAGGTCAAAGGGTAACCTAAGATCAAATACACTTGGAATTTGATCATATTCCAACTCAAGACCACTTGGCAGCCTCTTAGTAGTCCATTTGGTCACCAACATGACCCAATGGGTTTTGGTCAGCCAAACCTAACCCAAAGCCAAAACTAACCAGTCAATGGAAAATGAGCACATGGAATCACTCCATACTCTCATTTAACCCATGAGCAACTCCTCCACTACACTCCCCTACCAAAATTGAACCATGTGAAACTCCTAATAACATAACAAACCCATTCCATCTCATCAATTTATCCAAAATGGAAAATGAGCTCATGACCATCCAATCCAAGTAGGGGGAGATATACTTCCCCTAATTTGATTCCAATTCAAGACACTTGCTATCGATTGAACCTTAGGAACCAAGAGGAAACTCCCTAACCTCTATTAAGCACTTCCAAGTTCATTCAAAATTCCCATTTCTTGGTTCTCCTTAAGCCAAAAATAAGGGAGGTGAGTTAGAGTGCCAACTTACTCAATTCTATATAGAATCCAAATTCCTCTTTCAAGCACCATCAAGGCACTAAGTCGAGCTCACCCAAGGTGTTTTACAAGCAACCAAGCCATGAAAAGGAAGAGTTTGATCAAAGCTACAAGCCATTGAAGGGAGCTTCGACCAATTGGAAGATCCACTCTATCTCAAGCCTTCAAACCTTCAATAGGGCTTCATCTGCATTAGATAAAGCTACCTCAATGGTTGGGAGCTACGGTGATATTCGGTGAGGTATGCCTCAAAACTGAGCTTAGGTGTAGAATTCTTTGGTTCTTTGTGAAGGGAAGTGTAATCCCAATATAATTCCATCATTTGATGTCTTTCTCTTTGCTCTTAGATGGTGTGCGTTGAAACTTAGCTCAATTCGAGCTCAAGTAAGCTTGGATTAAGCCATGAAGGACAGACAGTCTCCGTCTCCCGTAGGCGAGGGCAGGGATGAATCATGGATCATCCATCCTGCATGTTTTGGATGGACAATCCTAATTAATTTGATTAGATCCAATGATAAATCCTTTTAAAATCATGTGTTTAATTCTGACCCTCTGATCCTTGATCGGATGGTCCAAGGAGAAAACAAGTAGCACCACAGGCTGACGCGACAGTCAATTTGATAACTTAAATAACCAATCCCATCATGCCACATAGAAAGCACGCGTCTCCTCGGCGGTCCACGTGGTGTCGATGTGATTAGTTATATAATTAAGTTATTTAATGACCTATTAATCATAAAAATTTAAAAATACATAACTAAATGAAGAAAAACCCAAAAAAATGCAAACTCAAATTTATTTTAAAGATAATTCAAAGGAGAATAATATAAAATTAAGTTTAATTGATTTTGAATAGTAACATTTGCTCAATTTGGTCTTTATTAGGGATGTAATCATGTTAATTACTCCATAATTATTTCAATAATTAATTCCAAACTCCTAGGGTTAATTAGTGGGATGTCCTCTGCCTCCCATAATTTTCTTGAAATTTATTACTAGATTAATTTATGTAATTGCTTGTTTCAGCTATAATCATTCCCTTAATCAATTAAATGATTAATTAACCTATTAAATTATGATGAATTCATTAATTAAGCTAGTTAATCATCTTAGAGCAGTGGATAGACTTAGGGAATGAGATTAGAATGCCTTTTCCAAATCTTTTCCCCTAAGTCTATTTCATTTGAATGAAAACTTAATTAATTTACAAATTGATTAATGATTGAATCATTTCATTAAATAGCTTAATTAACCAAATTCAAAAATAAAAAAAAAAATAATCCAAAAACTTAATCACTCAATTAATCCTTTCTTGGGTAGATACTTAGGTGTTCAATAACCTAAGTAAGCTTAAGAAATAAAATCCAACCTATATGTTTGGGAAGGATTATGAAAGTACTTAATTAAAACCCCTTAGCTTAATTAATCAATAATTATGAGCCAATTATATTAGATCCCTTTCTTTCTTAGGAGCATTACTGATTTAAATTCCATGTGGTTGCATATCATATGTTGGTTCATAATTATTGGGTTAATCATGTTAAAGTAGTGTAGGTAAGGGGTAATTAATTAACTTAATGTACACATTAACCTAAGGAAAACATAAAATCAACTTAATGGTTCTAAAAATTAAACTAAAACAACACACACATGTGAGAGATGGGTTAGGACCAACAAACCTTTTGACATTTACCAAAATCAAATCAAACTCAAAATTAAAACAAAATATCTTTAAACTACTTTGATTCATTTTAAATGATCTTATTCCATAAGATTATCTTTAGGAATTAATTAGGGTGAATGAAGTCACATGCTTACATCACTTTATTTCTTTCCTAGCATGCTAAATATTATTTGTCATATGAAATCACGCATTCATGTCTTTTGAAAAATAAAATAAATGAAATATTTCCTTTATGTTAAATTGCATGTTTTGGCTAAAGTAAGAATATGAATGGATATTATCACTATTAAATCAAAATTATTTTTAAAACCTATAAATCAAAGATTACAAATGAAAGGTATGCTACTTATAATTACTTATAAACTTGCATGTGAGTATAACATAAGATGTGCATTATGTGACTTTTCCCTCTCTTCCGTTTTAACATAGTTTTGAATAGGATTTGCAAAGTGTATAGTTCATTTGAAAAGAATGCAACACTTGCTTGAATCTATTCCTATTCATTCCTATGTTATCATTTAAGAAGGATTTTCACATTTACACATGTAAATTGCATAACCAAATCAAAGATAAAAAATCTTTTGCATGACTCTTTTTCCATTCATTTCTTTTTGTACATGCACATGTATTTAAGAAAAGTGGTATATTAGTCTGGACATCCCGGGATTACGAGACTTTAAGTAGCTCTAAGAAGGTCTTGTACCTTATACCCTTGTTGTAAAAAATAATGGCGTCGTACTCACTTATGTCTTTTATACATGTAAATGTGCATTTGATTAATGGATAAAAGAATCCCCCTCTTTTCTACTTAAGAAAATCATGCATCATGAGACATCCAAATTTTCTTAAGCAACATCTCTTGGCATTCATCATTATGGTGTGCTAAATACTTACATTGCATGTATAGATATGCTTAGGATTTATTCATATGCATGATACACATGTTGGAAAGAGATAAATGGTTGTGTGTTTTGTGATAGTAATTCACCATAATTAATCTTAAAATTCCTTTCTTATTTGATAGGTTTGTTTAGAGCAAATCTAAACTTAGGATTAATTAAAACACATAATAAAACATTCACTAAAAGAAAATCATTAATGAATCTACCTTAGAAATTACTTAAGGTAGGGATGAAAGAGAAATTCTCTTCTCTTTTCTTCTCTTTGCAACACTCAGTAATTAGGTTCATTCAAACCAAATCAAATAATCAAATAAAATTAACAAAGCTAAAGCCTAGCTAAGACATACCACACAAGCCTTAATTGGCACACGTATTAGGCTAAGTCACCATTTCTAGCTCTATGTCAGGACGATGCATGGTCTGATGCCTGATTTTATTTTGTGATGTAATATTTTAGTCTTGATGTTAGGGTGTATGTGTGTAAACTAAATGGTAGGATGATCTTAGTTTAATCATTATTTTTTATGGCAAATTGTGCTTAAGGGGTGCTATAATAAAAATATAAATGCTTTTGCTGTGCAGGTTGCTTATACCCCTGAGCATAATCCAAAAATATGTCTGGTGGACTAGGTTACCCATGTGTGGGGTGCTAAGTCCAATTTATTCATATACATTCTTGGGATTGTGTGGTTTATTTAGCTAATATCTATTTTGCAAGTTTTAGTTATATTTACTTTTCCTGTTTTCATGTAAATTTTGTAATTAAGATTTGGAATTAATGTTATAGGGGATTATGATGAACATTTTTCATAAGACTATGTCTTATGCACCATGTGAAGCCTTTGGAGCATCCACATTCCAACCAACCAAAAGAAGGAAAGAAAGAACAAAGAACAAAGAAAGAAAGAAAGAAAGAAGAAAGAAAGAAAGAAGAAAAGAAGAATGAAGAAATGAAGAATGTAGACCCCCATAACATGAGTTCTTTCTAAATTATAATTATTTCATTTGTAATCCGCGTTGCATAAGGGTAGAGCTCGACCACCTAATTTTTTTGGGTTTGTGCGGTGGAGCTCGACCACAAAGGCCTTTCATTCTTTTGTGCTAGCTTTATAAATTATTTGATGTTTGTTTAACTTGTGCATTAAGATGACATGTTTTCCTAGTTTTTTACTTGCTTTGATGAATGGCCTGGATGTGATTAGGCTCCTAGAGAAAAATAAA
Organism: Cymbidium sinense; assembly: GCA_021442155.1. Classification (NCBI taxonomy): domain Eukaryota; kingdom Viridiplantae; phylum Streptophyta; class Magnoliopsida; order Asparagales; family Orchidaceae; genus Cymbidium; species Cymbidium sinense. The sequence continues at coordinate 83,709,798 of CM038215.1, forward strand.
TTTTCTATCAAATTAATCAACTCAAAATTAAAAATAAATAACTCATAACCTCACATAAAGCCTAGGTTCTTAATCAAGATAAAAGATTTTAGCAACCCCTTAGCTGGATGTTGTATGTTTCACGTCATGCATAAAAACCATCTTGCTTCACTCTTGCCTATGGAGGGCTTCCACCTTTGCCAAGAAACTTGGCTTGACCTTTGAGAGCCATGGTGGAAACACACCTCCTTGCTGATTTTGGCCCATAACCAATTTCTCATGCATTAGGTATATGAATCCCAAGCCTGTGCCAAATAAATTGTCCAAAAATAAAAATAAAATATAATAAAAATTTGCATTAGATTTAATTCATTAATCATATCCTACATGATCTAGTCTCTTAGGGAGTGTGTTTAAGGATTTAGTCTCTTTCTAATAAATAATAGCTTAACTATCTTGCAAAAGCATATGACTTGCCTACATGTATTTAAAATCGTGGGAGGAGTTAGTTGGCGGCCACTCCCAGGCGATTGTAAGTCCAAACAGTCAGGTGGTTTATCCTCATTTGTGGAGGTAAACCATATACCCATTTTTGCCTTAGATTTAGTTTATGATTCAGCCCTCACCAAAGCTCCCTAGATTTAGGTTCAGAGGTTGCTACTTCCCTTTATGGGATACAAGCATAAATCCTCACCCCTTAAGCATTTCGATGACCTTATATCATGGAATTGTAAGTCCTAGATTTTTAATAAATATTTAACTTAAACAAAAAATTCCCCTCAACTTCAAAAATGTAAAGCCCAACCAAAGGATAGTTTAGGATGCTTACTAGGCTTCCTAGTATCATGAGGATCCCCTACTTTTCTCCTTTCGGTTATGTATAAACTCCCTCTTTTTGATCAATCCCACTTAATCTTCTAAAAAAACTAATTGATTGATAGTCCTATTTTTAAAATCTTTGGAGACAATGATCATTTACCTTAATTGAGAGTATTCCTAAGGAATCTCATTCATTAGGATGTAATTAGTTATGGGGTCTTGCCTCCATAGGGAACTTAACGAACCCAGTTTAAAATAAACCCTACTTTACTTTTCCATGTAAAGTAGGGGAAACATCTTTGCTACATATGAAGACCCATTGTCCTTAGGAGTCCTTATTAAGGTGATTAGCTTCATTATAGGATGGTGACTTCTATCTCTCGAGATAGTACATCATTCCTCAATGTCGTACCCGTCACCCTAATGAGAACATCTGTGGATCTACGTGGTGTTAAACAAACCAAAAGCATTTTTAAAATTTTTGTCTTCATTTAAATTCTCTCATGATTTAGATGAAGATAAAATAAAAAAAATTTCACCACAAGGTCATAATGGAGAATCAAACGATCGTGCGCAAAGTTATGGAAATTTTCGTGTGGCCTCCAACCGAGACGCATGGATCATCCGCATTAGGCCCACGGCTTGTGTTTTGTAGTCTGAGGCATCCCATCGAGGACACATTTTAGAGTTGATGGCCATCGCCATGTTCTTCAGCATCAGCAATAAAATAAAATAAAAATAAAAATAAATAAAATGAGCGGCATCAACACATCGTGCAACATGACAATTTCTTAAGAGATCACCCATCATAGTACTACTCTCATCCAAGCACACTTTACTGAAGAGTTCTCATGGGATCTGGTGTGCTGGTGTGGCCATGCCCACTAGAGATGTGCCACAAATTGCTCTCATGCAGAACCCATCTATGCCACGATAAGACTTCAAAATAGCCAAAATCGGAGATATAGGTCCCGCCATGTGCGCCTGTGGCTCATCTGTGCGTCATGCGCCCCGCGGAGATCTTTTTGGATTGGGCTCATAATGGCAAATCATATGATTGTGCGTGAAGTTATGGCAATTTCCATGTGGCCTCCACTCGAGACATGCAGATCAGCCGCCTGGGGCCCATTGCTCATGTTTTGCAGTTCGATGGAGTCCATCGATGACATTTTTGGAGTCAATGGTGATCGTCAATTTCTCCAATGACAGCGGTTAAATAAAATAAAAATAAAAAGAAATAAAATGGGTGACATCAACAGATTGTACAAGATAAAGACTCCTAGGAGGCTCGCAGCTCGTGTTTTGTAGTCTGAGGCATCCCATTGATGACATTTTCAGAGTCGATGGCAATCGCCAAGTTCTTCAGTGTCAGTGGTAAAATAAAATAAAAATAAAAAAAATAAAATGGGCAGCATCAACACATGGTGCAACACAACGAATTCCTAGGAGGTCACCCATCATAAAACTACTCTCGCCCAAACACGCTTAATTGAAGAGTTCTCATGGGATCAAGTGTGTTGGTGCGGTAGTGCCCGTTAGATATGTGCTACAAATTATTCTCATGCAGATCTCGTATGTGCCTTTGTAAGGCTTCGAAATAGCCAAAATTGGAGATATGGGTCCAACCAGATGCGTCTACGACACATATACACATCGAACACCCCACAAAGATCTTTCTGAATTTTGGTCATAATGGTGAATCGGATGATCGTGCGTGAAATTATGATGATTTTTGTGCAGTCTCCACCCGAGACATACGAATCAGCCGAGTGGCACCCATTGCTTATTTTTTACAGTCCGAAGCATCCCATCGATGACATTTTCAGAGTCAATGGTGATCATCGAGTTTTCCAATATCAGCGGTAAAATAAAATAAAAATAAAATGATATAAAATGGGTGGCATCAACAGATGGTGCAACACGATGACTTCCTAGGAGGTCGCCCATAAAAGTACTACTCTTGCCTAAACACACTTAACTAAAGAGTTCTTATGGGATCTGGTGTGCTAGTGCAATCGTGCCCATTAGAGATGTGTCACAAATTGTTCCCTTGAGGAACCCATTCGTGTCATGGTAAGGCTTCGAAATAGCCAAAATTAGAGATACGGGTCCCGCTAGATGCTTCTATGGCTCATCTTTTTGGATTGGGCTCATAATGGCGAATCGGACGATCGTGTATGAAGTTATGGTAATTTCTATGTGGCCTCCACCCAAGACACGTGAATCAGTTGCATGGGGCCCGCAGCTCATATTTTGCTGTCTAAGGCATCCCATCGATGACATTTTTAAAGTCGATAGTGATCGCTGAGTTCTCCAGCATCTATGGTAAAATAAAATAAAAATAAAATGATATAAAATGGGTAGCAACAATAGATGGTGTAACACGATGACTTCTCAGGAGGTCACCCATTATAGTAATTCTCTTGCCCAAGCATGCTTAATTGAACAGTTCTCGTGGGATATGGTGTACTGGTGCAGTCGCACTCACTGGACATTTGCCATAAATTGTTCTCATGCGGAACCTGTCCGTGGCATGGCATGTCTTTGAAATAGCCAAAATCAGAGATAAGAGTCCCGCTAGATGCGCCGACAGCTCATCTGTGCATCTCGAAGAGCTTTCCAGATTGGGGTCATAATGGCGAATCGGGCGATCGTGTGCGAAGTTATAGTGATTTCCATACGGCCTTCACCCGAGATGCGTGGATCTGCTGCGTGAGGCCTGCAGCTCATGTTTTGCAGTCAAATGCATCCCATCGATGATGCTTTCAGTGTCATTGGAGATCGTTGAGTTCTCCAGCATTAGCGATAAAGTAAAATAAAAATAAAATAAAATAAAAAGGGTGGCATAAACAGGTGGTGCAACACGATGACTTTTCAGGAGGTCACCCATCATAGTACTAGTCTCACCTATGCACGCTTCACTGAAGAGTTCTCATGGGATCTTGTGTGCTGGTGCGGTCGTGCCCGTTGGAGATGTACCACAAATTATTCTCATGTGAAATCTGTTCATACTGCAGTAAGGCTTTGAAATAGCTAAAATCAGAGATACGGGTCCCGCCAGATGCACCTGCGGTACATCTGCACGTTGACCACCCCATAGAGGTCTTTCTGGATTGGGGTCATAATGATGAATCAGACGGTCGTACGCAAAGTTATGGTGATTTTCGTTTGGCCTCCACTAGAGATGCGTGGATCAGTCTTCTAAGGCCTGCGACTCATGTTTTGTAGTACGAGGTATCCCATCGATGATGTTTTTGGAGTCGATGGCGATCACCGAGTTCTCCGGTGAAAGGAAGTAAAATAAAATAAAAATAAAAATAAATAAAATGAGCGGCATCAACACATAGTGCAACACGATGACCTCCCAGGAGTTCACTCATCAAAGCGCTACTCTCGCCCAAGCATGACTGAAGAGTTTTCATGGGATCTGGTGTGCTCTTGCGGTCACGTCTGCTGGAGATGTTCCACTCATTGGTCTCATGTAGAACCCTTTCGTGCCATGGTAAGGCTTCAAAATAGCCAAAATTGGAGATATAGGTCAAGACATATGTGCCTACGGCTTATAATGATGAATCAGATGATTGTGAGTGAAGTTATGGATATTTTTGTGTGGCCTCCACTCGAGATGCGCAGATCAGCCCCGAGGGGCCTAGGACTCATGTTTTGTAGTCTGATGGAGCCCATCGATGATGTTATTGGAGTCGATGGTGATTGCCAAGTTCTCCAATGTTAGTGGTAAAATAAAATAAAAATAAAAGAAAATAAAATGGGCAGCATCAACAGAAGGTACAAGATGATGATTTCCCAAGAGATCAGCCATCATAGTACTACTCTCGCCCAAGCATGCTTAATTGAAGATTTCTCATGGGATTTGGTGTACTGGTGCGATCACACTCGCTGGAGATGTGCTGCAAATTATTCTCATGCGGAACCCATCCGTACCGCAGTAAGGCTTCGAAATAGCCAAAATCGGAGATACAAGTCCCACCTGATGCACCAGCGACATATTTACATGTCACGTGCCCCTCAGAGATTTTTCTGGATTGGGTTCATAATAGCGAATCGGACAATCTTGCCCAAAGTTATGGAAATTTTTGTGCGCCCTCCACCCGAAATGCACGGATCAGCCATGTGGAGCCTGCAGCTCATGTTTTGCAGTCCGAGGCATCCCATCAATAACATTTTTGTAGTTGATGGTGATCGCCGAGTTCTCTAGCATCAACTGTAAAATAAAATAAAAATAAAAAGAAATAAAATGGGTGTCATCAATAGATGGTGCAACACGGCGACTTCCCGAGAGGTCACCAACCATAGTACAACTCTCACCCAAGCACAGTTAACTGAAGAGTCTTCATGGGATATGGTGTGCTGATGCAGTCGAGCCCGCTGGAGATGTGGCACAAGTTGTTCTCATGCGAAACCCATCCGTGCTGCGGTAGGGCTTCAAAATAGCCAAAATTGAAGATACAGGTCTCACAAGATGTGCTGCGGCATATTTGCACATCGTACGCCCCACAAAGATCTTGCCAGATTTTGATCATAATGGCAAATCCGATGAACGTGCGTGAAGTTATGGCAATTTCCATGTGGCCTCCACTCGAGATGTGCGGATCAGCCGCGTGGGGACCGCGGGTCATGTTTTGCAGTCCGAGGTATACCATCGATGATATTTTCATAGTCGATGGTGATCGTCGAGTTCTCTGGCGTCAGGGATAAAATAAAATAAATAAAATGAGTAGCATCAACACATGATGCAACACGACGACTTCTAGGAGGTCACCCATCATAGTACTACTCTTGCCCAACCACGCTTAACTGAAGAGTTCTCATGGGACCTGGTGTGCTGGTGTGATCGCGATCGCTAGAGATGTGCCACAAATTGGTCACATGCATAACCCGTCTATACAATGGAAAGGCTTCGAAATAGCCGAAATCGGAGATACAGGTCCCGCCTCATCTGCGCGTCGTGCGGCCCATGGAGATCTTTCTAGATTGGGCTCATAATAGAAAATCAGATGATCGTGCATGAAGTTATGATGATTTCTATGCGCACTCCACTCGAGATGCACTGATCAAATGTGTGGGGCCCGTGGCTCATGTTTTGTAGTCCAATGGAGCCCATCGATGATGTTTTTGGAGTCAATGGCGATCGTCAAGTTCTCTGACATCAGCGATAAAATAAAATAAAAATAAAAATAAATAAAATAGGCGGCGTCAACAGTTGGTACAAGACAACGACTTCATAGGAGGTCACCCATCATAATACTACTCTCATCCAAGCATGCTTACCTAAAGAGTTCTCATGGGATCTGATGTGCTAGTGCGGTCACGCCCGCTAGAGATGCGCCATAAATTATTCTCATACGGAACTCGTCTGTACCGCGGTAAGGATTTGAAATAGTCAAAATCGGAGACACGGGACCCGCTAGATTCACCGGCGGCACATTTACATGTCATGTACCCCACAGATATTTTTCCAAATTGGGGTCATAGTTGCAAATTGGACGATCATACGCAAAGTTATGGAAATTTCTGTGTGCCCTCCACTCGAGATGTGCAGATCAGTTGTGTGGGGCCCACAGCTAGTGTTTTGCAGTACGAGGCATCTCATTTATGATGTTTTTATAGTTGATGGAGATCGTCGTGTTCTCCGGTATCAGTGGTAAAGTAAAATAAAAACAAAATAAAATAAAATGGGCGGCATAAATAGATGGTGCAATACGATGACTTCCCAAGAGGTCACCCGTCATAGTACTACTCTCGCCCAAGCACGCTTAACTGAAGAGTTCTCATGGGATCTGGTGTGATGGTGTGGTCACGATCGCTAGAGATGTGCCACAAATTTTTCTCATGTGAAACCCGTCTGTGTTGCGGTAAAGCTTCGAAATAGCCAAAATCAAAGATACAGATCCTACTAGATGCCCAGTGGCACAACTGCGCATCGTGCACCTCATAGAGATATTTCCATATTGTGATCATAATGATAAATTGGATGATCGTGCATGAAGTTATGGCGATTTTCATGTGCCCTCCACTTGAGATGCACAGATCAGCCACGTGGGGCCCGCAACTCATGTTTTGCAAACTGATAGAGCCCATCAATGACGATTTCGGACTCAATGGCGATCGTTGAGTTCTCTAATGTTAGTGGTAAAATAAATAAAAAATAAAAATAAATAAACTTTGTGAGATAAACAGATGGTGCAATATGACGACTTCCTAGGAGGTCACTCATCATAGTACTACTCTCACCCAAGCACGCTTAACTGAAGAGTTCTCCTGGGATAAGATGTGGTGTGGTGTAGTCGCGCCTGCTGGAGATGAGCTGCAAATTATTCTCATGTGGTACCCATCCGTGCCATGGTATGTCTTTGAAATAGCAGAAATTAGACATACGAGTCCACTAAATTCACTGGTGGCACATCTGTGCATCGTGGGCCCCATGAAGAGCTTTTTCGATTGGGTCATAAGGGAAAATTAGATGATCGTGCGTGAAGTTGTAGCGATCTTTGTACGACCTCCTCCCGAGATGCGCATATCAGTTGTGTGGGGCCCGTGGCTCATGTTTTGAAGTTTGGGGCATCCCATCAATGACATTTTCGATGTCAATGGTGATCACCTAGTTCTCCAGTGTCAGCGGTAAAATAAAATAAAAATAAAAGGAAACAAAATGAGCAGTATCAATATATGTTGTAACACGACTTTGCAGGAGGTCACCCATCATAGTACTACTCTAGCCCAAGCACGCTTAACTAAAGAGTTCTCATGGGATTTGGTGTGCTGGTGCGATCGTGCCCGCTGAAGATGTGTTATAAATTGTTCTCGTGCGGAACCCATTTGGGCTGCAGTAAGACTTCAAAATAGCCAAAATCAAAGATATGGGTCCCGCGAGATGCGCCTACAGTTCATCTTTTTGGATTAGGATCATAATGGTGAATCAGATGATCGTGGCTGAAGTTATGGCAATTTCCATGTGGTCTCCACCCGAGATGCATGAATCAGCCGCGTGGGGCCCATGGCTCATGTTTTCAGTCTGAGGCATCCCATCGATGACATTTTCATAGTCGATAGTGATCGTCAAGTTCTCCAGCATCTGTGGTAAAATAAAATAAAAATAAAATGATACAAAATGGGTGGCACAACAGATGGTGCAACACGATGACTTCCCAAGAGGTCACCCATCATAGTAATACTCTTGCGCAAGCACACTAAATTGAAGAGTTCTCGTGCGATCTGGTGTACTGGTGCGGTCACCCTCATTGGAAATTTGTCGCAAATTATTCTCATGCGAAACCTGTCCGTGCCAGGGCAAGTCAATGAAATAGCCAAAATCGGAGATACGAGTCCTGCTAGATGTGCTGGCAGCACATCTGTGCGTCGCGCTCCTCGCAAAGTGCTTTTCAGATTGGGGTCATAATGGCGAATCGGACGATCGTGCGCGATGTTATAGAGATTTCCATGTGGCCTCCACCCGAGATGCACGGATCTGCTGTGTGAGGCCTGCGGCTCATGTTTTGTAGTCCGAGGCATCCCATCGATGATGTTTTCAGTGTTGATGATGATCACCGAGTTCTCCAGCATCAGCAGTAAAATAAAAAAAAATAAAACTAAATAAAATGGGTGGCATCAACAGATGGTGCAACATGATGACTTCCAGGAGGTCACCCGTTATAGTACTACTCTCGCCTAAGTACGCTTAACTGAAGAGTTCTCATGGGATTTGGTGTGCTGGTGCGGTCATGCCCACTGGAGATGTGCCACAAATTGTTCTCATGCAAAACTCGTCCGTGTTGCTGTAAGGCTTCGAAATAGCCAAAATCAAAGATAGGGGTCCCACCATATGCGCCTGCGGCACATCTGTGCATCAAGCACCCCACAGAGGTCTTTCCAGATTGGGATCATAATGGTGAATCAGACAGTTGTGCATGAAGTTATGGTGATTTTTGTGCGGCCTCCACCAGAGACACGTGGATCAGTCGTCTGGGGCCCGCAACTCATGTTTTGCCGTCCAGGTATCCCATCGATTATGTTTTCGATGTCGATGGCGATTATCGAGTTCTCCAGTTAAAGGTAGTATAATAAAATGAGCGGCATCAACACATGGTGCAACACGATGACTTCCCAGGAGGTCACTCAGCATAGTACTTTCACCCAAGCATGCTTAACTGAAGAGTTCTAATGGGATCTGGTGTGCTCTTCTCGTCGCGACCGCTGGAGGTGTGCCACAAATTGGTCTCATGTATACACCGTCTGTGCCGTGGTAAGGCTTCAAAATAGCCAAAATCGAAGATATAGGTCCAGCCATATGCATCGGTGGCTTATCTTTGTGACATGCGCCCTACGAAGTTCTTTCCGGATTGGGCTCATAATGATGAATCAGACGTTCGTGCGCAAAGTTATGGCGATTTTCGTGCAGCCTCCACACGAGATGCAATGATCAGCCACATGGGGCCTGTGGCTCATGTTTTGTAGTCCAATGGAGCCCATCGATGACATTTTTAGAGTCGATGGTGATTGCCAAGCTTTCTGATGTCAGCGGTAAAATAAAATAAAAATAAAATAAAATAAAATGGGCAGCATCAACAAAAGGTACAAAATAACGACTTCCCAAGAGGTCACCCATCATAGTTCTACTCTCGCCCAAGCATGCTTAACTGAAGATTTCTCATGGGATGTGGTGTGCTGGTGCGGTCACACCCGCTAGAGATGTGTCACAAATTATTCTCATGTGAAACCCATTTTTACCTCAGTAAAGCTTCAAAGTAGCCGAAATCAGAGATACGAGTCCCACTAGATGCACCGACGGCATATTTACGTGTCACGCATCCCATGGAGATTTTTTTTTTAATCGGACGATTGTGCACAAAGTTATGGCAATATCGATGCGCCCTCCACCCGAGATGCACGGATCAGCCACGTGAGGCCCACAGCTCATGTTTTACAGTCTGAGGTATCCCATTGGTGAGGTTTTTGTAGTAGATGGCGATCGCCGAGTTCTCTAGTGTCAGCTATAAAATAAAATTAAAATAAAATGAAATAAAATGGGCAGCATCAGCAGATGGTGCAACATGATGACTTTCGAGGAGTTCACCAATCATAGTACTACTCTTGCCCAAGCACGGATAACTGAAGAGTCTTCATAGGATATGGTATGCTGGTGCAGTAGAGCTCATTGGAGATGTGCCGCAAATTTTTCTCATGTGAAACTAGTTCGTGTTGTGGTAGGGCTTCGAAATAGTCAAAATCGAAGATACGGGTCTCGCAAGATATGCATGCGATACATTTGCGCATCGTGTGTGCCTCGGATATCTTTCCAGATTGGGGTCATAATGGCGAATTGAATGATCGTGCACGAAGTTATGACGATTTTCATGCGGGCAACACTCGAGATGCATGGATTAGCCATGTGGGGCTTGCAGCTCATGCTTTGCAGTCCGAGGCATCCCATCGATAATATTTTTGAAGTCGTTGGTGATTACCAAATTCTCTAGCATCAACGGTAAAATAAAATAAAACTCAAAAAAATAAAATAAGCGGCATGAACACATGGTGCAACACGATGACTTCCTAAGAGGTCACCCATCATAACACTACTCTCTCCCAAGCACACTTTACTGAAGAGTTCTCATGGGATCTGGTGTGTTGGTGTGATCGCGACCATTACAGAAGTGCCACAAACTGGTCTCACGCAAAACCCGTCTGTATAATAGAAAGTTTTGAAATAGCTAAAATTAGAGATACATGTCTCGCCATGTGTGCCTACACCTCATATGCGCATCGTGTGCCCTATAGAGATCTTTATGTACTGGGATCATAATGGCAAATCAGACAATCGTGCATGAAGTTATGGTGATTTCCTTGTGGCCTCCACTTGAGATGTGCTGATCAGCCGCGTGGGGCTCATGGCTCATGTTTTGCAGTCCAATGGATCCCATCGATGACATTTTCAGTGTCAATGGCGATCTCCGAGTTCTCTGACATCAGCGGTAAAATAAAATGGGTGGCATCAATAGATGGTGCAAGACAATGACTTCCTAGAAGGTCACCCATCATAGTATCTCACCGCGCATGCATGCGAAGAGTTCTCATGGGATCGGGTGTCTTAGTCGCTAGAGATGCCCCACAAATTGTTCTTATGCAGAACCATTTCATACCGCGATAAGGCTTTGAAATAGTTATTATCAGAGATATGGGACCTGCTAGAGTCACCGGTGAGACATTTACATGTCATGCACCCCACAGAGATTTTTTTGGATTGGGGTCATAATGGTGAATCAGACAATAATGCACAAAGTTATGGCAATTTTCATACGCCCTCCACCCGAGATGCACGGATCAGCTACGTGGGCCTCGTGGCTCATGTTTTGTAGTCAGAGGCATCTCATTGATGATGTTTTGGTAGTTTATGGCGATCATCGAGTTCTCCAGCCTCAATAGTAAAGTAAAATAAAAATAAAATAAAATAAAATGGGTGGCATTAACAGATGGTGCAACACGATGACTTCCTAGGAGGTCACCCATCATAGTACTACTCTCCCCCAAGAACGCTTAACTGAAGAGTTCTCATGGGATCTGGTGTGATGGTGCGGTCGCGGCCGTTGGAGATGAGCTACAAATTATTCTCATGTGAAACCAGTCCGTGTCGCAGTAGGGATTTGAAATTGCCAAAACTGGAGATACGGATCCCATTAGATGCCCCAACGACACAACTGCACATCGTGCGACCCACGAAGATCTTTCCATATTGTGGTCATAATGGCAAATCAGACGATCATGCGCGAAGTTATGGCAATTTTCGTGCACCCTCCACCTAAGATGCACAGATCAGTCACGTGAGGCCCACGACTCATGTTTTACAGACTGATAGAGCCCATTGATGATGATTTCAAAGTCAATGGCGATCGTTGAGTTCTCTGGTGTCAACGGTAAAATAAAATAAAAGTATAAATAAATAAAATGTGCGGCATCAACAGATGGTGCAACACTACAACTTTCCAAGAGGTCACCCATCATAGTACAACTCTCGCCCAAGCATGCTTAACTGAAGAGTTCTCATGGGATATGGTGTGGTGTGGTGCGGTCGCACCCGCTGGAGATGTGCTGCAAATTATTCTCATGCGGACCCATACGTGTCATGGTAAATCTTTGAAATAGTCAAAATCGGAGATACAAGTCCTGCTAGATGTGTGGGCGGCACATCTGTGCATTGCTCACCCCATGAAGAGCTTTCTAGATTGGGTCATAATGTCAAATCAGATGATTGTGCATAAAGTTATATAGATTATCATACAGCCTACACCCGAGATGTGCGGATCAGTCGAGTGGGGCCCGTGGCTCATGTTTTGAAGTTCAAGGCATCCCATCGATGACATTTTCAGTGTCGATGGTGATCACCTAGCTCTCCGGTGTCAATAGTAAAATAAAATAAGAATAAAAGGAAACAAAATGTGCAGCATCAACATATGGTGCAACATGATGACTTCCTAGGAGGTCACCCATCATAGTACTACTCTAGCCCAAGCACACTTAACAGAAGAGTTCTCATAAGATCTGGTGTGCTGGTGCGATCGTGTCCATTAGAGATGTGTCATAAATTATTCTAGTGCAGAACCCGTTCGTGTAACAGTAAGGCTTCAAAATAGCTGAAATCAGAGATACGGATCCCGCCAGATGCGCCTGTGACTCATCTTTCTAGATTGGGCTCATAATGGAAAATAGGACGATCGTGCATGAAGTTATGGTGATTTTCATGTGGCCTCAAACCAAGATGCACGAATAAGCTATGTGGGGCTCGTGGCTCATGTTTTGCAGTCCGAGGCATACCATCGATGATATTTTTAGAGTCGATGGTGAACGTCGAGTTCTCCGGAGTCAGCGATAAAATAAAATAAAAATAAAAATAAATAAAATGGGTGGCATCAACATATGGTGCCACACGACGACTTCCCAGGATGTCACCCATCATAGTATTACTCTTGCCTAAGCATGCTTAACTGAAGAGTTCTCATGAGATTTTGTGTGCTGGTGAGGTTGCCCCCGCTAGATATGTGCCGCAAATTGTTCTCATGCAGAACCCGTCTGTGCCACGGTCAGTCTTCAAAATAGCTGAAATAAGAGATACGGGTCCTGCCATAGCACATTTACACATTATGCGCCCCATGGAGATCTTTCTGGATTGGGGTCATAATGGCAAATTAGATGATCGTGCATAAAGTTTTGGCGATTTCCATGCAGCCTCCACCCAGGATGCACAGATCAACCATGTAGGGCCCATGACTCGTGTTTTGCAGTCCATGACATCCCATCGATGATGTTTTCAGAGTCGATGGAGATTGCCCTATTTTTCGGTGTCAGCAGTAAAATAAAATAAAAATAAAAATAAAATAAAATGGATGACATCAACAGATGGTGCAACATGATGACTTTGAGGTGGTCACCCATCATAGTACTACTCTCGCCCAAGCATGCTTAACTGATGAGTTCTTATGGGATCTAGTGTGCTGGTGTGGTCGCTCTCGCTAGACATGTGCCCCAAATTGTTCTCATACAGAACTAGTTCGTGTCACAGTAAGGCTTGAAATAAAATGAGATATTTGTCCATTGCACCGGCGGCACATCACATCGTCATGTGCCCGCAGATCTTTCCATATTGGGGTCATAATGGCGATCATGCGTGAAGTTATGATAATTTCCATGCGTCCTCCACCTAAGACACGCGGATTAGCAGAGTGGGGCCCATTGCTCGTGTTTTGCAATCCGATGGAGCCCATCGATGACATTTTTGGAGTCGATGGTGATCGCTGAGTTCTCTGGAATAAAATAAAAATAAAAGGAAATAAAATGGGCGGCATATCAAGATGGTGCAACATGATGACTTCTCAGGAGGTCACCCATCATAGTACTACTCTCACCCAAGCATGCTTAACTGAAGAGTTCTCATGTGATCTAGTTTGCTGGTGCGGTCACACTCGCTGGAGATGTGCCGCAAATTATTCTCATGCGTAGCCCATCCTTGCCATAGTAAGGCTTCGAAATAGCTAAAATTGGAGATACGGGTTACCCCAAATGCACTATCGGCACATCTGTGTGTCATGCGCCACATGAAGATCATTCCGGATTGGGGTCATAATGGTGAATGGGATGATCGTGCATGAAGTTTTGGTGATTTCCATGTGGCCTCCACCCGAGATGCACAGATCAGCCACGTGGGGCCTGCAACTCGTGATTTGCTAATCGATGGAGCCCATCGATGATGTTTTTGGAGTCGATGGTGACAACCAAGTTCTTCAGCTTCACTAGTAAAATAAAATAAAAATAAAAATAAATAAAATGGGCGGCATCAACAGATGGTGTAACACGACGACTTCCCTAGAATCACCCGTCATAGTTCAACTCTCGCCCAAGCACGCTTAACCGAAGAGTTCTCATGGGCTCTGGTGTTCTGGTGTGGTCTCGCCTGCTAGGGATGTGCCACAAATTGTTCTCATGCGGAACCCTTCCATGTCATGGTAAGCCTTCGAAATAGCCAAAATCAGAGAAACGGGTCACCCTAGATGCATCGGCGACACATCTACACGTCGTGCGCCTCGTGGAAATCTTTCTAGATTGCTTTCATAATGGTGAATTAGGAGATCGTGTGGAAAGATATGGAGATTTATGTGTGCCCTCCACCTGAGATGCTTAGATCATCCACGTGGGGTTCATAGCTTGTGTTTTGCAGATAGATGGAGCCCATTAATGAAGTTTTGGGAGTGGATGGCGATCTCTGAGTTTTTCGACATCACCTATAAATTAAAATAAAATAAAAGAAAAAATAAAATGGGCAACATCAACTGATTATGCAACACGATCACTTCCTAGGAGTTTATCCATCATAGTACTACTCTCGCCCAAGCATAGTTAACTGTAGGGTTCTCATGGGATCTGGTGTGTTGGTACGGTCACACTCGTTGGAGATGTGCCACAAATTATTCTCATGTGAAACCCATCCGTGCCATGATAAGGCTTCAAAATGGTTGAAATCAGGGATATTAGCCTAGAAAGATGCGCCTGCGGTACATCTGCACATCATTCTACCCATGGAGTTTTTTCCAGATTGGGGTCATAATGGCGAATCGGACTATCATACGCAAAATTATGGCAATTTTCTTGCAGCTTCCACCTGAGATGCACGGATCAGCGTCGTGGAGCCCGTGGCTCATGTTTTGCAAACTAATGCAGCCCATCGATGATGTTTTCAGAGTTGATAGCAATCACCGAGTTCTCCTGTGTTAGTGGTAAAATAAAATAAAAATAAAAGAAAATAAAATGGGTGGGATCAACATATGTCACAACACGATGACTTCCTAGGAGGTCATCTATCATAGTACTACTCTCGCCCAAGCACTCTTAATTGAAGATTTCTCATGGATCTGGCATGCTGGTGTGGTGGCGCTCGCTGGAGATGTGCAGCAATTTGTTCTCAAGCAAAGGCCATTGTGTTGAATTTTTATCTTTCATCTTCATCCATCTTTAAAGAGTAGGATAAATAAAGACAAGAATAAAAATGCCTTGTTTGTAGGATACTATGTAGATCCGTAGATGTTCTTATTAGGGTGATCGGGTACGACATTGAGGAATGATGTACTATCTCGAGAGATAGAAGTTATCATCTTATATGGACCTAATCACCTTAATAAGGACTCCTAAGGACAGGGTCTTCGGATGTACTAGAGACTCTTCCCCTACTTTACAAGGAAAAGTAAAGCAGGGTTTATTTTAAATTGGGTTCTTTAAGTTCCCTATAGGGGCAAGCCCTCATAGTTAATTACATCCTAAGGGACAGGATCACTTGGTAATACTCTTGATTAAGGTAAATGATCATTTTTTTCAAAGATTTCAATATGAAATGACTATCAATCGATTGGTTCTTTTTTAAAAGATCAAATGGGATTGATCAAAGAGAGGGAGTTATTATCGAAGCCAAATGAAAGATAAGTAGGAGATGTCAATGATGCTAGGAAACCTAGCGAGCATTTAAAACTATCTAATGGTTGGCCTTTACATTTCTGAAATTGATTTAATTTGTTTGAGTTGCATTTTTCATTAGAAATTTAGGGCTTATGATCTCACAACACAACATTGTGGGATTGCCTAAGAGATGAGGATTTATGCTTATGGCTCATGAAAAGGAGAAGCAGCCTCAGAACATAAATCTAGGGAGCTTTGACGAGGGCTGAAAGTATAACCTAAATCTAAGGAGAAAGATGGGTATTCGGTTTGCCTCCACAAGAGAGGACAAACCACCCAACTACTTGGACTTTCAACTGCCTGGGTGTGGCTACCAATTAACTCCTCCTACGATTTTAAATTCATGTAGGCAAGTTATATGCTCATGCAAGATAACTAAGATTTTGTTTATTTAGAAAGAGACTAAGTCCTTAAACTCACTTCCTAAAGAGACTAGATCATGTAAAGACATGTTTAAAATGACCTAAATCTAATGCAAATCATATTTCATTTTATTTATTATTTTTGGCTAATTATTTTGACTCAGTCTAATAGGATTCATATGCCTAATGCATGAGAAATAAAGTTATTGGCCAAAATCAACAAGAAGGGAGGAGGTGTGTTTCCACCATGGCCCTCAAAGGTCAAGCTAAGTTTCTCTGTCAAAGGTGGAAGCCCTCCAATCAAGAGTGAAATAAGATGCATTGGTGTATGATATTATAAAAGAAATACTCATCTAGCTAAGGGGTTGCTAATTCTTTTATCTTGATTTTAAACCTAAGCTTTAGGTGAGGTTATAAATTCTTTATTTTTAGTTTTGAATTGTTAAGTTTTGTTAAAAGATTTATTTTATCCTAAGAGCCTAATCTATATCCAGGCCATACATAAAGAAAGAAAGAAACTAGGAAAATGATTCCACTTAATGCATAAGCTAAATAAATCATCAATCAATTTATAAAGCTAACTGTAAAATGAATAAGAGGTTGTTGTGGTCAGGTGCCACCCCACAAACCCGAAAATAAATTGGGTAGCTGAGCTCTACCCTTATAAAATGCAGATTACAAATGAATTAAATATAATTAAGCAAGGAATTCATTATTATGGTGGTCTTCATGCTTCATTTCTTCATTCTTCTTTTCTTCTTTCTTCTTCTTCTTTTCTTTCTTCTTTGGTTCCTTTTTTTGGATGGTTGGAAGGTGGATGCTCCAAAGGCTTCACATGGTGCATAATATGAGATCTTATGACCAATGTTCATCCTAATCCCCATAACTATCATTCCAATATAGTAATTGCAAAATTTACATGAAAAGGAAAAGTAAATCTAACTAACACCTGCAAAATAAAGGTTAGCTAAACAAACCACCAAATCCCAAGAATGTATATTTGACTTATCACCCCACACATGGGTGACTAAATCCACCTAGCCTATTGGATTATGCTTAGGGGTATAAGCACCTGCATAGTAAAATAATTTATATTTTTATTTATTACAGCGCCCCTTAATCATAATCCCCTGTAGAAAATAATGGTTAGACTAAGATCGCCCTACCATTCATTCTACACACATTCATTCTAACATCCAGTCTAAAATAAATATCACAAAATAAAAGCAAGCATCAAACCATGTGTCTTTAAAGGGTAGAAACTTAGCCTATTTGGAGGTTTGTGTGGTATGCTTAACTATGGCTTTAAGTTAGAATTTTCTAAGTGTGAAGCGTGTTCAACTTAGAGGAGGGTTTCATTTAAGTGATTTAATTGTTCTAGGTTGATTTTATTTCATGCTTTTATTAAGTTCAAATGAATCCTACAATGAATTACTAAGTTATGAAAAGAGGGAAAGAGAAGGAAACTTCTCTTTCCTTTCATAACCTAAGTAATTTCTAAAGTAGATTCATGTTTTGGTTTTATTTAGTGAATGTTTTAATTAAGTCTTTTAATTAATCCTAAGTTTAGATGAACACTAAACAAACCCATTCAAAAAGAAATACAATTTAAGATTAAATAAAATGAACCAAATTCACAAAATATACTTCACTTCATTTCTTTGCCAACATGTATAACATGCATATGAATGAGTCCTAAGCATATCTAAACACTAAAATGAGAATATTTAACACACTTTATGATGCATGCTAAGTAATTCATTTAAGGAAATTTGGATATTTATGATGCATGATTTTCATTAAGTAGAAAAGAGATCTCCTATCCAATTTTCACATGCACACATGAAAGTAAGAAAGGCATAAGTGAGTATAGCACCATTGTTAATCAGAGGTGTAAGGCACAAGACCTACTTAGGGCTACTTAGAGCCTCACAATCTCGAGGTTGTCCAGACTAATATACAACTTTTCTTAAGTGCAAACATGTGTACAAAAGAAATGAATGGAAAAAAAGGAGAATGCAAAAATTTGTATTAGTTGATTTATTTTTGTTTACGCAATTTATATATGCAAGCATAGTATCCTCCTTAAGTGATAGTATAGGGATGAATATGATATGGACTTAGGCAAGTGTTAGGTTCTTTTCAAATGAAACATACATCTTACCAAATCCTATTCAAAATAATACTAAAAGAAAAGAGAAGGAGAACCTACACTAAGCACATCCTCACATCTTACTCACATGCAAGCTTATAATTAAAATATAAGTAACACACTTTTAGTTTTGATAATTTATTCATATATTTTGAAAATAATTTGAATTTAATAGTGATAATAGCCATTCATATTATTACTTTAGCCAACACTTGCAATTTGACATAAAGTAAATATTTTCATTTTAAATTTGATTTTGGAAAGTATGAATACATGAAACCATATGGCATACATATTCACATGTTGGGAAAGAACGAAACACATTCATTTCAATTAAATCCTAAAGACAATCTTATGAAATAAGAAAGCTTAAAATAAATTAAAGTTTATTCAATGTGATTTTTGTTTGATTTTGAATTGATTTAATTTTTAAAATGTGAGTTGTATTTGCTGTTCCTACCCATTCCCACATGTGTTTGACATTTTTGTTTAATTTTTAGATGATTAGATTAATTTTAGATTTTTTATTAGGTTAAGGTATGAATTAAACAAGTTAATTAACCCTTACCTACACCACCTTAGCATAGTTAACCACATAATTATGAGCCAATGAGATGACATAAAACCTCACAAGGAATTTAAATTTGCAAAGCACCTAGGAAGAAAAGAGTCTAATGCAATTTGGCTCATGATTAATGGTTAATTAAGCTGAGGGGTTTAACTTAAGTAAATTCAAAACACCCCTCACACATGTGAGTTGAGTTTTGATTTTTTTAATTGAACTTAGGCTCTTGAACACCTAAGAATCTACCCAAAGTAGATAAATTAAGTTTTGAAATTTTTTAGAGATTTTAAGAAATTAATTAAGAGAAATTAATTAATTTATTAAGAGATTAAGGAAAAATAGGGTTTATTAGATAACTTAGGGAAATACCCCAAAATTATTCCCTAAGACTTCTATTCACTGGATCAAACCTTAATCAACTTCAATAAGGAATTAAAATACTAATCACACATTTAATTATTCTTAATTACATTAAGGAGAAATTAGGAAATGCATTTGTAATTCCACTAATTAAGCTTTCAATAAATACCAAAAAAAATTAGAGGAGGCATAAGTATCCCCCAAAACATACACAAGAAGTTTGGGATTAATCAGAAGATTAATTAAGAAGTAATTAGCAAAATAAGAATTCCATTAAAAGGAAAAATCAGAGAAAGATAGAACTCAAAATTCATTAAAATCATTTTTAGAATATTTTAGAATGAATTATCTTTCAGTAAAAATTTACCTCATATTTTTTTGATTTTTATTTAGGGAGATATGAATTTATAAAGCTTAGAGGATTAATTAGAATTAATTAAATCCTTTAGCCCATAGCTTTACATGCGGCGGGGGCGGTCAGTGCACTTTACACGCATCACACTGTGAGCCATCACTTAAACATCCCATCACTATACGACACACAGCAACGGGATGCTGTTTGATACCCACCATTTGATCAAGGATCAAACGGTTAGGAATCACCCCGTGATTTTAAAAGGATAAATAGATTTTTAAAATGTGTATTTAATCCCGGTTGTCCATCGAAAATGTGCAGATGGATGGCTGGGATCATCCCTATTTTTCCCTGAGGATCATAGGAACCGTCCATGATCCAAACCTTGATCTGAGCTTAATTGAGCTCGGATTAGGATAAAATTTTGCACACACCATCATACACTAATGGCAATCCTATCCAACAGTTTAATTTTCATGCCATGACACTTTCTTTCATGAAAGACCAACACCTCTTAAGCCTAGTGGTCCAAAAATGCCATACGTCATCGCAGGTGATCACTGGCGCTCGATTCTCTTGGAGGAGCTTTGTTTAGTTGAGACAAAGTTGTGGTGAAAGAATTAGCTCCTGAGATTATGTAGATTGCTCTATGGACCAACACCTCCTCCTCTCCTTTACGGCTTTGATCGAATTGAACTTTTCCTTGCCTTTGGAACTTGAGGGAGAGCTTAGGCAAAGTTGATTTGGTCCCCTAAGGGAGTATGCAAAGGAAATTGAAGTGAATTGGAGTATAGAGGAAATTAGGAATTCTATGGAGTTCCCATGTTTCCTCTTAAAGAAAATCGAGGATGGCTAATTTCAATTCCCTCTCAGAAAGCTTAGGATCACTCTCTGATGGCTCCTACCCTCAATCGATAATGAGCATGTGCAAATTGAAGTGAATTAGGGGAGTATATATCCCCATATGGCAATCGGACGACCAATGCATGGTTTTCTATTTTGATCTAATTATCTGTATGGAAAGGGTTGTTTGGGCAGTTTGAAGTTGGCATTTGGTCGGTTTGAGCTAAGGAGTGGATTTGTAACCTCCCATGTGCTTCAAATTGAGTGGAGGGAGGTTTTCAAATTAGCCGATTTGAGCTATGGTGTCAGTTTTGGCCTTGGGTCCATTTTGGCTGACCCAAACCCATTGGGTTGGGTGCACAACCCTCCATAGGGTTCACTTGACATATTAAGAAGGTATCAAGTTGATATGAAAAGGGCTTAACCAAATTCCCCATGGATTTGACCAAAGTTTGTTCTATGGCCTAGGGGTAGAATGGTCATTTGGCTAATTTTTGAATTTTAATATGTTGGGTATGTTGAGGAAATAGGTTTGACCAAGTTTCATTGGATTTGGAATTCATTTGATATGGTTTGGCTCATGTTGACTCATTTAGGTCATAATGGGTCAACTTGGGTCAAGTTGACCAATTGGTCAAATTGGGTCAAACCAAGGGATGAGTCAAGTTCATATGACCATTTGGAATGTTTTGGAGACTTTGGTTTGATTCAATTTGATTTAGTTTTGAGTTTGGTTCATATGACTTCGTTTAGGTCAAATGGGTCAAGTTGACCAATTTGACCCATTTGACCTATTTGAGCTAGGTTATGGATAGGTTTAGGTTTGGTTAGTCATATGAAATGGATTGGTATCTTTGTTTCCAATCAATTTTGGTTAAGTTTGAATTTGGCTCAACATAACCCCTTTAGGTCAAGTTGGGTTCAAGGTCAATTGGGCTAGGTTGGGTTTAGTTGGTCAATTGAGATTTTGGTAAAGTTAAACAAGTGATTTGGAATGAACTTGACCCATTGGTTTCAATCAATTTGGCTTAGATCAAGTTTTGACACATTTTGACCCTTTAGGTCAAGTTGGGTCAAGTTGGGTCAAGTTGGGTCAAGTGGCCAATTGGGCTAGGTTAGGCTCAAATGTTGACTTGGACAAGTCCAAACATAGTTCATGAATGAACTTAGATCATTGATTTCAATCAATTTGTCCTGTGGTGGACTTTGGCTATGTTTTGTTTCATGTTGGCTAAGTGTTGACTTGGTCAACCCTTAAGTTTGACTTAGTTTGACCCAATTTGATTGATTGATCATCTCATGATGATTGTTGATCATGATGAGAGGCATAGGTGAGTTTGATTCAATCCAATTTGGTTAGGATTAGAATTTGGCTCATAAGAGTACTTTAGGTTACTTTGGGTCAAGTGAGCCTAAGTGGGTCAAATGGCTTGGTCAAAGCTTGATTTGAGTTTGATTGAACTTGTATATGGACTTATGATTGAAATATAAATCTATTTTCAAGTGGTTTGAAGTCAAATGGATTTTGATTCATTTGATAATTTCATATTCAAAGGAAGAACATGAAAGGATTTGCGGTTTGATTTTAGAATTGGATTTTGTTTAAGTGTTGAAGTTTGTATTTATATATGGATTCATGATTGTAGGGTTGATTGAATCATGAAGAAAAATCAAGAGTCTGGCTTGATTTGAAGTTGATTTAGCTAAGTTTAAGATTTCGACTTGAAAGGCTTAGGTTGGATTTTGAGTGGATTTGAGTTTGATTTTTGGAATTGGTATTTATTGTTTGATTTTATATTTAATTTATATATGTGAATATAAATGAGAATATAAATGGGTTATGAGAAAATTTCAAGGATTTGAAGTGATTTGATCATGATCTAGGATAAGTCTTTAAGAGGGAATTTAAAAGGACTTAGGAAATTTTTGGAGTTTGGAGCTTGAATTTTTTGAATTTTATTTGATTGATTTATATTTATATTTCATTTATATATATGGATGTAAATGAGTTATGAGAAAATCCCAAGAATTTGAATTGATTTGATCATGATTTAGGCTAAGCCCATTAAAAGGGAAATTAAGGACTTAAGAAGGATTTTAAATTTGGAATTTAATTTATGGATTTGATTTGATTAATTTGTATTTATATTTCATTTATATATGTGAATATAAATGGGGATATAAATGAATTTTGAAAAAATCTCATGAGTTTGAATTGGTTTAGATCATGATTTAGGCTAAGTCCTTAGAAGAAGATTAAGGACTTAGGAAAGATTTAGACTTAGGAATTTCATTCATGGATTTCAATCATGGATTTCAATTATGAATTTAAATCACATGGAGTTGATTTGAGTTTGGAGAAAATCAAATAAGATTGATTTAGAGTTTGACTTGAAAGAAGGAAGGAGAGGAATGGTTCAAGCTAAGGGTAGGCAAATTTTCCTAACACCCCTAAGGCATGACTTATTCCTATGGATACCTCTTCTAAGTCTCTAGGGCTAGGTTGAGTGTCCACCTAATCACTAGATGTGTCTTTAAGACTAAGGAACTCTTAAAGTCTAAGAGAAGTCCTATGTCTAAGATGGAGGGGTTGAGAGCTCATTCTAAAAATGAGGCCAACAATACCTTTCATTTGTATTGTTTGATTTATAAGTTTTGAAAATAATTTTTAGTTTAGTACTGATAATAGCCATTCATATTCTTACTTTAGCCAAAACATGCAATTTAACATAAAGGAAACATTTCATTTATTTTTATTTTTCAAAAGACATGAATGCATGATTTCAAATGACAAACAACATTTAGCATGCTAGGAAAGAAATAAAGTGATGTAAGCATGTAACTTCATTCACCCTAATTAATTCCTAAAGACAATCCTATGGAATAAGATTATTTAAAATGAATCAAAGTTATTTTAAAGAAATTTTGTTTTAATTTTCAGTTTGATTTGATTTTGGTAAATGTGAAAAGGTTTGCTGGCCCTAACCCATCTCCCACTTGTGTATGTTATTTTAGTTTAATTTTTAGAACCATTAGATTGATTTTATGTTTTGCTTAGGTTAATGGTGTACATTAAGTTCATTAATTACCCCTTACCTACAACACCTTAACATGACTAACCAAATAATTATGAGCCAACATATGATATGCAACCACATGTAATTTAAATTAGCAATGCTCCTATGAAAGAAATGGGCCTAATGCAATTGGCTCACATTCATTGATTAATTAAGTTAAGGGGTTTTCATAAGTACTTTCATAACCCTTCCCACACATGTAGGTTGGATTTGATTTCCTTAAGCTTACTAAGGTTATTGAACACCTAAGTATCTACCCAAGAAAGGATTGATTGAATGATTAAGTTTCTAGATTAATTTTGATTTTTTTTGAATTTGGTTAATTAATCTATTTAATG
The DNA here is from genome assembly GCA_021442155.1 of Cymbidium sinense. Taxonomy (NCBI): domain Eukaryota; kingdom Viridiplantae; phylum Streptophyta; class Magnoliopsida; order Asparagales; family Orchidaceae; genus Cymbidium; species Cymbidium sinense. Next base: position 83,733,657 of record CM038215.1, read on the forward strand.
AAATGATTAAATCATTAATCAATTTTTAAATTAATTAAGTTTTCATTCAAATGAAACAGACTTCAGGGAAAAGATTTGGAAAAGGCATCATACTCTCATTCCCTAAGTCTATCCACTAATCCAAGATGATTAACAAACTTGATTAATGAACTCATCATCATTTAATAGGTTAATTAATCATTTATATGATTAAGGGAGTGATTAGAGTTGAAACAAATAATTACCTAAATTAATCCAATAATAAATTCCAAGAAAATCATGGGAGGTAGAGATCATCCCACTAATTAACCCTAAGGAGTTTGGAATTAATTATTGGAATAATTAATAAGTAACTAACATAATTACATGCCCAAAAAACCTAAATTGAGCAAATGTTATAGTTCAAAACTAAATAAACATAATTTTACATTATTCACCATTGAATTATCTTTAAAATGAAGTTGAGTTTGCAGTTTTTGAATTTTTCTACATTTAGTTGTGTATTTTTGAAGTTCCTATGATTAATAGGTTAATAAATAACCTAATTATATAACTAATCCCGTCGGCGCCACGTGGGCTCCTGATGCGGTGCGCGCTTTCCACGAGGCATAATGGGATTGGTTATTTAAGTTGTTAAATTAGCTATCGTGTTAACTGACATCGCTATGCATTTCCTCCTTGGACCGTCTGATCAAGGATCGGATGGTCAGGATTAAACCTGCAGTTTCTCAAGATTAAATCATCAGATCTATCACATTTAATCAGGACCGTCCATCCAAAATATGTGGGATGGACGGTCTATGACTCATTTGAGCTTAGATTGAGCTAGGATTGAACACACCCCATCTAAGAACAAACAAAAAGACTTTCAATGGTCAATTTTGATTAGGATTAAAGTTCCCTTCACAAAGGACCAGAGAATTTTATACCTAAGCTCGGTTTTGAAGCATACCTCTCTGGAGGCTATCACTGGCGCTCTCAATCATCAAGATAGCTTCATCTAGTGGAGACGAAGCCCTATTGAAGGTTTGAAGGCCTGAGATGGAGTGGATCTTCCAACTGGCCAATGCTCCCTTCAATGTCTTGTGGCTTTGGTCTAGCTCCTCCTTTCCATGGCTTGGTTGCTTGGGATTTGATTTGGATGAGCTCGATTTGATGCCTTGATGGTGCTCATAAGAGCAATTGGACTTCTATGGAGAATTTTGTAAGTTAATACTCTCACTCACCTCCCCTATTTTTGACTTAGGAAAACTGAGAAATGGAGAATTCAATTGAGCTTAAGAATGCTTGGGAGAGCTTGGCAATGCTTCCTTAGAGTTCCTAGGGTTCAATCAACAGCAAGTCATGTGAATTGGAATGAAATTAGGGGGAGTATATCTCTCCCTACTTAGACCAAATAGCCATGAGCCCCTTTGCCTTTTTGGATCAATTGATGAGATGGAATGGGTTTGTTAGGTTGTTAGGAGCTTCACATGGTTCAGTTTGGTAGGGGAGTGTAGTGGAGGAGTTGCACATGTGCTCAATGAGGATGTGAGGGATTCCATGTGGAGAATTCTAAGTGGAGGGGTTAGTTTTGGCTATGGGTTGGGTTTGGCTGACCCAAAGCAATTAGGTCATGTTCACCACCCTCATTATTGTCCATTTTGTCCATTAAGAGGGTGCCAAGTGGTCTTGAGTTGGAGTATGATCAAACTCCAAGTGAATTTGACCATAGGTTACCCTTTGACCTAGGGGTAAAATAGTCATTTGGCTTTGATTTTAATTTGGGCAGATTTGGAATAGTTTGAAATTGGGTTGTGCCAATTTTCAATGAATTTGGTGTTGATTTGATATCATTTGGCTCATGTTGACCCATTTAGGTCAAAATGGGTCAATTTGGGTCAAGTTGACCAATTGGTCAAATTGGGTCAAACCTTAGGTTAGGTCAAGTTCATATGACTATTTGAAATTTTTGGTATCATTGGTTTGGTTCTATTTGGTTTATATTTGGTTTTGGTTCATTTGATTTGATTTAGGTCAAATGGGTCAAGTTGACCAATTTGACCCATTTGACCTAATTGGGTTAGGTCATGGGTTGGTTTAGGCCTGGTTGAACATTTAAAATATATTGCAAGATTTGGTTCAATCAAGTTTGGTTTGATTTTGTTTCAAGTCAATTTGACCTTTTAGGTCAAGTTGGGTTGATGGCAAATTAGGCTAGGTTGGGTCTAGTTGGCCAATTGAGGCTTTAGTCAAGTTCAACAAGTGATTTAGAATGAATCTGACCCATTGGTTGCAATTAATTTGGTTTAGATCAAGTTTTGACATATTTTGACTTTTCTAGGTCAACTTGGGTCAACTTGGGTCAAGTGATCAATTGAGCAAGGTTTGGCTTAAATGATGACTTGGTCAAGTCCAATCATTGATCATGAATTTATTTTGATCAATGGTTTCAATCAATTTAGCCTATGGTGGATTCATTTAGGTCAAATGTTGACTTAATCAAAGGCTAGGTTTGACTTGGTTTGACCCAATTTGAGTGATTGATCATCTTATGATGATTGTTGCTCACAACGTGAGGCTTAGATGGGCTTAGTTCAATCCAATTTGGATAGGATTAGAATTTGGTTTAAAAAGGTATTTTAGGTCACTTTGAGTCAAGTGAGCCTAAGTGAGTCAATTGGTTTGATCAAGGCTTGATTCAAGTTTGCTTGAACTCACATATGGACTTATGATTGAAATATAAATTCATTTGCAAGTGATTTGGAGTCAATGGGTTTTGATTCATTTGACAATTTCAAGTTCAAAGGATGAACATGGGTTTGAGTTTTGAATTTAGTTTTGGTTTGATGATTGAAGTTAGTGTTTATATTTGGATTCATGATTAAAGGATTGATTGAATCATGAAGACAATCCAAGGGTTTGAATTGATTTGAGTTGGATTTGGTTAAGTTCAAGAATTTGACTTGAAAAAGCTAATGTTGGATTTAGGTTGAGTTTGGATTTGAGTTTTGAATTTGGTTTTGGCTATTTGAATTTATATTTCATTTATATTTGTGAATATAAATGAGAATATAAATGGATTATGATAAAATCTCTTGAGTTTGAATTGATTTGGCTATGTTTATAAGATGAAATCAAAATGGCTTAGGAAAGATTTTGGATTTGATGTTGATCATGGATTTCAATCATTTAGAATTGATTCATGATTTGAGAAAATCCATTGGAATTGATTTAAGGTTTGGAAAAGTCAATTAAGTTGGAATTGATTTTAGATTTGTTGTTGATTTGGATTTGAGCTTGATTTGAATTTGAGATTTTTTTGAATTTGAGGTTTATTTGGATTTGAAGTTGATTTAGATTTGAAGTTGATTTGGATTTGAAGTTGATTTGGATTTGAGGTTGATTTGGATTTGAGATAGATTTGAATTTGAGGTTAATTTCAATTTGAGGTTGATTTGGATTTGAAGTTGATTTGGATTTGAAGTTGATTTGGATTTTAAGTTGATTTGAATTTGAAGTTGTTTTGGATTTGAAGTTGATTTGGATTTGAAGTTTTACTTGTACATAGAAAGTGAGGATTTGGTTTAAGCTATAGGGTAGACAAGTGTTCCTAACACCCCTAAGGCATAACCTATTCCTATGGCTAACTCTTATAAGGATTTACGGTTAGGTTAAGTGTTTGCCTAATCACTAGAAGTGTCTTAAGACTAAGAAACTCTTAGTATCTAAGAGGAGTCCTATGTCTAATATGGAAAGGTTGAGAGCTCATTCTTAAAAAGAGGTCAACAAAGGGCAATAGGTGGTGTGACAAGTACACGCACGTATTGGTGTTGACCGAGATGATCAACAACATCAAATGATCACAAGCACTAACAGAAATGATCTACTCCCAACCCAAGGTGTAGAAGGAATTAAGAGCTTAGTGCAATGTGACTCTACTCATGTCAAAGATAAAAGAGAGTGAGAGAGGAATCCATTAGGAACTGAGTATGTGAACCTTCCACTAGGGGGAGAGGTTCAAGTCATCCACTAGGGGATGAGAGGTTTGATTTGATTTGAGTCTCACTGGGGGAAAATTTGATTTAATTTGTTTGATTTATGATTTGGTGTTCCACTAGAGATGAAAATGTAAGCTCTCCACTAGGGGAGCAAGTTCAAGTCATCCACTGGAGGAAAAAGGGGGTTGTGAAATCCATTGAGGGATTAGAATTTGAGATCCACTGGGGAAACAAGGAAGATTTGCATCTCACTGAGGAGAAGCAGATTAGTTTGATTATGATTTGATTGATTTGATTATTTGATTTGACTCCACTGAGGGAGGTTGATTGGATTTATTTTGTTTGTTTAGTTTGACTCCATAGAGGGAGGAGTGTTGAATTTATTTTAGATTTTAAATTTTTGAATTTTGAGATGGACCTTGTTAGTTTGCAATGGATCGCATTGAGTAGGAGCCATGTCGGCCTAGGCCTAACACAGATTAACCAATCCAAAGGGGTAGTCTACCAACCACATAGTAGGACTATCCAACGAAAGGGGTTGCCTTTCGGTGTGCAGCAAATGTACAAGGTAGAAAACATAGTATACTTACATCCTCCAAAGTAGGGACCAGTTGTTGGGGTGATCCATTGGCAAGGCAATGGATTGAACCAAACCTTAGGTTGACTATTGAGTGAATACTGCTGGGGGACTTAAATCAGCTCAAATATAGTCAAAGATTAATTTGATTTTTTAGTTATTTTTGATGGATCCCATCAGTTTGCGATAGACTGCACTGAGTAGGGGTCGTGGTGGCCTTGATTTACTATAGATTTACCAATCCAAAAGGAGTTGTCTACGAACCACATAGTAGGACTATCCAACCAAAGGGATTGCCTTTTGGTTTGCAATGGTCAAGTTAAGGAGAAAGTATGGGGACTCACATCTCTGAAATAAGGAACATTGGGGTGATCAGTTGCTTATGCAACAAATCAAAATCGACCTAGGGCTGACTAGTGAGTGAATGTCGCTGAGGGACTTAAATCAGCTCAAAGATAGTCAAAGATTGATTTCATTTTTTTAATTATTTTTGATGGATCCCATTGGTTTGCGATGGACTGCATTGAGTAGGAGCCATGTGGGCCTTGATCTAACTTCAATTTTACCAATCCAAAGGGAGTAACTTCTCGATCGACGGGAGAGCTATCCAACCAAAGGGTGCCTTTCAATTTGTAGTGGTTAATTCAGAGAAGAAAGCTCGGGGACTCACATCTTTCCTGAATAAAAGACCACTAGGGTGACACATTAGCGAGGTAACATGTCAACCTGACCTAGGGTTGCCCGTCGATTTGTGACAGTCATGTTAAATAGAATGCGTAGTAGACTTATATCTTCCAAAGTGAAATGACTGTTGGGGTAGCCTACTTGTGGCTAAACAGATTGAACCTGACCTAAGGGTGACTAGGGAGAGAGTGCTGACTCAAGGTCTTATCTCAACTCAAGTGCAATTCTAAGGGAGTTCTGAACACCGCCTAAAGATATGATGCCTTGGGAAACCAGGGGCTTGAATTCGTAATCCATAAATAAATATTTTTATTTATTTGTTTTTGTTTTGTTTATCATGGACCCTATTAGTTTGTGAGGGATCATGCTAAGAAGGATCTTATATTAGCCTATACCTATCTTAGATTTATTGAACCAAGGGAGAATCTGCGCATCCGCTGAATAGATTCTCCAGCCACTGGGGTGGCTACTAGGAAAGGGGGACTGTCCAATCCCAAAATAACTCGAGTAGTGTCTAAATGGGGTCGCAAAGGATGTGATCCAAATAGAGTGTCTGCAGGAAAATGGGACACTACGGGCTTGATCCAAAACCTTGGAGAAGATAATTTGCATAGGTATTCGGTGGCCAACTCAAGGAGAAACCACAAGGACTCACATCTATCAAGAGTGGTGTATCCATCGGGTGAGTCGCTGTCAGCATAGCGAACATCAACCAACTTAAGGTGCTGCCGTAAATAATCAACCTAGAAGAAAGCTGGGACACACATCCTTCTAAGAATTTATTGAGGGTTAGTTTGTCTTGGCGATGTGCTATCCGACCTGGGGCTACCAAAGGAATGCCATTAGGGGACTTATATCAACTCAAAAGTAGTCAATAGGAAAGAAACCTCTAGGACTTATCCTAAACCTCAAATATGCTTGACCTAGTCAGTGCATGATGGTTAGTTCAAAAAAAAATTGCGGGAATTCACATCTTCTTAAAAAAAATCAACATGAGGTAGCTTACTGTCTGAGCAGTAAAGTCTACCAAACTAATAAGGTGCTCATTTGTTTGCAATGGTCAAGTTAGGAAGAAAGCACTGGTACTCACATTCGCCAGACAAATGATCACTAGGGTGATAGGTTAGTAAGGTAGCATGTTAACTCGACCTAGAGAAACTAATGAGTGAGTGGGCTTGCTCCAACATCAAAATATCCTGAGATAAAAGATTTGTGTTTGTGTTTATATTTTTGTTAAAGAAAATAGGATGCCACTTGGGTTATCTCATACCTACCCTAAACACACTTGGAGAATTTGATGAGATGGTGCCATGAATGGCAATTGTGATCCCACCAAGAAAGAATGCCCCTTGGGTTCTCTCACACCTAACTTAGTTGTGCTAATCGAAATAAGATGCCTCTTGGGTTCTCTTATACCTATTGTTGTAGCATCGGGGAATTGTGTTTGATGTGTTTGTGTTGTGAAAGAGGGATAGGATGCTTCTCGGGTTCTCTTACACCTATCCAAAATACATCATGGCGGATTCACAAGAAAAGCAAACAACGCTTTGAATGACGAGAAGATTTTGATGAATTGGACTGAAATTTTTTTGTTCTTTGATGATTATTATTTTCAACATGTTTTTATGGGTAATATTTCTTTAAATAGAGCACATTAATTGGAAGCATCAAGTATTCCTCCTTACAATCAATAAGCTGATAAGATCTTCCTTGGTAGGCCTTTTATATGACAAAAGGCTTTCCCAAGTGGGTCCAAAATTGTCTCCTATCTTTCGACTAGCAATAATTGGTCTCCTTAGAACTAGAACAAGTTCTCTTACTTGAAAAGTTCTAGGGCAAACCAGCTTGTTATGATCTTGAATCATTTTGGCTTTGTACAACTCATGCTAGGTTCTAGCACCCATGCAGGTGTCTCTCCTCCAAACCTTCGAGCTCTTCTAATCGTAACTTAGCATTTTGCTCTGTAGTGATTTGACTACCCATTGTCATCCATAGTGATGAGATTTGGACTTCTAATGGCAGAATGGCTTTAGACCCATACACTAAGGAGAATGGGGTAGATTGATTTGGAGTTCTATATATGGTGCGGTATGCCCATAAAGCTTCAACTAGCTGCTCATGCTAGTATCTCTTGTTGTCATCAAGCGTCTTCTTTAGTATTTGGATGAGAGTTTTATTGAATGCTTTTGGTAGACCATTTTTCCTGGGATAGTAGATGGTGGAGTATCTCCAATCTATACCGTTTCTTCTAGAAAATCTATTGATCTTGGTGCTCTTAAATGCAGTACCATTATCAGATATAATTTATCGAGGTGTCCCAAACCTATATATAATATGATTCTTGAAAACTGAGCATATCCGAATGTGACCTCTAGTGGATTGCTCCACCCACTTGAAAAAGTAGTCGGTGATAGCTAGAATGAATTGATGATACTTAGAAGAAGGAGGATCGATTGGACCCACAATATCAGTACCTCAACACTCAAATGTCCATGAGGCCAATGTAGTATGTAGAATGTTGGGTGGTTGATGTATGACCACACCGTATACCTGACACTGATGGCATCTCTTAGCCACATTCATGCAGTCTGTAATCATTGAAGGCCAGTAGTATCCTAGTCTCTTGATCTTTGCTTTCATCTTTGGACTGAATTTGTGCACTCCGCATAGACCTGAGTGTACCTCGATATGATTCTATGAGCTTCGTGTTTATCCAAACAGTATAACCACATTTGATCAAAAGACCTTCGATATAAGGTGTCATCCACAAGAGCATAGGAGAGAGCTCTCTGTTTCACCTGATGGGCTTATGATTTCTCTTTAGGTAGTTTGCCCGTGTTCAAGAAATCTATGAATGGTTTCCTCCAATTTAGCTCCTTGTCTTTATTGGCAATGGCAACCTCCCCTTCAAGAGAAAGTCTCTCGACAAGTTCAGCATCAATAAGGGATAGGACTTGTCTATTTTGGAACCACATTGAAATGGACTCATCTTCCGGACATGCCAATTCCTTGGCAAGTTTGGCCTAAGCATCTACTACTACATCCTCTCCTCGAGGGACCTTATAGATGGTGACCTCAAGGATTTGGGCCAATAGCTTCATGGCATACTTGTTGTAATGAAGAAGCTTAGGTTTTAGAACCTTGTAGGACCCAAAAACTTGGTTGATGACCAGCTGAGAATCTCTATAGATGTTGATGCTCTTGACTCATACTGTAATGGCTAACTCTAGACCAACAATTAAAGCCTCATACTCAGCTTCGTTGTTGGTGCATGGATTGGAGAGATAGTATGAGAATCTCATACAGAGGGGTACAAAAATAATATCAAATTGTGAGAGAATCATGGACCAATGTGCCAAACATCCGGATAGTATTGGCCGTGTCATGAGATATTGCAGTGAATTGGTTCTTGAAATCAAGTTCACCTTATGAGAAAGCATATAGTGACATAGCTTTTGGGATGCAAAGATTAAAGCTAGGCAATGTTTCTCAATAGGTGGGTAGTTCGCTTCAGCAGGGATCAGACGACGGCTAAGGTAATAGAGAGCACTATCCTTCCCTTCATCGTTAGCTTGGGCCAACAAAGCACTGAGGGAGTCATCCAATGCAACAGTGTAGAGGATGAGTGGCCTGCCCAGGATAGGGGCTGCTAAAACTAACGGCTTCATAAAATAATGCTTGATGTCTTCAAAGGCATGTTGGCACTTGTCATCCCACTTGAACTTGGCATCTTTTTTGATAAGTGCTGAAAATGGCTTGCATCTTCGTGATAGATAAGAGACAAAGTGTCTTAGATACGCCAATCTCCCTTGAAAAGATCTGAGTTGAGTTAAACTTTTGGGAGGTGGCATTTTGAAGATAGCTTTGATCTTTTTTGGATCTATTTCTATTCCCCAGTGTCGGACAACAAACCCAAGGAATTTCCTTAAAGCTACTTCAAATGCACACTTTAGGGGGTTCATTTTGAGGTTATATTATCTTAATCATTCAAAAACTACTCTTAAGCCAAAGAAGTGGTCTTCCTTTTCTTTTCTCTTGACTACTAGATCATCAACATAGCATTCAACTTGATGATGAATGCGTTCATTGAAGATCTGAGTCATGGCCCATTGGTATGTAGCATCAGCATTTTTAAGGCCGAAAGGCATGACCTTATAACAATAGATTGTGTTTGGGGATCGAAAAGTAGTGTTTCATTCATCCTCCAAGACCATCTTGATTTGGTTGTAGCCAGATGACCCATCCATGAAGGAGAATACTGAATGAGATGAGGCGATGTCCACCATTAATTCTGGTATAGGAAGAGAAACTCTTCCTTAGGACATGCCTTATTTAATCTCTAAAATTGACGCATATGTGAATTTGGACATTTTCTTCTTAACTTAGACAGCACTGGCTAACCAGGTAGGGAATTTTTCTTCCCTCATGAAATTAGCATCGATCAGTTTCTTGACTTCAGAAATGACCTATTGTTTGATTTCTAATCACATGCATTTAGGAGCTTTCTTGATAGGATTAGCGTTAGGATCTATTGTTAGTTTGTGGACTGCTATGTCAGGAGATAATTTGGGCAGCTCTTCATAGCTATGTGCAAAGCAGTCCTTAAACTCAATCAATGCCTAACTAAGTCATTGGTTTCTTCTTTATTCAGCAACGAACTGATGTATGTCGGGCGTGGATTTTCTTCTGTCCTGAGGTTGATTTCTTTAATCTTGTCGATTATTGAATGGATTTCCTCTTCAAATTTTGGTAGTACATCTTTGATTTGGAGATCATCTAGACCATCTGAAATTTCTAAACATACTTTCTCATAAGAGTTGGTATGGTTGGAGAAGAACCTATCAGACTCGAGATGATTGGTGAAAATTAAGCAATAATCATCATCATCGATTAGACCCACTGTACCGAATCCTAGTCCTGATCTTGATTGTGCATCCCTACCCTTGTTGTTTCACATCTTCTCAAAGTACTCTGACCTGTGCTTGGACCATTTATAAGGAATCAAACCCTTCTTTGCAAGATTAAGAATACAAGGTGAGTACCAATCAAAAGGTAATTCTATAAATTCTTTATATGAATTATCCTCAAATCTTACATCAATTTTTGGACTTGAGTATGATGATACTAATAGGAATCTCTTCGGCTTGATAACCCTAGAAGACTGAGGGGCTTCCTTAATTACTACACCTTAACTTTTGAGAGGAAAGTGAGGTTAGAGCTAAGGTTCCTAACTGTTGCCTGATAGTTTCACATAAACTTGATTTGAATACATTTGTGCTTTGCTTGGAGGCCGGATATTCATCATTATCCGACTCAAGTGTCACCTCTAATGAAACCTGTTGAGAGGGGTTGGTTGTATGCTAATCACATTAGACTCATCCTCTGAGCTATATTACAAGTCTATGTGAATAGTAATGGTACTCCTATGAACTAAAACATAACCACTGTTGGCTGGCTACTAACTAGAGGGTCTTCCACTTCTAGAATTTCCTCTATTTCTTCTTATGCCTCTACCTGGTGGAGGTTGAGTCATCCTACCCACATGTCCATATGATGGAATGAACTATGGGTAAAATGTGACATGTGGCACTGCTTCTTCCTTGATGTCCTTTTCTCGTTCACTTGTTCTTTCACTTTTCTTTTCATTTTCTTTTTTCGTATTCTTTTTCTTTTTCTTCTTTTTTTTTTCTTTTGCATTTTAATTTTAACTAAGTTCATGAGAAAAGCTATTTTAAGAATGATAGTAGGTCACATCTTCATATATCTCAACCTCTCTGATTGAAAATGGATTTTCATCTTCTTTGACACAGTATTCAATTCCATCCCTTTTAATCTCGATGCACTTATGAAGGGAGGATGGAATCATCTTATTATGATGTATCCAAGGCCTACCAAGCAAAGTTGTAAATGAAGTATTCAAATTAATGATATAGAATGTGGCTTTAGTCTTCCAGTCTTCTATGTCCAAAGGTAACACTATGGAACCTTAAGCCCTCTCACCTTATTCATTGAATCCTCTCAACATCATCCGATCTCCTCAGAGTGTGGAGATGTCGATCCTCAAGTAAGCAAGAGTCTTTATACTCATAATATTCATCCATGCACTTGGATTTACAAGAACTCTAGAAAGTTTGAAGCTACCCATGTCCACTATGATGTGGTGGGGATGGTTGTGCTCCATGTCCCCTAGAAGAAGGTCTTCATCTATGAAGGAGATTCCCTGGGCTTCTCTTGAGTAATGTGCCTCCTCTCCAATAGTGGTAAGTTGAGCCAAGCATATCTCTAGATCAAGAAGAGCCTTGATTAATGATTCCCTCATCTCATTGGATAAGATAATGTCATCATATATGCTTAACTTATATGACAACTTTCTTAGATGAGAGAGAATATTATGTCATCACGGTGGGTATGTGTATCCACATGGTATGGCTGGAGGAGGAGGTGAAGGCCATGGAGGCTACTATGTTGGTCGATAGGATGGCCTCAGTGGTGGTAGCAGAGGTGAAAGTGATGGCTGCGGAGCACAAGGTCCCTTATGCTGATCTCTAGCTGACTGCTTCTCTTTGTCCAATATAGTTACTGCCCCTAGCTTCTTCTCATAAGCTTTCTGTGGCTTTGGCTTTATTGGTTGATCTGGAAAAGGCAACTATTTGACTTCTCCTTATAGGCTAGCCACCTTATTGATTAGCTCTTCAAATGTCTTGATGGTAAAACCTTTGAGCATGAAGGCGACTAGGCCATGAATATTCTTTAGTAGAATTTCAATGGTGTGATATTCAGACAATTACAGTTCACATTTCATACTCAAATTGCTCCATCTTAGAATATGATCAACGAGGGACTCACAAGGGTGTTGTTGAGCCTCAATGAGATCACTTACAATCATCCTTTGTTGAGCTCTAGCAAACCTCTTAATGAAGAGTTGCTCCAACTCAGCAAAAGTCTTTACTGAACTGTTGTGGAGTTCAACATACCAATCAAAAGCTATGATTGCTAAGCTGCTGATAAAAAGATGAGATTGTAATGCATCATTACCACCAGTGTTGTAATAGCTAGCCCTGAAGTGCACTATGTGCTGTCGTGGGTTCCCACTGTCATTAAAGCTCTTGAGAGAAAGTGGTATGAAACCCTTAGGATATTGGATGACATCGAATTCCTCTGGGTAGGGTCTACCCTTTGGAACTGATGATCCTCCTCAGGCTTGCACCAACACTTCTCTCACTTGCTTCTCAACCATGAGTTTAATGTCCTTTTCTTGTACGGAGGTACTATCCACTACCTTCTTATACAAGCTACTGATGTCCTACTCTATCGAAGGTAAACTCTTAGGCTGATCCAAGACATGTAACAACTCAGGCTGACCTATCTCCACAATAGTAGGATGCATTGCTAGGGTTGGTTCTAAAGTGCCAAGATTACTGCTATAAAATCCTCAAGCCTCTTTCCCATTTTATTAATTTTTTCATCCTTTTATTTTAGTTGCTGAAGGAGGTGTTGGGTCAAGTAGGTCATGTCATCCTGCTTGGCCGCATCACCTTCCAATGTTTGCTACTCACGAAGGAGGGAACCCCTGGTGTCTATCATGTGCACTCCAGCTGAATCCTCCAATAGATTATCTTTGTTAGGATCAAAATTAACCTTCTCATCCTCTAAATCAGACCAAGCATACCATAGAATCTTCTTCTTCTTAGCCAGATATAGAGGTACAATGTCATATAGGGATCAGTCTAACTAATAGGTATAAAAGATCGAGGCTGACTGGTAGTAGGATCATTGTCATGAACAGAGAGACATCTAACCTCCCCTATTACTGAAGAGCTGATCTTGTGAGGACTATGCTCACTTTAGGATAGATTCTCTTAACTGTCACTAGATCTAGGCGGAATGGTACTCCTAGGAGGATCTGTCGCCATGGGGGAAACTAAATTATCTCCTCCTCCCTCTACTGTTGATATCTCCATAGCCTCCTGTGATGGTGGTGGTGATGGAACGACTACTATGATCCGTGGTCACCATTCTCTCTTCACCACAACTGAAGTAGGAGGTCAAGCAGGAGAGCTCGACTTTGCCTTAGTCAGCGGTGTAGATGGAATGGGATCCCTTGGCCATAGTCGGATCACCAGTGGGGTTCTCTTCTCCCTGGATGCAACCTTCATGGCTTTTGCTGGAACAATGGATGATGGAACATGTACTGGAGATGGTGGGTGTGGAGTAGAGCGGTGTGGTGGAGGCACCACTGACTCTCTATGGGTAGAAGCTCCTCTCCTATGGTGGATGGTACCCATCAATAGAATCCTATCAATATGATTACGAGTAGAAACAGTCGAAAGTCCACCATGAGGCCACTGCGTCGGTGTACCTACGTCTCTCCCTGTTAGTAATATGTACTGATACTTGGACCTCCCTGGCTCTCTCCTATCTTATGTGTCTGCCCACACTACGAGGGATGACATAACATAAATTAAATTGAGCCCCAGACACTGATCATCCGTAAGCATCGCCAACTCGGAGAACTAATTTAAGGCCAGGATATGACCTTCTCCTATCACTGATAAGAGCCCCAAAATGAACTACAAGCGAAGGTGAAGCTAAGATCCTCCTAATGCCTTTTTCTCCATCAAAACCAGAGAAGTGGTGAAACTTGTTCTCTATGCTAAGAGGAGTGACTATCCTGGGTAGCACCTCTACTGCACACTGAGCAGCTGACTCTAGCTCCTTGGCTATGTGGTCATGATGCCGCTTGATCTTGCGGCACCAGTTTTGATGCTGAGTCCTACTATGAGGGGCAGCACTTGAACTAGACCCAACCTTGTAGGTGGGGGACACTATCCCTGAAGATAGGGTCGCCTTCCCCTTGGAAGGAGCCAACGAATGGGTGCTAGCCTATACAAGGATGGAAAGGGCAACCACTGAGCACACTAGAACTATAGCCATTGCGATAACTACCATAGCCTTCCACTTTAATGAGGGAAACTCTGAGTCAGATGGCATTTCAACCTAGATGATCGGCTTCTGCCCAGTCACCACACTCCTACTAATGGTTGTAAGGTAAATCCCCTCATAAGTGATTCTGGCCCCTTCAAATCCTCGGTCGAAGTGAATCAAGTAAGCAAAGTTGGTCTGTGGGAGGCTAGCCTGATCCAAGGCCAAATCAATCCCAAAAGGAAAAGTGAAGACATACTTCTGAGTTGTCATTAGACTGAACTGAACTGAAAACTTATTGAAATTCTACAATTTTGGAAAATAAACCCTAAATCAGATTTTTACTTTTGTATGACTATTGAATTTTGATTTTAGTATTTGAACCCACACTTAACAATTTGAATATGTTAAGTGGGGATCTTTTATTTTGATGAGAAATTTTGAATTTAGAATTGGAGAGGAAATTTTTGAATTTTGAATCTATTTTCAACAAATTTTTGTATGTTGAAAATGGGTTCAAATATTTGGAAGAGATTGATATTTCCATAGGTTCATATTTTGAATTTGATTTTTGATTGTTTGGGGACCCTTCACTTAACAAATTTGAGAATGTTAAAGTAAAGGGTCATTTGATTTTGTTTTGATTAGTGATTTTGGAATTTACTCACTTAGCAAATTCGGGTATGCTAGGTGAGGTGTTTGAAAACAACTTTCTTCTTTTGTTTGCTTGTTTGTGAATTATGTGTGAATTTGAAAATGGAATCTTTACTTAGCAAATTTGGGTATGCTAAATGAGAGAAATCCAAATGTTTTGTTGTTTTTGAAAAGAGGATCTTTACTTAACAAATTTGGGTATGCTAAATAAAGAATCAAAATGTGTTTTGTTTTTGATGATTTTTGAAAAGAGAAATCTTTACTTAGCAAATTTAGGTATTCTAAATAAAAGAAATCCAAAATGTGTTTTGTTTTGATTTTTTGAAAAGAGGATTCTTAGCAAATTTAGGTATGCTAAAGAAATCCAAATGTGTTTTGTTTTGATTTTTATTTTTGAAAAGATGATTCTTTACATAGAAAATTTAGGTATGCTAAATAAAAGAAATCCAAATGTGTTTTGTTTTTATTTTTCTTATTTTTGAAAATAGGATCTGCACTTAGCAAATTTGGGTATGCTAAATGAAGAATCCAAGTGTTTTGTTGTTTTTAAAAAAGAGGATCTTTACTTAGCAAATTTGGGTATGCTAAATAAAGGATCCAAATGTGTTTTGTTTTTGATGATTTTTTTGAAAGAGGATTCTTTACTTAGCAAATTTAGGTATGCTAAATAAAAGAAATCTATATGCGTTTCATATTTTGATGTTTTGATTTTTTGAAAAGAGGATCTTCACTTAGCAAATTTGGGTATGCTAAATGAGGGATCCAAATGTGTTTTTGATTTTTAATGTTTTGATTTTGATTTTGAAAAGAGGATTTTCACTTAGCAAATTTGGGCATGCTAAATGAAGAATCTAAATGTGTTTGATTTTTTTTTTTTTGAAAAGAGAATCTTCATTTAACAACTTTGGGTGTGCTAAATGAAGAATCCAAGTGTTGTTTGATTTTTGATTTTGAAAAGAGGATCTTCATTTAGCAAATTTGGGTATGCTAAATGAAGAGTCCAAATGTGCTTCATGTTTTAATGTTTTGATTTTTTTTTTGAAAAGAGGATCTTCACTTAGCAAATTTGGGTATGCTGAATGTGGGATTCACATGTGTTTGATTTTCTTAATTTTTTTGAAAAGAAAATCTTCATTTAACAAATTTGGGTATACTAAATGAAGAATCCAAGTGTTGTTTGATTTTGATTTTGAAAAGAGGATCTTGACTTAGAAAATTTGGGTATGCTAAATGAAGAATCCAAATGTTATTTGATTTTTGAAGTTTTGATCTTGATTTTGAAAGATGATTGTTGATTTTATTTTTTGAAAAGATGATTGTTGATTTTGTTTTAAAGTGAATTTTATTCAATAAATTGGGTATATTGAATGGAGATATTCATTTGTGCTTCTTTTTTGAAAATATGATTTTGAAATATATTTTTTTGAAAAGATGATTGTTTATTTTATTTTGAAAATAAAATATTCATTCAATAAATTGAATGAAGATGTTCATTTGTGCTTTTGGAAAATGTGATGATTTTATTTTTGAAAAGATTATTATTTATTTTATTTTGAAAATGAAACCTTGATTCAATAAATTGAGTATAATGAATGGAGATATTCATTTGTGCTTTTTGAAAATATGATTTTGGATTTTGATTTTTGAAAAGATGATCGTTGATTTTAATTTTTGAAAAGGTGATTGTTGATTTTATTTTGAAATGAAATCTTCATTCAATAAATTGAGTATATTGAATGGAGATATTCATTTGTGCTTTTTGAAAATATAATTTTGAATTTTATTTTTGAAAAGATAATTGTTGATTTTATTTTGAAAATGATATCTTCATTCAATAAATTGAATGAAGATGTTCATTTGTGCTTTTGGATAATATGATTGTTGATGTTATTTTTGAAAAGATGATTGTTTATTTTATTTTAAAATAATGATTGTTGAGTTTTTTTTGAAAATGAAATCTTCATTCAATAAATTGAATGAGGATGTTCATTCATGCTTTTTGAAAAGATGATTTATGACTATTGCTTTTATTTTGAGAAGAAGATTGTTGAATTTTATTTTTGAAAAGATCCTACATATAACAATCATGAAATTTGTTAGATGAGGTTGAAATATTTTATCATGTGCATTTTGGAAAAGTGCCTCTTGGAAAGATGATGTTTTTATAAAGGATTTATTTTTCATTTATTTTTAGAATAAACCTTTCCTTATCATATAGATGGTAAGGAGGAAGTCTTTAGTTATTTCTTTTTATTAAATTTTTATTTTCACCTATTCGGGAACCCAATAGGATTTTAAGACCTACATGGAGTGAGGTCCTAAAACCTAAAGGATGTTGGCTAGCTTAAGGATGAAATAAACTAAGTGTCAATGGAAAGAAATGCTCATTCTATAAAATACAAAACTATTGATATTTGGAGACAAAATCACTTACCAAAGATGGAGAGAGAAACTATCTCAGTGAGAGTGAGAAAAATTTGTGGTGAATTTTTCATCATCTTTTAGATTAGGATAAATAAGACAAGAATAAAATTTCTAGTTTGTGGGATACCATGTAGATCCTGATGTTCTTATTAGGGGTGCAGTGCGACATTATCAGGGGAATGATGTACATCTCGAATAGACACTACTCCTACATGGACTAATCACCTGGCCGACTCCTAAGGATCTTCAAAATGTACCAAAGATTCTTGCCCTACTTTACATGGAAAAGTAAAGAAGGGTTTATTTTAAATTCGGTTCATTAAGTTTCCTATGGAGGCAAGCCTCCATAGTTAATTACATCCTAAGGAATGAGATTCCTTAGGAATACTCTTGATTAAGGTAAATGATCGTTGTCTCCAAAGATTTCAAATATAAAACTATCAATCAATTGGTTATTTTTTTTAAAGATCAAATGGTATTGGAGTGATTATCAAAACCAAAAGGAGATAAGTAGGGGTTGCTTATGACACTAGGAAGCCTAGTAAGCATCCCGAGCTATCCTATGATTGGGCTTTACATTTTTCAAGTCGAGGGGAATTATTTGTTCGAGTTAAATTTTTATTAGAAATCTAGGGCTTACAATTCCATGATACAAGATCATGGAAATGCCTAAGAGGTGAAGATTTATGCTTGTAGCCCGCAAAGGGAAGTAGCAACCTCTGAACCTAAATCTAGGGAGCTTTGACGAGGGCCGAAGCATGACCTAAATCAAAGGCGAAAATGGGTATATGGTTTACCTCCACAAGAGAGGAAAAATCACTCGACTATTTGGACTTACAACTGTCTGGGGGTGGCCACCAACTAACTCCTCTTACAATTTTAAATTCATGTAGGCAAGTCATATGCTTTTGCAAGATAGGTAAGCTATTATTTATTTAGAAAAGAGGCTAAGTCCTTAAACACACTTCCTAAGAGACTAGATCATGTAGGGCAAGTTTATTGCATTAAATTTAATGCAAATTTTTGTTATATTTTGTTTTCATTTTTGATAATTTATTTGACATGGGCTATGGGATTTATATGCCTAATGCATGAGAAATTGGTTATGGGCCAAAATCAGCAAGAAGGAGGTGTGTTTCGACCATGGCTCTCAAAGGTCAAGACAAGTTCCTTGAGAAAGGTGGAATCCCTCCATAAGCAAGAGTGAAGCAAGATGCTTTTTTATGCATGATGTGAGAACATACAACATCCAGCTAAGGGGTTGCTAAATCTTTTATCTTGATTAATAACTTAGGCTTTAAGTGAGGTTATGAGTTATTTAATTTTAGTTTTGAGTTGATTAATTGGATGGATAATTTATTTTTTCCTAAGAGCCTAATCGCATCCTGGTCATTCATCAAGCCAAGGAAGGAAGAAACTAGGAAAGCATGCAATCTTAATTCACAAGCTAAACAAATATCAAACAATTTATAAAGCTAGCACAAAAGAATAAAAGACCTTTATGGTCGGGCTCCACTACACAAACCCGAAAAGAAATTGGGTAGCCGAGCTCTACCCTTATACAACCCATATTACAAATGAATTAATTACAATCAAAAAAGAAGTCATGTTATGGGGGTCTTCATTTATTCATTTCTTCATTCTTTATTTCTTCTTTTCTTCTTTCTTCTTTCTTCTTTCTTCTTTCTTCTTTCTTCTTTCTTCTTTCTTCTTCTTCTTCTTCCTTCTTTTGGTTGGTTGGAATGTGGATGCTTCAAAGGCTTCACATGGTGCATAAGATAGTCTTATGACCAATGTTCATCCTAATCCTTGATAACATTCATTCCAAATCTTAATTGCAAAAATTACATGAAAATTAGAAAAATAAATCTAATTATAACTTGCTAAATAGAGATTAGCTAAACAAACCACCCAATCCTAAGCATGTATATGAATAAATTGGACTTAGCACCCCACACATAGGTAACTAAGTCCACCTGGCCTATTTTAGATTGTGCTTAGGGGTATAAGCAACCTACACAGCTAAAGCATTTATATTTTTATTACAACGCCCCTTAAGCGCAATCCCTAGTAGAAGATAATGATTAGACTAAGATCTTGCTATCATCTAGTTTATGCACATACACCCTAAGATCTAGAATAAAATATCACATCATAAAATAAAATCAAACATCAAACCATGCATCACCCTAACATATAGCTAGAAATGGTGACTTAGCCTAATGTGTGTGCCAATTAAAGCTTGTGTGGTATGTCTTAGCTAGGCTTTAAGATTAGAATTTTCTAAATGTCAAGGGGCTCAACTTAGAGGGTTGTTTCATTTAAGTGATTTAATTGGTTTACTAATTTTATTTGATGATTTTATTTGGTTTGAATGAACCTACTTAATTACTAAGTGTTGTAAAGAGAGGAAAAGAGAAGAGAACTTCTATTTCCTCCCTACCTTAAGCAATTTCTAAGGTAGATTCATTAATGATTTTTATTTAGTGAATGTTTTATTATGTGTTTTAATTTATCTTAAGTTTATATTTTCTTTAAATAAACCTATTCAAATAAAAAAAGGCATTTTAAGATTAATTAAGGTGAATTACTATCACAAAACACACAACCATTTATTTCTTTCTCACATGTGTATCATGCATATGAATAAATCTTAAGCATACCTATACATGCAATGCAAATATTTAGCACACTATAAGGATGAATGCTAAGGGATATTTCTTAAGAAAATTTAGATGCTTCATGATGCGTGAATTTGTTAAGTAGAAAAGAGAGGGATTCTTTTATCCATTAATCAAATGCACATTTACAAGTATAAAAAAAATAAGTGAGTACGGCGCCATTATTTCCTACACCAAGGGAATAAGGTACAAGACCTTCTTAAGGCTACCTAAAGCCTCACAACTCTGGGATGTCCAGACTAATATACTACTTTTTTTAAATGCATGTGCATGTACAAAAGCAAATGAATGGAAGAAGAATCATGCAAAAGATTTTTATCTTTGATTTGGTTATGCAATTTACATGTGTGAATGTGAAGATCCTTCTTAAATGATAACATTGGAATGAATAGGAATAGATTCAAGAAAGTGTTGTGTTCTTTTCAAATGAACTATACACTTTGCAAATCCTATTCAAAACTATGTTAAAAGAGAAGAGAAGGAAAAGTCACATAATACGCATCTTATGTTATACTCACATGCAAGCTTATGAATAATTATAAGTAGCATACATTTCATTTGTAATCTTTGATTTATAGGTTTATAAAATAATTTTAGATTTAATAGTGATAATAGTCATTCATATTCTTACTTTAGCCAAAACATGCAATTTGGCATAAAGGAAACATTTCATTTATTTTTATTTTTCAAAAGACATGAATGCATGATTTCATATGACAAATAACATGCTAGGAAAGAAACAAAGTGATGTAAGGATGTAATTTCATTCACACTAATTAATTCCTAAAGATAATCTTATGGAATAAGATCATTTAAAATGAATCAAAGTTATTTTAAAAAAATTTTGTTTTAATTTTGAGTTTGATTTGATTTTGATAAATGTGAAAAGGTTTGGTGGTCCTAACCTATCTCCCACATGTGTATGTTGTTTTAGTTTAATTTTAGAACCATTAGATTGATTTTATGTTTTGTTTAGGTTAAAGGTGTACATTAAGTTCATTAATTACCCCTTACCTACACCACCTTAACACGATTAACCCAATAATTATGAACCAACATATGATATGCAACCACATGTAAGTTAAATTAGAAATGCTCCTAAGAAGAAAGGGGACTAATGTAATTGGATCAAAATCATTGATTAAGCTAAAGGGCTTTCATTAAATACTTTCATAACCCTTCCCACACATGTAGGTTGGATTTGATTTCCTTAAGCTTACTTAGGTTATTGAACACATAAGTATCTACCCAAGAAAGGATTGATTGAAAGGCTAAGTTTCTGGATTAATTTTTATTTTTTGAATATGGTTAATTAAGCTATTTAATGAAATGATTAAATCATTAATCATTTTGTAAATTAATTAAGTTTTCATTCAAATGAAATAGACTTAGGGGAAAAGATTTGGAAAAGGCATTCTAATCTTATTGCCTATGTCTATCCACTGATCCAAGATGATTAACAAACTTGATTAAATAATTCATCATCATTTAATAGGTTAATTAATTATTTAATTGATTAAGAGAGTGATTATAGTTGAAATAAGCAATTTCCTAAATTAATCCAATAATAAATTTCAAGAAAATCATGAGAGGTAGAGGTCATCCCACTAATTTACCCCAAGGAGTTTGGAATTAATTATTGGAATAATTAATGAGTAACTAATATAATTACATCCCAATAAAACCCAAATTGAGCAAATGTTAGTGTTCAAAATCAATTAAAATGAAGTTGAGTTTCATTGTTTGGATTTTTCTACATTTAGTTATGTATTTTTGAAGTTTTTATGATTAATAGGTCATTAAATAACTAATCTCGTTGGCACCATGTGGGCTGTTGATGCGGTGTACACTTTTCACGTGATGCAACGGGATTGGTTATTTAAGTTATCAAAATGGCTATTGTGTTAGACAGTAGCTCTACACATTTTCTCCTTGGACCGTCCGATCGAGGATTGGATGGTCAAGATTAAACCCACAGTTTCTAAAATATTAAATCATCAGATCTATCACATTTAATTAGGACCGTCCATCTAAAACATGCGAGATGGATGGTCCATGATTCATCCCTGCCCTCGCCTACGGGAGACGGAGACCATCCATCCTCCATGGTTTGATCTGAGCTCACTTGAGCTCGAATTGAACACAAACCATCTAAGAGAAAAGAGAAAGACATCCAATGGTCAATTTCAATTGGGATTAAAGTTCCCTTCACAAAGGACCAAAGAATTCTATACCTAAGCTCAGTTTTGAAGCATACCTCATTGGAGGCTATTACTGGTGCTCCCAACCATCGAGGTAGTTTTGTCTAGTGGAGACGAAGCCCTGTTGAAGGTTTGAAGGATTGAGATGGAGTGGATCTTCCAATTGGCCAAAGCTCCCTTCAATGGCTTGCAGCTTTGGTCTAGCTCCTCCTTTTTATGGCTTGGTTGCTTGGGATTTACTTTAGATGAGATCAATTTGATGCCTTGATGGTGCTTGCAAGAGGAATTGGACTTCTATGGAGAATTGAGTGAGTTGGCACTCTCACTCACCTCCACCATTTTTGGCATAGGCAAATCGAGAAATGGAGAATTCAATTGAGCTTTGGAATGCTTGGGAGAGCCTAACAATGCTTCCTATGAGTTCCTAGGGTTCAATCGATAGTAAGTCATGTGAATTGGAATGAAATTAAGGGAAGGATATCTCCCCATACTTGGATCAGATGGTCGAGAGCTCCTTTACCTCTTTGGATCAATTGATGAGATGGAATGGGTTTGTTAGGTTGTTAGGAGCTTCACATGGTTCAATTTTGGCAGGAGAGTATAGTGCAGGAGTTTCACATATGCTAAATGAGGATGTGAGGGATTCCATGTGGAGAACTCTAAGTGGAGGGGATTTGGGTTGGTGGGTGATCCAAACCCATTAGGTCATGTGCAAAAAAGCTCGTTGTTCACACTGTGGTTCTCCTCGACATTTAGCTCAGATTGTGCTCGTCAGTAAATGAGTCAACACTAACAAATTTCGTGCTCGATAAATGATTTAACACCTAACAATCCTTTGTTGATGTTCTCGATGATTTAAATAAATAAATAATTTATATTAAATTTTATTTAAAATATAATTTATGTCATTAAATATTTTAAAATTGATATTTAATTTAATTATAAAATTAGTTAAAAAATTTTAAATAAAATAAGCTAAAATATATTAGTAATTATTATTATAAGTTTTTTTATAATTATGCTTAATGTTTATGTTAGATTTTAGTCAGATAGTTAATCCCAGTAGGGAATTTATATTAACATTTGGATTTAAAATAAACGAAATGAACGATACCTAATATTGCCCTAGTCTCTGACTCTTCGATTTTCACTCTCTGGTCTCGACTCTCTAGTCACTCTCTCGCCTCTAATCCCGTAAGTCGCCGAATTCTCTTGTCTCAAGAGTTTTGGCAGGATTTCTACTCTTCCTAGCAAGAGTCTTGGAGTTGTGACTTGTGAGTCTTGAGTTGAAATGGTAATATCCGTAAGTATGGGTGTAAATGTCATGATCTCGATCTATGGTTTGGTACCGGATATTGTTTTCTTTTCTTTTTACATCATCGGTTTCATGTTAAAAGCCTATACATTGTGGTCGTGATATCCGGTTTTTTTTGTGTAACACAATTTTCTTTTTCCTTGGTCGTAATGGTTTTATTCTTATTTTAAGCGCTTCTTTTATTCTTACTATGGAGATGTAGTGGAGAACTGAACATGCATACCTTTATTTCACTGCTAACACATGCTTGCTTCTTTTTATTCTTACTATGGTCTATAGAGATGCGTTCTTTTATTCTTACTATGGAGGTTATGTTCATCATGTATTTTGGTTTGGATGTTAGATCATATATTTAGACTTTGTAATCAGTAATCTTGAACTATGGATGTCTTTCTAGAATGTTGTGTATTATTTGAGAATTTGTGTTTCAAAGGAGAAATCATTCTATTATGCATACTATGAGAATGAAGTAATTACAAACTTAGAATTTATTATAACTATGGTTGTAATGTCAGATGATTTCTACTTTTGATGTTCTGTAGGATGTTCTTAATTTTTTACTACTATGGTTGTAATGTTGTATGTTGTATGAATGTCAGATCATGTATCTTAGTATCTGTAATTGATGGATGTTCTATTTTTTACAACATGTGTATCGTAATGTTGTATGTGATTCAGTAATGTCAAATAATGGAAACATGGAATGTGTTATGTGTAAGACTTTTCCTCATATTCTAGTTCATTGTTTGATTCGTAAGGTAGAATATTTATTTAAACTTGAGCTTGAGCTAATACCGCTTGATATCGATCTAAGTGATGAAAAGAAATATTTATTACCTTTAATAGAATGCAATTCTATTTGATATTGTACATCTCTGTTCTCGATGTTTTTATGGCGAAAAGTGTTTATCAGTGTTTTTGAGGGTTTTCTTATCAACATGAAGGATGGGAGTGTTTTGTTCAATTCTAACTATCTTGTTCCTGCTGAAAATTGGTTTTCTCAAGTTTATCTAATTGCTACTTGGATTTCAAAGATGGTTGGAGAAAATTACTTCAAAAGCGTGATAGTATGGATTCTAATCATAGAGACAAACTCTATGAAAAGTTCTTGTAAGATTTCATAGATCAACCACTCTCTTAAGTATGTCTTTGATAGGTGCCTTACACATCGCATATTCTTTTTTCATTGATATTGAAGAAGATGGTGACATTATCGGGTGGATAGAATTTTTAACAAAGTCATGCACTTTTCTTGGTTTCATTTCGTACTCCAACATCGCTATACTTATCCTAAGCCCGCATCCAATGAGTGTAAAAACTTGTTCTCTTTGGTTGATGAAATTGGATTGGATTTTCAGATATTTACAAAGAACTGCGGTGAATTCATTAGCCAATCAACATAATTTTATTGTCCCAATATCATATTAGTGACATATGCCCATTAGAATCCCCCATCATCTACCCTTACTATATTTGAAAACGGAAAATTTTCTTAAAGGCATTCTATAGTTTCTTTTGCATATGAATTTAATCTTTATTTGAATCGATCATTTGTGGAAGAGACTTGTGGAAAATCCCAAGCTGGTGGGACAATAGATCATCAAAGGTTAACCATTTTGTTCCGTGACTTCACCACTTAAATGAATATTCCTATTGTCACTCTAATTGGTTTTTTTCCCTTCACGATGTGCAAGACAAGGTCGATCTTCTGTGAATTGTGTTACGCTTATTTCCGGACCTTGAGTAATGAGTTACTAATAGATGATTAAACAAATATTTTGACATCTAACAAGTGACTAGGTCGACTTTGAAAGAGAGTTCATGGGCCTTTTTTTAAAACATTTCTCCAAAAGAATAGATAGCATGTATAATTATTATTCTTGAATTCTCTCTTTTTCTATGTTGCACTAAGTTTTATAAGTAGCAGGCTAGCAGCAAATTATGATTAATGATATTGATCTACAATCTATAGGACTACTTGATGATCTCATTTGATTAGATTTTATGATTATTTGTAGCAGCTAATCAAGATTAAAGAGGCATATATACACATTTTTCTCTTTTTTTAGTTCTCTAAATTTGTAAAATTTTGCACTTCACCTCAGTCAGCTTGTTCTGGGTATGACCAATGGTCGCCTCGCCAAAATTGTCATCGTTAACTAAGAATCTTAATACGTGAGGATTTTACTAAATAGCTACATAAGCTTGTTTTATCATCTAACCTTCTTATTCTTGTTCCTTTTACATGTTATTCTCTCTTTGGAACTACCTACTATTTGGCTGGTTTTGTTCTTTGTGCATTATACAATTGTCTCGGTTTTTCGACAAGATCTTTTGATGCTACACTAGTCAATTTGGAACAGATTACATATATTAATGTGTAAGATCACTTGTGATATTACACATTAATGGGCTATGATGAAAATTAAATATATGAGATAACTATTGATATTTGTATGTATTTTCCAAACATTTAATTTAATTTTTTGTGATTACATTTTGTCAATTTTCTGAATGTCTATCATTTATTTAATGATATTTAGCTTAATAGTTTGGATTCTTTGGAACAGATGCTACACTTATTTTTATTTTTTTGTGATTTCATTGTCATTTTTTTGTGATTTCATTTTGTCAATTTGGAACAGATGCTACACTTATTTTCATTTTTTTTAGTCGTAGTCTTATTAATATTAATCTTTCATTTTATCATTTTTTTTGAATGTCTAATATTCATACAGTCATCAAGCTATTGACGGCATCAATGATTATTTATTTTAGTTTCTGAGCCCACTCATAATATTTATTTTATAATTTTTTGCTAGTTTTGTTTACATGAAGTGATACGCTTTGAAGATTCAAGATTGGTTGACTTTGAGGATATGAAAGTCAAGACTATAAAGCTTGAACATTAAAGCTGAAGCAATTGATTTGATTAGAAATTGATATTTGGAAATTTTAACTTCATTATTTTCTTAGCTTTTATTTTTGAAATTGTAAGTTGTATATGATCATGTAAAATTTTAGGTTGAATTTATTTTAGAAAGTTGTAAATCAGAATTTGTAAATTATGTAAGTTATGAATTTGTAAATTTGTATATGCATATATGAATAAATGATATATGATCTTGTAAATTTTGTTAGCTATAAATTAGTATTTGAAGTTGTGTTCAATTTTGTAAAAAAAATGATTTTGAATCTCGATTGAAAATCATTTAGTTTAAAAAATAAATTTTAATCAGATATAATTTTGATTTTGAATCTTTGAATGAATCTCTAATTTTAATTTTTTGTGTAACAAAGTTTTTTTTTAGTGTAAAATAATAATTATGATTGTATATAATTATTTTGTATAATTGTATATTTTTTAGTTTTAATTCTTGTCAATAATATTTTAGTTTTCACCAGATAAGATTTTAATAATTATTTTAAATTAAAATAAAAAAATAAAAAATTATTAAAATATAAAATCGAGCCAATTTCTCAAACGAGCCTAAAACGAACACTAATATTTTTTGGTAACACGCAAGACTATAAACGAGCTTTTAACACGAGCCAATTTCAACAAAATAATAATAAACGAGAATACTCATCCTCGCTCGCCGAAGTTCGCCTGCTTACACCCTAGTCATGTGCACCACCCTCATTAGTGTCCATTTGGCCACTAAGAGGGTGCCAAGTTGTTTTGAGTTGGAGTATGATCAAATTCCAAGTGAAGTTGACCATAGGTTACCCTTTGACCTAGGGGTAAAATGGTTATTTGGTTTTGATTTTAATTTAGGCACGTTTGGAATAGTTTGAAATTGGATTGTGCCAATTTTCAATGAATTTGGTGTTGATTTGATATCATTTGGCTCATGTTGACCCATTTAGGTCAAAATGAGTCAATTTGGGTCAAGTTCACCAATTGGTCCAATTGGGTTAAACCTTGGGTTAGGTCAAGTTCATATGACTATTTGAAATATTTTGGTATCATTGGTTTGCTTCAAATTGCTTTATATTTGGTTTTTCTTTATTTGATTTCATTTAGGTCAAATGGGTCAAGTCGACCAATTTGACCCATTTGACCTAATTGGGTTAGGTCATGGGTTGGTTTAGGCTTGGTTGAACATTTGAAATGAATTGCAAGCTTTGGTTTCAAGTAATTTTGGTTTGGTTTGGTTTCAATGAAATTTGAACTTTTAGGTCAAGTTGGGTTCATGGTCAATTGGGCTAGGTTGGGTCCAGTTGTCCAATTGAGGCTTTGGGCAAATTCGACAACTAATTTAGAATAAATTTGACCCATTGGTTGCAATAAATTTGGCTTAGATCAAATTTTGACAAATTTTGACTTTTTTAAGTCAACTTAGGTCAACTTAGTCAAGTGCCCAATTGGGCTAGGTTTGGCTTAAATGATGACTTGTCCAAGTCAAATCATTGATTATTTGGAATGATTTTGGATTTGAAGTTGATCATGGATTTTAATCATTTATAATTGATTCATGATTTGAGAAAATCCATTGGAATTTATTTAAGGTTTGAAAAAATCAATTAAGTTGGAATTGATTTGAGATTTGATGTTGATTTGGATTTGAGGTTGATTTGAATTTGAGATTGATTTGGATTTGAAGTTGATTTGGATTTGAAGTTGATTTGGATTTGAGGTTGATTTGAATTTGAGGTTGATTTGGATTTGAAGTTGATTTGGATTTGAAGTTGATTTGAATTTGAAGTTGACTTGGATTTGAAGTTGATTTGAATTTGAAGTTGATTTGGATTTGAAGTTGATTTGGATTTGAAGTTTGACTTGGAATAAGAAAGTGAGGATTTGGTTTAAGCTATAGGGTAGGCAAGTTTTCCTAACACCCCAAGGCATTTATTCCTATGGCTAACTCTTCTAAATCTCTGTGGTTAGTTAAGTGTTCACCCAATCACTAGAAGTGTCTTAAGACTAAGGAAATCTTAATGTCTAAGAGGAGTCCTATGTCTAAGATGGAGAGGTTGAGAGCTCATTCTAAAAATGAGGTCAACACTCATCCTTTCCATGGTAAGGCTTCGACAAAGCCTAAATTGGATATACGGGTCCTGCCAGATATGCATGCAGCACATCTGCAGATCGTGCACCCCATAGAGATATTTTTGTATTGGGGTCATAATGTCGAATCAAATGATTGTGCACGAAGTTATTGCTATATTCGTGTGGCCTACACCCGAGACTCATGGATCAGCTGCCTGGGGCCTATGGCTCATGTTTTGTAGTTCAAGGCATCCCATCAATGACATTCTCGGAGTCGATGGTGATTTTTGAGTTCTCCGGCATCAGCAGTAAAATAAAATAAAAATAAAAGGAAATAAAATGGGTAGCATCAGCAGATGGTGCAACACGATGACTTCCTAGGAGGTCATCCATCATAGTACTACTCTCTTCTAAGCAGGCTTAACTGAAGAGTTCTCATGGAATCTGGTGTGCTGGTGTGGTCATGCCCACTAGAGATTTGCCACAAATTATTCTCTTGCAGAACTCGTCCATGCTGTGGTAAGGCTTCAAAATAGCCAAAATCAGAGATACGGGTCCCACCAGATGCACATGTATCACATCTGCGCATCATGCGCCTTGCAAAGATCTTTCCAGATTGGGGTCATAATGGTGAATCAGACGATCGTACGTGAAATTATGGAAATTTTTGTGCGGCCTCCACCTGAGATGCGAGGATCAACTGTGTAGGGCCCGTAGCTCATGTTTTACAGTCCAATGGAGCCCATCGATGATGTTTTCAGAGTCGATGGTGATCGTCGAGTTCTCCGATGTTAGAGATAAAATAAAATAAAATAAAAGGAAAATAAAAGGAAATAAAATGGGCAGCATTAACAAATGGTGCAACATGATGACTTTCTAGAAGGTCACCCATTATAGTACTTTTCTCTCCCAAGCACATTTAGCTGAAGAGTTCTAATGGGATGTGGTGTGCTGATGCGATCGCGCCCGCTGGAGATGTGTCGTTAATTGTTCTCATGCGAAACCCGTCGATGTCGTAGTAGGGATGCGAAATATCCAAAATCGGAGATATGGGCTTGCTGCACATCTGCATGTCATTCACACAACGGAGATCATTCCAAATTGGGGTCATAATGGCAAATCGGACGATCATGCTCAAAGTTATGGCAATTTTCGTGCGGCCTCCACCCGAGATGCACGTGCGAAAGATCATGGCGCGACTGTTTACCCAAGGCATCCCATCGATGCATTTTTGGAGTTGATGACGATCACCGAGTTCTTCAG
Organism: Cymbidium sinense; assembly: GCA_021442155.1. Taxonomy (NCBI): domain Eukaryota; kingdom Viridiplantae; phylum Streptophyta; class Magnoliopsida; order Asparagales; family Orchidaceae; genus Cymbidium; species Cymbidium sinense. The sequence continues at coordinate 83,763,330 of CM038215.1, forward strand.
CATCAGTGGTAAAATTAAATAAAAATAAAATAAAATAAAATAAAATGGGCAGCATCAATAGATGGTGCAACACGATGACTTCCCAGGAGGTCACCCATCATAGTACTACTCTCACCCAAGCATGCTTAACTGAAGAGTTCTCATGGATCAGGTGTGTAGGTACGTTTAAGCCCGTCAGAGATGCATCGCAAATTATTCTCATGAGGAACCCGTCCGTGCCACTGTAAGGATTTGAAATTGTCAAAATCGAAGATACGGGTCCCGCCAGATGTGCTTGCGGCTCATTTGTGCGTCATGCACCCCACGAAGATCTTTCCGGATTGGGGTCATAATGGAGAATCAGACGATCATGCGTGAAGTTATGATGATTATCATGCGGCCTCAACCCGAGAAGTGCGGATCAGCTGCGTGGGGCCCGCAGTTTGTATTTTGCAGATCGAGGCATCCCATCGACAACATTTTTGGAGTCGATGGCGATCGTCGAGTTCTCCAGCATCCTCAATAAAATAAAATAAAAATAAAAAAGAAATAAAATGGTCGGCATCAATAGATGGTGCAATACGATGACTTCCCAAGAGGTCACCCATCATAGTACTATTCTTGCCTAAGCACGCTTAACTGAAGAGATCTCATGGTATCTGGTGTGTTGGTGCGATCAAGCCTGCTGGAGATGTGCCGCAAATTATTCTCATGTGGAACCCGTCCATGCCACGGTAAGGCTTTGAAATAGCCAAAATCATAGATACAGGTCTCGCTTAATGCACCTGTGGCTCATCTATGCATCGTGCGCCCTGCAAAGATCTTTCCAGATTGGGGTCATAATGGTGAATCGGACGAGCGTGCACGAAGTTATGGTGATTTTGGTATGGCCTCCACCCGAGATGCATGGATCAGTCGCATGGGGCCTGCGGCTCACATTTTGTAGTTTGAGGCATCCAATCTATGACATTTTTGGAGTCGATGTCGATCGTTGAGTTCTTCAACGTCAGCGGTAAAATAAAATAAAATTAGAAGAAAATAAAATAAGTGGCATCAATAGATGGTGCAACACGATGACTTACCAGGAGGTTACCCATCATAGTACTACTCTCACCCAAGCATGCTTAAATGAAGAGTTCTCATGGGATCTGGTGTGCTGGTGTGGTCTCACCCATTGGAGATGTGCCGCAAATTGTTCTCATTCGGAACCCATCTGTGCCACCATAATGCTTCGAAATAGTCAAAATTAGAGATACGGGTCCCATTAGATGCGCTTGTGGCTCATTTATGCATCGTGCACCCCGTGGAGATTGTTTCAGATTGGGATCATAATGGAGAATCGGATGATTATGTGTGAAGTTATGGTGATTTATGTGCGGCCTCCACTCGAGACGCGTGGATTAGTCACGTGGGGTCTGTGACTCGTGTTTTGTAGTTCGAGGCACCCCATCGATGACATTTTCAGAGTCGAAGGAGATCACCGAGTTCTCCAGCATCAGTAGTAAAATAAATTAAATATAAAAGAAAATAAAATGGGTGGCATCAACAGATGGTGCAACAAGATGACTTCCCAAGATATCACCCATCATAGTACTACTCTCTTCCAAGCACGCTTAGCTGAAGAGTTCTCATAGGATTTGGTATGCTAGTGCGGTCAAGCCCATTGGAGATGTGTTGCAAACTGTTCTCATGAGGAACCTGTGCGTACCATAGTAAGATTTTAAAATAGCCAAAATTGGAGATACGAGCCCCGCCAGATGCACTCATGTGTCACCACTAAGATATTTCCATATAAAGGAGAATCAACGATCGTGAGTGAAGTTACAGCAATTTTTGTGCGGCCTCCACCCAAGATGTGCGGATCTGCCGCATAGGGCTGCGGCTCGCATTTTGTAGTTCGAGGCATCCCATCGATAATATTTTCGAAGACTATGCCGATCCCCGAGTTTTCTAACGTCAGTGGTAAAATAAAATAAAATTAAAATTAAATAAATTTGGCAGCATCAAGAGATGGTGCAACACGACGACTTCCCAAGAGGTCACCCATCATAGTACTACTCGCACCCAAGCACGCTTAACTGAAGAGTTCTCATGGGATCTAGTGTGTTGGTGCGGTCGCTCCCGCTGGAGATGTGCTGCAAATTGTTCTCATGTGGAACCCGTTCGTGCCACGATAAGGCTTTGAAATAATCAGAGGAATGGGTCCCGTCAGATGCGCCTGCAGCTCATCTCCAAGTTGAGTGCTCCGTGGTAATCTTTACGGATTGGGCTCATAATGGTGAATCAGACGAATGCGTGCAAAGTTATGGTGATTTCCATGCGGCCTCCACCCGAGATGCGCTGATCAATTGCGTGGGGCCTGCGGCTCGTATTTTGTGGTCCAAGGTATCCCATCGATGATATTTTTGGAGTCAATGGTGATTGTTGAGTTCTTCGGTGTCAGTAGTAAAATAAAATATAAAATAAAATGAAATATAATGGGCGGCATCGATAGATGGTGCAACACGATGACTTCCCAGGAGGTCACCCATCATAGTATTACTCTACCCCAAGCTCGCTTAACTTAAGAGTTCTCATGGGATTTGGTGTGCTGGTGTGTTCAAACCCGCTGGACATGTGCTGCAAATTATTCTCTTGTGGAACCCTTCTATGCCGTGGTAAGGCTTTGAAATAGCCAAAATCGAAGATATTGGTCCGGCTAGATGTGCCTCCGGCTCATCTGCGTGTTGTGCGCCTCACGAAGATGTTTTCAGATTAGGGTCATAGTGGCGAATCGGACGATCGTGTGCAAAATTCTGGTGATTTCCATGCGGCATCCACCAGAGATGCGCGGATCAGTTGCATGGGGCCCGCAGCTTGTGTTTTGTAGTCTGAGGCATCCCATTGATAACATTTTTGGAGTTGATGGTGATCGTCGAGTTCTCCGATGATAGTTGTAAAATAAAATAAAAATAAAAGGAAATAAAATGGGCGGCATCGGAAGATGGTGCAACACGACAACTTCCTAGGAGGTCACCCATCCTAGTACTACTCTCACCCAAGCATGCTTAACTTACGAGTTCTCATGGGATCTGGTGTGCTGGTGCGGTCATGCCCGCTGAAGATGTACCACAAATTTTTCTCATTCGGAACCCGTTCGTGCCGTGGTAAGGCTTCAAAATAGTCAAAATCAACGATACGGGTTTTTCCAGATGCACCTGCTGCTCATCTGCATCTCGTGCGCCCAGTGGAGATCTTTCCAGATTAGGGTCATAATGGCGAATCAAACAATTGTATGTGAAGTTATGATGATTTTTGTACGGCTTCCACTCGAGATGTGCGGATAAGCCGTGTGGGGCCCGGGGATTGTGTTTTGCGGTTTGAGGCATCCCATCGATAATATTTTTGGAGTCGATCGGGATCGCTGAGTTCTTTGGTGTCAGAGGTAAAATAAAATAAAAATAAAATGAAATAAAATGGGCAGCATCAATAGATGGTACAGCATAGCGACTTCTCAGGTGGTCACCCATCATAGTACTACTCTTGCCCAAGCATGCTTAACTAAAGAGTTCTCATGGGATCTGGTGTATTAGTGCGGTCGCGCCCACTGGAGATGTGCTGCAAATTATTCTCATGCAAAACCCATGCCTACTGCAGTAAGGCTTCGAAAAAGCCAAAATCGAAGATACAGGACCCTCCAAATGCGCCTGTGACACATCTGCGCGTTATGCCCTCTATGGAGATCTTTCCCGATTGGGGTGATAATGGCAAATCGGATGATCGTGCACGAAGTTATGGCAATTTTCGTGCGACACCCATCAAGACTCGCGGATCAGCCACATGGGGCTCGTGCCTCATGTTTTTAGTCCGAAGCATCCCATCGATGATGTTTTTTTGAGTCGATGCCAATTGTCGAGTTCTTCGACGTCAGTGAGAAAATAAAATAAAACTAAAAGAAAACAAAAAAAGTGGCATCAACAGATGGTGCAAAACGACGAGTTCCTAGGAGGTCACCCATCATAGTATTACTCTCGCTCAAGCATGCTTAACTAAAGAGTTCTCATGGGATCTAGTTTGCTAGTGCAGTCGTGCCTACTAGAGATGTGCCGCAAATTGCTCTCTTGCGGAACCCGTACGTGTCGCAGTAAGGCTTCGACATAGCCGAAATCGGAGATATGGGATCATCCAGATGCTCTTGCGGCACATCTGTGCATCGTTCATCCCACAGAGATCTTTCCAGATAATGGCAAATCGAACGATTGTGCGCAAAGTTATGGAGATTTTCGTGCGGCCTCCACCTAGAGTAGTACTATGATAGGTGACCTAAATCAGAGATACGGGTCCCGCCAGATGCACCTATGGCACATCTGCGTGTTGTGCTCCCTGTGGAGATCTTTTCGGATTAGGGTCATAATGCCAAATTGGATGATCGTTCATGATGTTATGGCAATTTCTGTACGGCCTCTACTCGAGACATGTGGATCAGCCGAATGGGGCCTGTAGATCATGTTTTGCAATCTGAGGCATCCCAACAACGATGTTTTATGAGTCGATGGTGATCATCGAGTTCTCAGGCATAGCAGAAATATAAAATAAAAATAAAAAGAAATAAAATGGACGGCATCAATAGATGGTGCAACATGATGACCTCCTAGGAGGTCACCTATCATAGTACTACTCTCACTCAAGCTCGCTTAATTGAAGAGTTCTCATGGGATCTGGTGTGCTAGTGCATTCGAGCCCACTGGAGATGTACCGCAAATTATTCTCATGTGGAACCCGTTCATCCCACAGTAAGGATTTGAAATATCCTAAATTAGAGATTTAGGTCCCACCAGATGCGCCTGCAGCACATCTACGCGTCGTACGCCCCTCAAAGATCTTTATAGATTAGGGTCTTAATGGCGAATCAGATGATCGTGCATAAAGTTATGGTGATTTTCATGCAGCCTCCACCCAAGACACGTGGATCAGTCGGCAACTCATATTTTGCAGTTCGATGGAACCCATCGATGACATTTTCGAAGTCGATCTCAATCGTCGAGTTCTCCAGCATTGGCGGTAAGATAAAATAAGAATATAAGAAAATAAAGTGGGCAGCATCAACAAATGGTGCAATAAGATGACCTCCCAGGAGGTCAGCCATCATAGTACTACTGTTACCCAAGAATTCTTAACTGAAGAGTTCCCATGAGATCTGGTGTGCTAGTACGATCAAGCCTGCTAGTGATGTTCCGCAAATTGTTCTCATGTAGAAGCCGTCTGTGTCGCAGTAAGGCTTCAAAATAGCTAAAATCGAAGATACGGGTACCACTATATGCGTCTACGGCTCATCTACATGTCATGCGCTCCACAGAGATCCTTTTGGATTGGGTCATAATGGAGAATCAAATGATTGTACGTGATGTTTTGGCGATCTCCGTGTGGCCTCCACTCGAGATGCACGGATCGACCGTGTGGGGCTCATGTTTTATAGTCTAAGGCATCCCATCGATGACATTTTCGGAGTCGATCGTGATCGCTGAGTTCTCTAGCGTCAGCTGTAAAATAAAATAAAATTAAAATGAATTAAAATGGGCAGCATCAACAGGTGGTGCAACACATCGACTTCCTAGGAGGTCACCCATCATAGTAATACTCTCGCCTGAGCACACTTAACTGAAGAGTTCTCATGTGATCTGGTGTCTTAGTGTGGTCATTCCTGTTGGAGATGTGCCGTAAATTATTCTCATGCAACCCATTCAGAGTAAGGCTTCAAAGAAATCGGAGATAGGGTCCAACCAGACCGCAAAGACATCTATGCATTGTGCGCCTCACGGAGATCTTTCTGGATTGTGGTCATAATGGTGAATTGGAGGATCGTGCACAAAGTTATGGTGATTTTTGTGTGGCCTCCACCAGAGACACGTAGATCAACCGAGTAGGGCCCGTGACTCGTGTTTTATAATTCGAGGAATTTCACTGACAATGTTTTTAGACTCAATCGCGATCGCCTAGTTGTCATGCGTCAGTGGTAAAATAAAATAAAAATTAAAGGAATAAAAATGGGCGACATCAACAGATTGTGTAACACAATTACTTCACAGGAGGTCACCCATCATAATACTACTCTCGCCCAAGCATGCTTAACTGAAGAGTTCTTATGGGATCTGGTGCGCTAGTGGGTGTTGACCTCATTTTTAGAATGAGCTCTCAACTTTTTACTTCTTAGTCATATAACTCCTCTTAGTGACAAAGAGTTCTTTAGTCTTAAGATATCTAGTTATTAGGTGAACACTTAAGCTAATCCTAGAGACTTAGAAGAGTTAGCCATAGGAATAGGTCATGCCTTAGGAGTGTTAGAAATACTTGCCTGCTGTATAGCTTAAACCAAGTCCTCACTTCCTTCTTTCAAGTCAACTTCAAATCCAAATCAACTTCAAATTCAAATCAACCTCAAATCATAATCAAACTTCAAATTCAAATCAAACTTCAAATCCATATCAACTTCAAATCCAAATCAACTTCAAACTCAAACACATTCCAAATCAAATCTTAAATCAATTCCAACTTAATTGATTTTCTGAAACCTTAAATCAATTTTAATAGATTTTCTCAAATCATGAATCAATTCAAAATGATTGAAATCCATGATCAACTTTAAATCCAAAATCTTTCCTAAGCCATTTTGATTACATCTTTTGGACTTAAACAAATCAATTCAAGCTCAAGAGATTTTCTCATAACTCATTTATATTCACAAATAGAAATGAAATATAAATTCAAATAACTAAAACCAAATTCAAAACTCAAACCTAAATCTAAACTAAATTCAACCTATACTCTTTCAAGTAAAATTCTTGAACTTAACCAAATCAAACCCAAACCAATTCAAACCTTTTGAATTTCTTCATGATTCAATCAATCCTTCAATCATGAATCCGAATATAAACACAAAATTCAATCATCAAACCAAAACTAAATTCAAAACTCAAACCCAAATCAAAATATGTTCATCCTTTGAACTTGAAATTGTCAAATAAATCAAAACCAATTTGACTCCAAACCCCTTACAAATGGATTTATATTTCAATCATAAGTCCATATGTGAGTTCAACCAAACTTGATTCAAGTCTTGATCAAATCAATTGACGCACTTAGGCTCACATGAGCCAAAGTGACCTAAAACACCTTTTTGAGCCAAATTCTAATCCTACCCATATTGGATTGGCCTAAGCCCATCTAAGCCTCATATTGCAAGTAACATTCATCATAAGATGATCAATCACTCAAATTGGGTCAAACCAAGTCAAACCTAGCCTTTGACCAAGTCAACATTTGACCCAAATGAAACCCAAACTAGCCAAAATCTAGGCTAAATTGATTGAAACCATTGATCAAAACCAATTCATGATCAATGATTCAACTTGATCAAGTCATCATTTGAGCAAACCTAGCCCAATTGGCCACTTGACCCAAGTTGAGCCAAGTTGACCTAAAAAGTTAAAATGTGTCAAAACTTGATCTAAACCAAATTAATTGCAACCAATGAGTCAAATTCATTCTAAATCACTTGTTGAACTTGACCAAAGCCTCAATTAGCCAACTAGACCCAACCTAGCCCAATTGACCATGAACCCAACTTGTCCTAAAAGGTCAAATTGACTTGAAACCAAACCAAACTAAAATTGATTGAAACCAAAGCTTGCAATACATTTTAAATGTTCAACCAAGCCTAAACCAACCCATGACCTAACCCAATTAAGTCAAATGGGTCAAATTGGTCAACTTGACTCATTTGACCTAAATGAATTCAAATGAACCAAAATCAAATATAAAACAAATTGAACCAAACCAATGATGGAAAAACACTTCAAATGGTCATATGAACTTGACCTAACCAAAGGTTTGGCCCAATTCAAATAATTGGTCAACTTGACCCAAGTTGACCCATTTTGACCTAAATGGGTCAACTTGAACCAAATGATATCAAATCAACACCAAATTCATTGAAAATTGGAAAAACCCATTTTCAACTATTACAAATCTATCCAAATTAAAATAAAGCCAAATGACCATTTTACCCCTAGGTCAAGGGGTAACCTATGGCCAATTCCACTTGGAATTTGGTCAAATCTTTTCCATGGCCATTTGGCATCCTCTTAGTGGACCGAATGGACACTAATGAGTGTGGTGCACATGATCCAATGGGTTTGGGTCATCCAAAACCAACCCAAGGATAAAACTGACCACCCAATGGAAAATAAGCACGTGAAATCACTCCCACGCTCATTTTATTACATGGGCAACTCCTCCACCTGATGTACTTCGTTCAGTTACGTATTTATCGTAGCTCAACATTACAATCAATTGTTATCTCATTTGATCAAAATTGAAAAGGAGCTCATGGCCATCCTATCCAAGTAGTAGGAGATATACTCTCCCTATTTTCATTCCAATTGACATCACTTGCTATCGATTAAGCCCTAGGAACTTAGAGAAAGCATTGTTAAGCTCTCCCGAGGTATCCCAAGCTCAATTGAATTCTCCATTTCTCAGTTTTCCTAAGTCAAAAATAGGGGAGCCTAAAAAGATTTCCAACTTAGCCAATTCTCCATATAAGTTCAATTCCTCTTGCAAGCACCATCAGAGGACCCAATCAAGCCACGGGAAGGAGGGGCTAGACCAAAGCCATAAGACATTGAAGGGATCTTCGGCCAATAAGAAGATCCACTTCACCTCAGTCCTTCAAACCTTCAACAGGGCTTCATCTCCACTAGATGAAGCTACTTTGATGGTTGAGAGTGCCAGTCATAGCCTCCGATGAAGTATGCTTCAAAACTGAGCTTAGCAATACAATTCTTTGGTCCTTTATGAAGGTAACTTTAATCCCAAGTGAATTCCACCGTTGAATGTCTTTCTCTTTATTATTAGATGGTATGTGTTCAGTCCCTACTCAATCCATGCTCAAGTGAGCTCAGATCAAGCCTTAGAGGATGGATGGTCGCCGTCTCCCACAGGGCATGGCAGAGATGAATCATGGACCGTCCATCCCACGTGTTTCAAATGGGCGGTCCTAATTTATCTGATCTGGATCTGCTGATTAATCCTTTAGAAACCATGATTTTAATCCAGATCATCTCAACCTTGATCAGATGATCCATGGAGAAAATGCGTAGTGTCGTCAGCTGACGCGACATTTGATTTTACTACTTAAATAACTAATCCGGCCGCACCACATGGAAAGTGTGTGCTGCATCAATAGTCCACATGGTGTCGATAGGATTAGTTATATAATTAGGGTTATTTAATTATCCTTAATCACTGAAACTTCAAAAATACATAAATAAATGTAGAAAAATTAGAAAAATATGAATGAGGGCTCATTTTAAAGATAATTTAGTGAGGAATAATATAAAATTATTTCTAATTGATTTTGAATAATGATTTTTCCTTAATTAAGGTTTATTTTAAATTTTAATAATTCTAATTACTCTTTAATCGTTTCATTAATTAATTTCAAACTTCTCAAGCATATTTAGTGGGATGATTTTTTCCTCCCTAATTTTCTTGGAATTTATTAATGCATTAATTAGGAAAATCAATTAATGAATCCTTAATCACTCTCCTAATATAATTAAGGGTAATTAAGCATATGAATAGTGGTTTAATCATTTAATTAAGATAATTAAACATTATTTAAGTGAATAGGAGGTTTATGGAATGGGTTTGGGGTATTTTTCCTAAGTTATTCCCTAAACCCCCTCCCTTCCTTAATCCAAACCTAATTAAGGGTTAATCCACTAATAATCTTCTTAATTAGCTTAATCAAATTTTTAAAATTAATCTAAACTTAATCAATCCTTTGCTGGGTAGATCCTTAGGTGTTCAAAATCCTAAGGTAAATTTAAGGAAATTATTTCCAACCCATATAGATGGGAAGGTTATGAAAATACTTAATTAAGCCCTTTAACCTAATTAATTAATAATTGTGAGCCAATTATATTAGACCCCTTTCTTTCTTAGGTGCATTGCTGATTTAAATTCCATGTAGTTGCATATCATATGTTGGCTCATTATTGTTAGGTTAATTATGCTAAGGAGGTGTAGGTAAGGGGTAATTAATTAACTTAATTAACACCTTAACCTAAAAAAAACATAAAATCAACTTAATGGTTCAAAAAATTAAACTAAAATAACACACACATATGGGAGATGGGTTAGGACCAGAAAACCTTCTCACTTTTACTAAAATCAAATCAAATTCAAACAAGCAAACAAAAAAGATATCTTTAAACAATTTTGATTCACTTTAAATGATCTTATTCCATAGGATTGTCTTTAGGAATTAATTAGGGTGAATTAAATTACATGCTTAAATCACTTTATCTCTTTCCAAGTATGTTAAATGTTGTTTGCCATATGAATTCATGCATCCATACCTTTTGAGAAATCAAATTAAAATGAAATGTTTCCTTTATGTCAAATTGCATGTTTTGGCTAAAGTAAGAATATGAATGGCTATTATTACTATTAAATACAAACTATAAATCAAAGATTACAAATGAAAGGTATACTACTTATAATTACTTATGAGCTTACATATAACATAAGATGTGCATTATGTGATCTTTCATTCTCTTCTCTTTTAACATAGTTTTGAATAGGATTTGCAAAGTGTATAGTTCATTTGAAAAGAATGCAACACTTACTTAAATATATTCCTACTCATTCCTATGTTATCATTTAAGAAGAATGTTCACATTTACACATCTAAATTGCATAACCTAATTAAACATAAAAATCTTTGCATGACTCTTGTTCCATTCATTTCTTTTTATACATGCACACGTATTTAAGAAAAGTGGTATATCAATCTGGATATCCCAAGGTTGCGAGGGTTTAAGTTGCCCTAAGAAGGTCTTGTACCTTATACCCTTAGTGTAGAAAATAATGGAGCTGTACTCACTTATGTCTTTCATACATGTAAATGTGCATTTGATTAATGGATAAAAGAATCCTTCTTTTCTACTTAATAAAATCATGCATCATGAAACATCTAAATTTTCTTAAGCAACATCCCTTAGCATTCATCATTAAGGTTTGTTAAATACTTGCATTGCATGTATCGATATGCTTAGGATTTATTCATATACATGATACACATATTGGAAAGAGATAAAAGGTTGTATTTTGTGATAGTAATTCACCTTAATTAATCTTAGCATGTATTTCTTATTTGAATAGGTTTATTTAGAGAAAATCAAAACTTAGGATTAATTAAAACATATAATAAAATATTTACTAAAAAAATCACTAATGAATCTACCTTAGAAATTACTTAAGGTAGGGAGGAAAGAGAGGTTCTTTTCTCTTTTCCTTTCTTTACAACACTTAGTAATTAAGTGTAGGTTCATTAAAATCAAATCAAATCATCAAATAAAATTGGCAAATCAACTAAACTACTTAAAATGAAACCACCCTTCTAAGTTAAATCTCTCTCTCTTAGAGAACTTTAATCCTAAAGCCTAGCTAAGACATACCACACAAGCCTTAAATGGAACACAAATTAGGCTAAGTCACCATTTCTAGCTCTATGTTAGGGCCGTGCAAGGTTTGATGCTTGATTTTATTTTGTGAAGTGATGTTTTAGTCTGGATGCTAGGGTGTATGTGTGTAGACTGAATAGTAGAATTATCTTAGTCTAATCATTATCTTCTGCAAGGGATTGTGCTTAAGGGGCATTGTAATAAAAATGTAAATGCTTTTCCTATACATGTTGCTTATACCCCTAAGCATAATCCAAAATAGGCCTGGTGGACTTGGTTACCCATGTGTGGGGTGCTAAGTCCAATTTATTCATATATATTCTTGGGATTGTCTGGTTTGTTTAGCTAATCTTTATTTTGCAAGTTTTAGCTAGATTTACTTTTTTTCCCATTTTCATGTAGTTTTTGTAATTAAGATTCGGAATGAATGTTATGGGGGATTAGGATAAACATTGGTCATAAGACTATGTGTTATGCACCATGTGAAGCCTTTGGAGCATCCACATTCCAACCAACCAAAAGAGGAAAGAAGAAAGAAGAAAGAAGAAAAGAAGAAAAGAAAAACAGAAGGTAAGAAGAAAGAAGAAGTGAAGAATGAAGACCCCGATAACATGAATTCCTTTTTTATTATAATTAATTCACTTGTAATCTGAGTTGTATAATGGTAGAGCTCGGCTACCCAATTTCTCTTCAAGTTTGTGCGGTGGAGCCTGACCACAAAGGCTTTTTATTCTTTTGCACTAGCTTTATAAATTATTTGATGTTTGTTTAGCTTGTGCATTAAGATGACATGTTTTTCTTGTTTCTTGCTTGCTTTAATGAATGACCTAGATGCGATTAGGCTCTTAGGAAAAAATAAAATATTTTATCCAACTAATCAACTCAAAGTTAAAAGTTAACAACTCATAACCTCACCTAAAGCCTAGGTTATAAATCAAGATAAAAGATTTAGCAACCCCTTAGCTGGATGTTGTATGTTCTCACATCATGAATAAAAAGCATCTTGCTTCACTCTTACTTATGGAGGGCTTCTACCTTTGTCAGGGAACTTGGCCTGGCCCTTGAGAGCCATGGTGGAAACACACCTCCTTCTTGCTGATTTTGACCCTTAATCCAAGTTCTCATGCATTAGGCATATGAATCCCATAGCATGTATCAAATTATTTATCCAAAAATTAAAATAAAACATAATAAAATTTTGCATTAGATTTAAATCATTAATCATTCCCTACGTGATCTAGTCTCTAAAGGAGTGTGTTTAAGGACTTAGTCTCTTTCTAAATAAACAACAACCTTGCTATCTTGCAAAAACATATGACTTGCCTACATGTATTTAAAATTGTAGGAGGAGTTAGTTGGTGGCCACCCGTAGGCAGTTGTAAATCCAATAGTTGGGTGGTTTATACTCTCTTATGGAGATAAACTAAATACCCATTTTTGCATTAGATTTAGGTTATGCCTTGGCCCTTGCCAAAGCTCCCTAAATTTAGGTTCATAGGTTGCTACTTCCCTTTACGGGATACAAGAATAAATCCTTACCTCTTAGGCATTTCCATGATCTTGTATCATGGAATTGTAAGCCCTAGATTTCTAATAAAAATTTAACTCAAATAAATAAATCACTACCATTTTAAAAATATAAAGCCCAACCATAGGATAGTTTGGGATGCTTACTAGGCTTCTAGTATCCCTTATCTTCCTTTGGTTTCAATAATAACTCCCTCCTCTTGATCAATCCCACTTGATCTTCCAAAAATAAACTAAGTGATTGATAGTCCTATCTTTGAAATCTTTGGAGACAACGATCATTTACCTTAATTGAGAGTATTCATAAAGAATCTCATTCCTTAGGATGTAATTAACTATGGGGGCTTGCCTCCATAGAAAACTTAAGGAACTCAATTTAAAGTAAACATTGATTTACTTTTCTATGAAAAGTAGGGGAAGAATCTCTGGTACATCCAAAGACCCATAGTCCTTAAGAGTCCTTATTAAGGTGATTAGGTCCATTGTAGGATGGTGATTTCTTTCTCTCGAGATAGTACATCATTCCTCAATGTCATACCCGATCACCCTAATAAGAACATCTGCGGATCTACGTGATGTCCAACACAAGAAAGTTATTATTTTTATTCTTCATTTTATTTTTCTCAAAAGATAGATTGAAGAATGAAAATTTTCACCACAAATTTTTCTGGTGACACCCCTCGGGAAGGTTCCTCTCTCCATCTTTGGTAAATGATCGTTGTCTCCAAGTATTGATAGTGGGTTTATATTTTATATGAATCTGAGACTATCCTTCTTTTCCATTGGCACTTAGTTTATTTCATTTTTATGCTAAGCTAGCCAACATCTCACCCCATGTAATTTTAAAACCCCTATTGGGTTCCCCAATAGGTAAAAATAAAAATTTAATAAAAAGAAATAATTAAAGACTTCCCCCTTACCATTTCTATGATTAGGTAAGGTTCATTCCACAAAATAAACAAAAATAAATCCTTTATAAAAAAAACATCATCTTTCCAAAAAAAAAAAAAATACTTTTTCCAAAATGCACATAATAAAATATTTTAACCTCATCTAACAATCTTCATGATTATTATATGTAGGATCTTTTCAAAGATAAAATCTAAAATCATATTTTCAAAAAGCACAAATGGAAATCCTCATTCAATTTATTGAATGAAGATTTCATTTTCAAAACTAAATCAATAATCATCATTTTCAAATAAATTCCAACAATCATCGTTTCAAAAAGAAAATCAACAATCATAAATCATATTTTCAAAAAGCACAAATGAATATCTCCATTCAATATACTCAATTTATTGAATGAAGATTTCATTTCAAAATGAAACTAGCAATCATCTTTTCAAAAAAAAAAATCCAAAATCATATTTTCAAAATGCACAAATGAATATATCCATTCCATATACTCAATTTATTGAATGAAGATTTTAGTTCAAAACAAAATAAACAATAACCTTTTCAAAAATAAAAATCAACAATCATATTTTCAAAACAAAATCCAAAATCATATTTTCAAAAAGCACAAATGAACATCTTCATTCAATTTATTGAGTGAAAATTTTATTTTCAAATAAAATCAATAATCACCTTTTCAAAAACAAAATCAATAATCATATTTTTAAAAATAAAAGAACATTTGGATCTTTCATTCATCATACCCAAATTTGCTAAATGAAGATCCTCTTTTCAAAAATCAAAATCAAAACATCAAAAATCAAACAACACTTGAATTCCTTTATTTAGCATACCTAAATTTGCTAAGTAAAGAATCCTCTTTTCAAAATCAAAAATCAAAAACATCAAAGCAAATCACATTTGGATTTCCTTAGCATACCTAAATTTGCTAAGAATCCTCTTTTCAAATAGAATCATCAAAAATAAAACACATTTGGATTTTCTATTTAGCATACCTAAATTTGCTAAGTAGAAATCCTCTTTTCAAACAAAAAAAAAATCAAAATAAAACACATTTGGATTTCCTTAACATACCTAAATTTGCTAAGAATCCTCTTTTCAAATAAAAATCAAATCAATGAATATTTGTTTTTCCTTAGCATACCTAAATTTGTTAAGATTCTTATTTTCAAATAGAATCATCAAAAATAAAACACATTTGGATTTTTTATTTAGCATACCTAAATTTGCTACATAGAAATCCTCTTTTCAAATCAACATAAAAAAAATCAAAAACACATTTGGATTTCCTATTTAGCATACCTAAATTTGTGAAGTAGAAATCCTCTTGTTAAAATCAAAAGAACAAAATCAAAATACATTTGGATCCTTTATTTAGCATGCCCAATTTGCTAAGTAAAAATCCTCTTTTTCAAAATAATAAAATATTTGGATTCTTCATTTAGCATATCCCAATTTACTAAGTAAAGATTCTATTCTCAAATTCACACATAATTAACAAACAAAGTGAACAAAAGAAGAAAATTGTTTTCAAACACCTCACCAAGCATACCCAAATTTGCTAAGTGAGTAAATTCCAAAATCACAAATAAAAACAAAAAAAATCATTTGACCCTTTACTTTAACATACTTAAATTTGGTAAATGAAGGGTCCCCAAGCAATCAAAAATCAAATTCAAATATGAACCTATGGTCAATCTCTTCAAAATATTTAAACCCATTTTCAACATACACAAATTTGTTGAAAACAGATTCCAAATTCAAAAAATTTCCTCTCCAATTCTAAATTCAAAATCTCTCTCAAAAATCAAAGAGCCCCACTTAAAATATTCAAATTGTTGAGTGAAATCAAAATTCAAAAGTCATACAAAAGTAAAAGTTTGATTTGAGTCTGTTTTGAAATTGTAGAAGTTCAACCCAACTTCAATCAATTTCTTTAGTATAGTTCAGTTCAGTCTAATGGCAATGCAGAAGTATGTCTTCACATTTCCTCATGGGATGGATTTGGCTTAGGATCAGGTCAGCCTACTGCAGTTTTACTTCGCCAACCTCATTCATTTTGTCTGAGAATTTGAGGGGGCTAGGATCACTTGTGTGGGGACCACCCTCACAACCATCAGCAGGAGCGTGATGATCGAGCAGAAGTTGATCATCTAGGTTGAGATGCCATCTGATTTAGAGTTTCCCTCACTAAAGAGGAAGGCTGTGGCAGTTCTCATAGTAGTAGCAATTCTAGTGCCAGTGTGCTCAGTGGTTCCCCTTTCCACCCCAATACGGGCTAGCACCCACTCGTTGGCTCCTTCCAAGGTGAAGGCTACCCTATCTTCAAGGATAGTCTCCTCCACCAATATGTTTGGGTCTAGTTCTCATGCTACCCCTCCTAGCAGGACTCAGTGCCATAATAAGTGTTGCAAGATCAAGCGACATCACGACTGCATAGCCAAAGGAGATAAAGTCAACTGCTCAGTCTAAAGTCGAGAAGCTACCTAGGATAGTCTCTCCTCTTATCACAGAGAATAAGTTTCACCCCCTCTCTGGTTCCGATGGAGAGGAAGATATTAGGAGGATCTCAGTTTCACCTCCACCCATAGTTTATTTTAAGGCTCCTATCAGTGATAGGAGAAGGTCGTACGCTGGCCTTAGCTCCATTCTACGTGTAGTTAGTGAAGCTTACGGACGATGAGAGTTCAGGGATCAATTAGATTTACATTCTGTCATCCCTCGTAGTGTGGGCAGACACATCAGACAGAAGAAGGCCATGGAGGCCCAGGTATCAGTAGATATTACTAGTAGGGAGAGACATAGGTACGCCCAACAGTTAGTGGCCTTATCCCTCATGGACTTTCCTGATCGACGTGCTACCCACACCGATCATACTGATAGCATTCTGCTTACGGGCATGGACGGGTTCTGCATGAGAACAATTTACACCACTAATTTACACATCTTCTCCTTATATAGTTAAGGAAATGAAATGAAATGAATTAAAAAATTATAAAAAATTACTTATTCTAGCTCTGGGGAACTACGACATTGCAATCATAGCGCTTAGGCACTGTTGTCGCCTTAAAAAATCTAAAAGCTCAAACCACCCAGATGTGGGACTAAATGTACATTGGTGGTGTATAAGACATCGGCACTATCACACATCCTCAATTTTTTAAATCAAGAAAGCCACCATCCCCTTTAGAACTATTGCACATGGATTTATTTAGTCATATTAGCACCACTAGCTTAGGTGGAAAAAATTATAGTTTTGTGATTGTTGATTATTTCTTTAGATATACTTGGGTTTTATTTGTAACTTATAAGGATGATATTTTTCGTGAGTTTAGAAAGTTTTCTAAATATATTCAAAGAGAACAAGGCCTTTTGATTAATAGGGTTCAAACTGATCATGGTGGTGAATTTGAAAATAAATTATTTGAGGATTATTGTGATGAACATGGGATTAGACATAATTTTTCTGCACCTAGAACTCCCCAACAAAATGGAGTAGTAGAGAGAAAAAAATAGAATATTAATTGAATTAAATAGATCTCCCATTTCAGTTATTTCGAAGCCTTACCATGGCATAGATGGGTTTTGCATGAGAATAATTTGTAGCACATCTCCAGCGGGCATAACCACACCAACACACCAGATCCCATGAGAACTCTTCATTTAAGCATGCCTCGACGAGAGTAGTACTATGATGGGTGACCTCTTAGGAAGTGATCGTGTTGCACCATCTATTGATGCCACCATTTTTACTTCCTTTTAATTTTATTTTATTTTATCGCTTATGCCTAAGAACTCGGAGATCACCATCAACTCAAAAAATGTCATTCATGGGATGCCTCGGACTATAAAACACAAGATAATCTTTGATCAATCTGGTGGAGGCCGCACAGAGATCACCATAACTTCACATATGATTATCTGATTAACCATTATGACCCCAATCCAAAAAGATCTATGTGGGGTGCACGACGCACAAATGTGCCGCAGGTGCATCTAACTGGACCTGTATCTCCGATTTTGACTATTTTGAAGCCTTACCACAACACGGACGAGTTCCGCATGAGAATAATTTGTGGCACATCTCTAGCGGGCCTAACTGCATAGTGGTAAAAATTTTCATTCTTCAATCTTTCTTTTGAGAAAAATAAAATCAAGAACAAAAATAATAACCTTCTTGTGTTGGATAATATGTAGATCCGTAGATGTTTAATTAGGGTGATCAGGTATGACATTGAGGAATGATGTACTATCTCATGAGACAGAAACCACCATCTTATAATAGACTCCTAAGGATATGGGTCTTTGAATGTACCGGAGATTCTTCCCCTACTTTATATTTAAAAGTAAAGCAGGATTTATTTTAAACTGAGTTTGTTAAGTTTCCTATGGAGGTAAGCCCCCATATTTAATTACATCTTAAGGAATGAGATTCCATAGGAATACTCTTGATTAAGGTAAATGATTGTTGTCTCCAAAGATTTCAAAGATAGGACTATCAATCAAATGATTTATTTTTGGAAGATCAAGTGGGATTGATCAAGAGGAAGGAGTTATTATTGAAACCAAAGGAAGATAAGTAGGGGATGCTTACGATACTATGAAGCCTAGTAAGCATCCCAAACTATCCTATGGTTGGGCTTTATATTTTTGAAGTTTGAAGGAAATTATTTATTTTGAGTTGAATTATTATTAGAAATCTAGGGCTTACAATTCCATGACATGGGATCATGGGAATGCTTAAGAGGTTAGGATTTATGCTCGTAGCCCGTAGAGAGAAGTAGCAACCTCTAAACCTAAATCTAGGGAGCTTTGCTGAGGGCCAAAGCATGACCTAAATCTAAGGCAAAGATAGGTATTTGGTTTACCTCCACAAGAGAGAATAAACCACCTGACTATTTGGACTTACAACCGCCTGAGGGTGGCATCCAACTAACTCTCCTATAGTTTTAAATACATGTTGAAAAGTCATATGCTTTTGCAAGATAGCTAAGCTATTATTTATTTAGAAAGAAACTAAGTCCTTAAACACACTCCCTAAGAGACAAGATCATGTGGGGCGTGATTTAATGACCTAAATCTAATGCAAACTTTATTACATTTTATTTTTATTTTTGATAATTCATTAGACGCAAGCTTATAGGATTCATATGCCTAATGAATGAGAAATTGGATTATGGGCCAAAATCAGCAAGAAAGGAGGTGTGTTTCCACCATGGCTCTCAAAGGTCAAGCCAAGTTCCCTAACACAGGTGGAAGCCCTCCAAATCAAGAGTGAAATAATATGCTTTTTATGCATGATGTGAGAAAGAAAATATAACATCCAGCTATGGGGGTTGCTAATTCTTTTATCTTGATTTTATAGCCTAAGCTTTAGATGAGGTTATGAGTTATTAATTTTTAGTTTAGAGTTGATTAATTAGATAGAAATTTTATTTTTCCTAATGAGCCTAATCATCATCAAGGCCATACATCAAAGCAAGGAGAAAATTAAGAAAATATACCATTTAATGCACAAGCTAAACAAACATCAAACCATTTATAAAGCTAGTGAAAAAAGAAAAAGTGGCCAAGTGTGGTCAAGCTCCACTGAACAAACCTGAAAATAAATTGGGTGGCCGAGCTCTACCCTTATACAGCCTGGATTACAAATGAATTAATCCCAAAAAAATTATTTCATGTTATAGGGGACTTCATTCTTCATTCTTCTTTTCGTTACTTGGTTCTTTCTTCTTTTAGTTCTTGGTTGGAATGTGGTTTGCTCCAAGGCTTCACATGGTACATAAGATATGATCTTATGACCAATGTTCATCCTAATCCCCCATAATATTTATTTCAAATCCTAATTGCAAAATTACATGAAAATGGGAAAAGTAAATCTAACTAAAACCTGTAAAACAAAAATTAACTAAACAAAACCAATTAATCCTAAGCATGTATATTGGAGTTAGAACCCCACACATAAGTAACTAAGTCCACGTGGCTTATTTTTGGATTATAGGGGTATAACCAACTTGCACAGTAAAAGCATTTATATTTTTATTATAGCGCCCCTTAAGCACAATCTCCTATAGAAGATAATGATTAGGCTAATATCACCCTATCATTCAGTCTATGGACATACACCCTAACATCCAGACTAAAACATGAGATCACATAGGACTAGAAGTGGTGACTTAGCCTAATGTGTGTGGCATTTAATGTTTGTGTAGTATGTTTAGCTAGGCTTTAGAGTTGAAGTTTTCTAAGTGTGAAAATGTTCAACTTAGAGGGTGGTTTCATTGAAGTGATTTAGATGATTTGGTTGATTTTTGTTTGATGATTTGTTTAGGTTTGAATGAACCTATACTTAATTACTAAGTGTTGTAAAGAGAGGAAAAGACACGAGAACTTCTCTTTCCTCTCTACCTTAAGTAGTTTCTAAGGTAGATTCATTATTAATTTTTTTAGTGAATATTTTATTATGTTTTTAATTACTCTTTAGTTTAGAACAACTCCAAACAAACCTATTCAAAGAGAAAGGCATTTTAAGACTAAGTAAAGTGAATTACTATCATAAAATATACAACACTTTATTTCTTTCCCAATATGTGTAACATGCATATGGATGAATCCTAAGCATGCCTATACATGCAATGCAAATATTTAGCACACCTTAATGATGAATGCTAAGAGAGGTTACTTAACGAAATTTGGAATGTTTCAAGTATGCATGATTTTGTTAAGTAGAAGAGAGTGATTCTTTTATCCATTTTTCATATGAACATTCACAAGTATAAAAGACATAAGTGAGTACGACACCATTGTTAACCCCAAGGGTGTAAGGTAAAAGACCTACTTAGGGCTATTTAAAGCCTTGCAACCCCGGGATGTCAAGACAAATATACCACTTTTCTTAAATACATGTGCATGTACAAAAAAATGCATGGAAAGAGAATCATGCAAAGGTTTATGTTTGTTTGTTTGATCTTGGTTGTTTATTTTACATGTGTGATGTGGAATCCCTTCTTAAGTCATGACATAGGAGTGCATAGGAATGGATTTAAGCAAGTGTTATGTCCTTTTCAAATGGACTATACACTTTGCAAATCCTATATAATTCTATTTTAAGAAAGAGAGGGAAAATCACATAACACATTTTATACTATTCACATGCAAGCTCATAAGCAATTATAAATAGCATACCCTTCATTTGTAATGTTTGATTTATAAGTTTCAAAAATATTATTGGGTTTAGTGATGATAATAGCCATTCATATTCTTACTTTAGACAAAGCATGTAATTTAACATAAAGGAAATATTTCATTTTATTTTTTAATTTTCAAAGACATGAATGCATGGTTTTCATATGATATACAAATTTAGCATGCTCTAAAAGAAATAAAGTGATGCAAGCATGTAGTTTCATTGACTCTAATTAATTCTTAAAGATAATCTTATCGAATAAGATTAGTTAAAGTGAACAAAATTGGTTTAAGAAAATTTTGATTTTGTTCTGAGTTTGATTTGAATTTAGGAAATGTTAGAAGGTTTGCTGGTCCTAACCCATTCCCACATATGTGTATTATTTTAATTTAATTTTTAGGTGATTAGATTGATTTCATGCTTTGGTTAGGCTAAGGTGCAGATTAAGTTCATTAATTACCCCTTACCTAACTTTAACATATTTAACCAAATAATTATGAGCCAATGTATGATAGAAAACCATAAGGAATTTAAATTAGCAATGCACCTATGAAAGAAAGGGGCCTAATGCACTTGCCTCATAATTGATGATTAATTAAGCTAAAGGGTTTAATTTAAGTACTTTTATAACCTTTCCCACACATATGGGTTAGGTATGATTTCCTTTAAGTTTACTTAGGTTATTGAACACCTAAGCATCTACCCAAGAAAGAATTGATTAAGTGATTAAGTTTCTGGATTAATTTTCAATTTTTAGTTTGGTTAATTAAGCTATTAAATTAAATGATCAAATCATTATTTAATTTGTAAATTAATTAAGTTTTCATTCAAGTAAAATACACTTAGGGGAAGAGATTTAGATAAGACATCCTAATCTCATTCCCTAAGTCTATCCACTATTCTAAGGTGATTAACAAATTTAATTAATGGATTTATCATCATTTAATAAGTTAATTAATCATTTAATTGATTAAGGGAGTGATTAGAGATGAATTGAGTAATTCCCCTAATTAAACCATTAATAAATTCCAAGAACATTAGAGGGAGGCAGAAGTCATCCCACTAAACTTACCTAAGAGGTTTGGAATTAATCAATGAAATAATTAAGGAGTAATTAACATAAATACATTCCCAATAAAACCCAAATTACAAAAAAATTACTATTTAAAATAAATCAAACCTAATTTTAGATTATTCCTCTTTGAATTATCTTCAGAAAGTATTTTATTTTGTATTTTTTTATTTTTCTACATTTAGTTATGTATTTTTAAAATATTAGTGATTAAAACTTAATTAAATAGCCTAACTATATAGTTAATCACCACCACGATGTAGCGCGCCATGTCGCGGTGATGGGATTTGTTAAGTAGTAACATCCAACGCGTCATGGTGATTAAGATTAATTTTTTAAGGGATAAATCCATGGATCCTACATGGATTGATCAGGATTGTCCATCCAAAATGCGCGGATGGACAGTCCATGATCCATCACTAAGCTCTTCTGCTGGAGAGGGCAACCGTCCACCCTTTAGGGCTTGATCTGAGATCGATTGAGCTCGGATTGAGCTCAATTTTAACCCACACCATCATCATGCAAGGGGATGAAGATCTAATGGTCAAATTGACATGGGGTGAAACATTTTTTCACAAAGGACCAAATAATCCTACATCTAAGCCTGGTTTTGATCCATACCTCGTTGGAGGCTATCACCGACGCTCCCAACCATCGAGGTAGCTTTGTCTAGAGAGGCTCGCTGAAGATTGATTTGAGTGGATTGATCTTCAAAGTGGGCTTCCATTTCTTGCAGCCTTGATCAAAGTATCCTCTCCCATGCCTTGAGAACTTGGATGAACACTTGGGTGAGCTCAATTGAGTCCCCTCATGGTGTTTAAAGGGGGCATTGAGCTGAAATTGAGTATTGAGTGAGCTGGAAATTGCCTTGAGCTCCCTTATTTTTAGCTTAAGGAAAACTAAAAATGGAGAAATCAAATGAGCCTTAGGGACTTTGGAGAAGATTGAGAATTCTTGATCTGAGTTCAGATGCTTCAATCGAGTGTGAGTGAGTGAAAATGAAATGAAATTATGAAGAGTATATCTCCCCCTAGAAAGATCGGATGAAAGCTTGGCTTCAAATGCCATTTTGATCAAGGGAGTTGAGTTAGTTGTTTTAGATCCCATGTGGTTTGGTTTGGCCAGAGGGAGGTAGTGGAGAAGTTCCCATGTGCTAAATGAGGTGGAAGAGTGATTCCCATGTGCTCATCTCCAAGTGGGTGGTCAATTTGGCCATTGGGTTGGGTTTGGCTAACCCAAACCCATTGGGTCATGTGCACCATGCTCACTAGTGTTCACTTGGTTCACTAAGAGGGTGCCAAGCGGCCATGAAAAGGATAGGACCAAATTCCAAGTGGAATTGGCCATGGGTTACCCCTTAACCTTGGGGCAAAATGGTCATTTGGCTTTGATTTTACTTTAGGAAGATTTAGTATAGTTTGAAATTGGGTTTGTCCAAATTTCAAAGTATTCGGAGTTGATTTGATATCATTTGGCTCATGTTGACCTGTTTAGGTCAAAATGGGTCAACTTGGGTCAAGTTGATCAATTGGTGAAATTGGGTCAAACCAAGGGTTGGGTTAAGTTTATATGACTACTGGAAATGTGTTGGCAAAATTGGTTTGGTTCAATTTGGTTTATATTTTATTTTTATTCATTTGATTTCATTTAGGTCAAATGGGTCAAGTTGACCAATTTGACACATTTGATTGGGTTAGGTCATGGGTTGGTTTAGGTTTGGTTGGTCATTTAAAATATATTGCAAGCTTTGGTTTCAATCAATTTTGGTTTGGTTTGATTTTGGCTCAATTTTACTTATTAGATCAAGTTGGGTTCATCGTCAATTGGGCTAGGTTGGGTCTAGTTGGCCAATTGAGGCTTTGGTCAAGTTAAGTGGTTTTGACCCATTGGTTGTAATCAATTTGGCTTAGATCAAGATTTGACATATTTTGACTTTTTAGGTCAAGTTGGGTCAACTTGGGTGAAGTGGCCAATTGGGCTAGGTTAGGCTCAAATGATGACTTGGTCAAGTTCAAACATTGATCATGAATTGATTTTGAATAATAGTCTCAATCAATTTGGCCTATTTTAGATTTTGGATAGTTTAGGTTTCATTTTGGCTAAGTGTTGACTTGGTCAACCCTTAGGTTTGACTTGGTTTGACCCAATTTGAGTGATTGATCATCTCATGATGATTGTTGCTCATAATGTGAGGCTTAGGTGGGCTTAGTTCAATCCAATTTGGGTAGGATTAAAATTTGGCTTTAGGTACTTTGGCCACAGCCATGTGAGCCTAAGTGGGTCAATTGGCTTGATCAAGGCTTGATTCAAGTTTGGTTGAACTCACATATGAACTTATGGTTGAAATATAAATCCATTTGCAAGTGAATTGGAGTCAAATGGGTTTTGATTCATTTGACAATTTTAAGTTCAAAGGGTGAACATGAGTTTGACTTGTGTTTAATTTTTGAATTTAGTTTTGGTTTTATGATTGAAGTTTATGTTCATATTTGGATATGATTGAAGGATTGATTGAATCATGAAGAAAAATCAAGGGTTTGGCTTGATTTGAGTTTGATTTATCTAAATTCAAGAATTTGACTTGATAGGCTTAGGTTGAATTTTGGTTGAATTTGGATTTGAGTTTTGAATTTAGTTTTAGTTTGATGATTGAAATTTATGTTTATACTTGGTTTCATGATTGAAGGATTGATTGAATCATTAAGGAAAATCATGGGTTTGGCTTGATTTGAGTTTGATTTGGCTAAGTTCAAGAATTTGACTTAAAAGGCTTAAGTTGAATTTTGGTTGAATTTGGATTTGAGTTTTGAATATAGTTTTGGTTATTTAAATTTATATTTGATTTATATTTGTGAATATAAATGAGAATATAAATGGGTTATTAGAAAAAAATTTGAATTTGAATTGATTTGGATTTGATTTGAGCTAAGTCCATAAGGTGGAATCAAAGGGACATAAGAAAGATTTTAGAACTTGGAATTAAGTTATGAGAAAATTTCTTGAATTTGAATTGATTTAGATTTGATTTGAGCTAAGCCCATAAAATGGAATCAAAGGGACATAGGAATAATTTTTGAACTTGGAATTCAATCATGAGTCTCTATCATGTGGAATTGATTCATGATTTGAGAAAATCTATTGGAATTAATTTGAGATTTATTTTAGAATTTAAGTTGATTTAAGTTCAAGGTTGATTTTAATTTGGAGCTTGACTTAAAAGAAGGAAGTGAGGATTTGGTTCAAGCTATAGGGTAGGAAAATTTTCCTAACACCCCTAAGCCTTGACCTATTTTTATGGCTAACTCTTCCAAGTCTCTAGGATTAGATTAAGTGTTCACCTAATCACTAGAAGTGTCTTTAGGCTAAGAAAACTCTTATTTTATAAGAGGAATCCTATGTCTAAGATGGAGGGGTTGAGAGCTCATTCTAGAAATGAGGTCAACAAAGGGAGTCCAATAGGTGTGGTGTGACTGGCAAGGCATGCCGCATGTATTGGTGTTGATCGAAATGATAAACAACATCGAATGATCACAAGCACTAATAGAAACATTCTACTCCCAACCCAAGGTGTAGAAGAAATCAATAGCTTAGTGAAATGTGACTCTACTCATGTCAACAACATAAGAGAGTGAAGGAGGAATCCACTAGGGACTGAGTATATGAACCTTCCACTAGGGAAAGAGGTTAAAATCATGCACTAGGGGATGAGAGGTTTGATTTGATTTGAGTCTCACTAGGGAGAAATTGATTTGATTTATTTGATTGCTTAGTTGTGTTTATTTCAACTCTACTAGGGATAGAAAAGTGAACTCTCCACTAACGAGCAAGTTCAAGTCATACACTAGGGAAGAGAGGTTGTGAAATCTGCTGAGAGATTAGGATTCAAGATCCGCTGGGGGAACTAGAAAGATTTGCATCTCACTGAGGGGAAGCAGATTGTTTCAAATTATTTAATTTGATTATTTAGTTTGTTTTTAGTTGTTTGATTTGGCTCCGCTGAGGGAGACTAATTGGATTTATTTTGTGTTATTTTAAATTTTTGATTTTGAGATGGACCTTGTTGGTTTGCAATGGACCACTCTAAGTAGTGGTCATGTCGGCCTTAATCTAGCTCAGATTTATTAATCCAAAGGGTAGTCTACTATCCATATTGTAGGACCAACCAACCAAAGGTATTTCCTTTCGGCTTGCAATGGTTAATTCAAAGAAGAAAGCACTGGGACACATAACTTCCAGAATAAAAGATCGTTGGGGTGACATATTAGCAAGGTAACATATTAACCCCACCTAGGGCTGACTACTGAGTGAATGCTGCTGGGGACTTAAATCAACTCAAAGATAGTTAAGATTAATTTTATTTTTAATCATTTTTGATGAATTCTATTGGTTTGCGATGGACTGCACTAAGTACGGGCCATGTTGGGCTTGATCTAACACAGATTTACCAATCCAAAAGGAGTAGCTTTCTGGCCAAGGGGAAAACTATCCAACCAAAGGGGTGCCTTTTGGTTTGTAGTGGTTAATTCAAGGAAGAAAGCTCAAGACTCACATCTTCCACTACATAAAGACCACTGGAGTGACACATTAACAAGGTAACATGTCAACTTGACCTAGGGTTGCCTGTCAGTTTACGACAATCATGCTAGAAAGAATGCATAGTAGACTTACATCTTCCAAAGAAAAATGACCATCGAGATAACCTTCTTGTGGAAAATAGATTGAACCTGACCTAAGGGTGACTACGGAGAGAGTGTCAACCCAGGGAGTTATCTCAACTTAGGTAGTCAGGAAATTCCTATAGAGAGTTCTATTGGCATTACCTAAAGATAGGATGCCTGCTTGGGAAAAGGGTCTCTTTGGAGGCTTGAAATCTTAATCCATAAGCTAATTAATTTGTTTATTTTTGTTTATTTATCATGGGCCCTATTAATTTGCGAGGAGTCATACTAAGAAGGAGCTTATATCAGCCTAGTCCTGTCTCAAGTTTACTGAACCAAGGGAGAATTTGTGCATCCACTGAATGGATTCTCCAATCACAGGGGTGGCTACTAAGAAAGGGGGACTGTCCAATCCAAAAGTAACCCAGGTAGTGTCTAAAAAGGGTCACAAAAATGTAATCCAAATAGAGTGCCTGCACAGAGAGGGGCTGCTGAGGGCTTTATCCAAAACCCTGGAGAAGATAATTTGCAATTAGTATTCGGTGGCCAACTCAAAGAGAAAGCACGGGGACTCACATTTGTCGAGAGTGGTGTATCCACCAGGTGAGTCACTGTCAGCATAGAGAACATCAACCAACGTAAGCGTGCTCATCAGTTTGCAATAATCATCCTAGGAAGAAAGCTCGAGGACTCACATCCTCTTACTACGGAATTGATTGTTGAGATAGTCTATTTTTAGCTCGATAGATGCCACCCAACCTAGGGTGACTGCTGAGTGAATTCCATTGGGAGACTTGATTAGCTCAATAGTAGTCAAG
Source organism: Cymbidium sinense (assembly GCA_021442155.1). Classification (NCBI taxonomy): domain Eukaryota; kingdom Viridiplantae; phylum Streptophyta; class Magnoliopsida; order Asparagales; family Orchidaceae; genus Cymbidium; species Cymbidium sinense. The sequence continues at coordinate 83,790,995 of CM038215.1, forward strand.
AGGAAAGGAGCCTCTGGGGGACTTATCTTAAACCTCAAAAATACTCAACCTAGTTAGTGAATGATGGCTAATTCAAGAGGAAAGCTCAGGGACTCACATCTCCTTAAACAAAGTCAACATGAGATAGCTTACTAGCTGCATAGTGAAGTCTACCAACCTAACAAGGTGTTCATTGGTTTGCAATGGTCAAGTTAGGAAGAAAGCATAGGGACTCACATCTGCCCAACAAGCAACCACTGGGTGACAAGCTAGTGAGGTAGCATGTAGACCCAACCTAGAGCAGCTAATGAGTGAGTGCCATAGGGGGCTTGCTCCCACATCAAAAATAGCTTGAGGTAAAAGATATGTGTTTATTTTTGTGCTTGTGTTAAAGGTAATATGATGCCTCTTGGGTTCTCTCACACCTATCCTAAACACGCTTGGGGAATTTTGATGAAATGATGCTACGAATGGTAGCTAAAATTTTCACCAAGAAAGGATGCTGCTTGGGTTCTCTTACACCTAACTTAGTAGTGTTAGTCAAAATAAGATGCCTCTTGGGTTCTCTCACACCTATTCTAGTAGCACCATGGAATTGTGTTTAATTATGTTTATGTTGTGAAAGAGGAATAGGATGCCTCTTGTGTTCTCTTACACCTATTTTAAACACATCGTGGAGGATTCGCATGACAAGCAAATAATAATTTGAATGAAGAGAAGATTTTAAAGACTCAGAATGAAATTTTATTCAACTGATGACAATTATTTTCAAATATATTTTTATGAGTAATATTTCTTCAAATAGAGCTCATTAATTGGAAGCATCGGGTGTTCCCTTTTAAAATCAATAAGCTGATAAGATCCTCCTTGGTAGGCCTTCTTTATGACATATGGGCCTTCCCAAGTGGGTTCAAACTTGCTTCCCATCTTTTGACGAGCAACAAATGGTCTCCTTAAGACTAATACAAGTTCTCCTACTTGAAAAGACCTTGGATGGACCAGCTTATTGTGAGCTTAAATCATTTTGGCCTTGTACAACTTGAGATTCTGGAATGCCCGTAGGCGTCTCTCTTCCAAACCTTCGAGCTCTTCTAACTGTAACTTTGTATTCTATTCTATAGTAATTTTGTTATCTAATGCTTTCCTTAGTGATAGGAGTTGAACTTATAAAGGTAGATTGGTTTTAGACCCGTACACTAAGGAAAAATGGGGTAGAGTGCTTTGGAGTTCTGTATGTTGTGTGGTAGGCCCACAAGGCTTCAAACAAGTGCTCATGCCATTGTTGCTTATTGTTGAGTGTCTTCTTTAGTATCTGGATGAGAGTTTTATTGAATTCTTCTACTAAGCCATGTGCTCGGGGGTAGTAGATGGCGGAGTATCTCTAATCTATACTATGCCTCTGGTGAAGCTATTGATCATGGTGCTTTTGAATGTAGTACCATTATCGGATATAATTAATCGAGGCACCCTGAACCTATATACGATATGGTTTTTAAAAAATTGGTGAATATGCTAAGCTGTGACTTATTTGAGTGGGATTTCTTCTGCCCACTTAGAAAAGTAGTCGGTGGCAACTAAGATGAACCGGTGACTCTTGGAAGAATGAGGATTGATAGGACCCACAATGTCGGTACCCCAACACTCAAATGGCCATGAAGCCAAAGTAGGATGTAGAATATTGGGTGATTGATGTAGGACCACACCATGTACCTGACACTGATGGCATCTCTTAGCCACGTTCATGCAATCTATAATCATCGAAGACCAATAGTATCCTAGTCTCTTGATCTTTGCTTTCATCTTCAGACTGGATTGATGTGCTCCACATAGACCTGAATGTACCTCAATCACAATCCTATGGGATTTGTGTTTTTCTAAACAACGTAACCATATTTGATCGAAAGACCATCGATATATGGTGCCATCCACAAGAGCATAAGAAAGAGCTCTATGTTTCACTTGATGGGCTTGTGACTTCTCTTGAGGTAGTTTGCTGGTGTTCAACTAATCTATGAATAATTGCCTCCAATCCAGTTCCTCGTCCTTTTTGGCAATGGCAATTTCCCCTTCAAGAGAAAGTCTCTCGATGAGTTTAACATCAATAAAGGATAGGACTTGTCTATTTTTGACCCTTACTAGAATGGACTCATATTTTGGACATGCTAATTCTTTGTCAAGTTTGGCCAAAGCATCTGCTACTGTGTTCTCTTCTTAAGGGATTTGGGCCAACAACTTCATGGTATATTCATGGTAATGGGCTTGAGAATCTTGCAGGACTCAACAATCTGGTTGATGCCCAACTGAGAGTCCCCATAGATGTTGATTCTCTTGACACACAACATAATGGCTAACTCTAGACTAGCAATCAAAGCCTCATACTTGGCTTCATTATTGGTGCAAGGATTAGAAAGATAGTATGAAAATCTCATCACATCATGGTCTGGAGTTAATAGAACTCTTCCTACCCCTACCTTTCCTAAAAGAATAGATCACGGTGCTTCTCCTTTATGAAAGGAAGCTGCATCATCAAAATACATCTCCCAACAATGGTTGTCAACCTCCCTTAAGTTCATGATTTTCTCGTCAGGGAGATCGTCATTAGGCAGGGAATCAATAGGCAGTGGGTGTGCTACTAAGAAATATGTTAGTGCTTATCCTTTCATCGCATGAAGAAGTATGAATGTGATATCGAACTGTGAGAGAATCATGGACCAATGTGCCAAATGTCTGGATAACGTTAGCCATGTCATGAGTTGCTGTAGTGGATTGATTCTGGAAATTAAGTTCACCTTATAAGAAAGCATATAGTGTCATAGCTTTTGAGATGCATAGATTAAAGCTAGGCAATGTTTCTCAATAGGTGGGTAGTTCACTTCAATAGGGATTAGATGACGACTGAAGTAGTAGAGAGCATTCTCCTTCCCTTCGTCATTGGCTTGGGCCAACAAAATGCCAAGGGAGTCATCCAATGCAGTTGTGTAGAGAATCAATGACCTGTCCTAGAAAGGGGATGCTAAAACCAGCGGCTTCACCAAATATTGCTTAATATCTTTGAAGGCATGCTGACACTTATTATCCCACTTGAACTTGACATCCATTTTGAGAAGTGCTAAAAATGGTTTGCATCTCCTTGATAGGTTAGAGATAAAGCGTCTTAGATATGCCAATCGCCTTTGGAAAGATCTTAGTTGAGTTAAACTTTTAGGGGGTTTCATTTCTAAGATAGATTTGATCTTTTTGGGATCTATCTCTATTCCCCGGTGTCGAACAACAAAACCAAGGAATTTCTCTGAAGCTACTCCGAATGCACACTTCAGGTGATTCATTTTGAGGTTATATTGTCTTAACCGTTCCAGAACTACTCTCAAGTCAAAGAGATGGTCTTTCTTTTCTTTGCTTTTGACTACTAAATCATCAACATAGCACTCAACCTGATGATGGATGAGTTCATTGAAGATCTGAGTCATGGCCCATTGGTATGTAGCACCAGCATTTTTAAGGCCGAAATGCATGACCTTATAACAATAGGTTCTGATCATGATTTGAAAAGCTGTGTTTCTTTCATCCTCAGGGGACATCTTGATTTGGTTGTGGCCAGATGACCCATCCATGAAGGAGAAAACTGCATGAGATGAGGCGATGTCCACCATTAATTTTGGTATTGGAAGAGGAAACTCGTCATTAGGACATGCCTTATTTAAGTCCCTGAAATTGATGCATATGCAAATTTGGCCATTCTTCTTCTTAATGACTCAAGCTAACCGGTAGGATATTTTTCTTCCCTGATGAAACCAACATCGATCAATTTTTTGACTTCAGAAATGACCTATCGTTTGATTTCTAATCGCATGCATCTAGGAGCTTGCTTGATAGGATTAGCGTTAGGATCTATTGCTAGTTAGTGGACTACTACATCAGAAGATAATTCAGGTATTTCTTCATAACTCCATGCAAATCAATCCTTAAACTCAATCAATAGCCTAACTAAGTCATTGGTTTCTTATTCATTCAACAATGAATTGATGTATGCTAAGCGAGAATTTTCTTCTATCCAGAGGTTGATTTCTTTAAGCTTATCAATTACTGAATGGATCTCCTCTTCAAATTTTAGTGATGCATCTTTGAATTGGAGATCATCTAGATCATCTAAAGTTTCTAAACATTCTTCCTCATAAGAGTTGGTATGGTTCGAGAACCTATCAGACACCATATTATTTGTAAGAACTAACCAGTAATCATCTTCATCGATTGGAACCACTGTACCGAATTCTAGTCCTGATTTTGATTGTGCTTCCCTACCTCTGTTGTTCCACAACTTCTCAAAGTACTCTGGCTTGTGCTTAGACCATGTACAAGGAACAAACCTTTCTTTGTAAGATTAAGAACAGAAGGAAAATACCCATCAAAAGGAAATTTCATTAATTCTTTATATGAATTATCCTCAAGTTCTATATCAACTTCAGGACTTGAGGATGATGATCCCAATATAAATCTCTTCAGATTTGCATCAATGGAAGACTTAGGGCCATCCTTAACTACTAAACCTTCAGCTTTTTGGGATGAAAGTGAGGTTAGAGCTAAGGTTCACAACTACTGTCTAATAGTTTTACATAAACTTGATTCAAATACTTTACTTTTTCTAGAGGCCTGGTCATCATCGCTGTCTAGCTCGAGTGTCACCTCTAATAAAACCCACTGAGAGGGGTTGGCTGGTATACTAATCACATGAGACTGATCATCTGAACTAGACTCCAAGTGTATGTGAATAAGTGGGTGCTCCTGAATAGGAACCCTGCCGGCTACCAAACCGTCTTCCACCTCTAGGACTACCTCTATTTTTACCTCCACCTTTGCCTGGTGGAGGTCGATTCATCCTACCCACATGTCCATATGATGGAATGAACTGTGGCTGGAATGTGACATGCTAATCCACTTCTTCCTCAATGTCCTTTTCTCGTTCACTTGAACTTTCATTTTTCTTTTCTCTTTCTTTTTCTTTATCTCTTTCTTTTTCTTCTTTTTCTTTTGCATTTGTGTTTTGATTAAGTTTATGAGGAAAGGTATTTTGAGGAAGATAGCAGGTCACATCTTCATATATCTCAACCTCTTTGATTGAAAATGACTTTGCATCATCTTTAACACAGTACTCGATCCCATCCTTTCAAAACATGATGCACTGATGGAGGGAGGATGTAATCATCTTATTCTAATGCATCCAAGGCCTACTAAGCAAAGTAGTGAATAAGTATTCAAATCAATTATGTAAAATTTGGCTTTAGTCTTCCACTCAACTATCTCCAATGGTAACACTATAGAATTTAATGCCCTCTCACCTTGTTCATTGAATCCTCTCAACATCATCCGATCTCCTCAGAGTGTGAAGATGTCGATCCTCAAATAGGCAAAGGTCTTTAGACTCATAATATTCAACGATGCACTTAGATCAACAAGAACCCTAGAAAATCTAAATCTGCCCATGTCCACTGTAATGTAGAGGGGACAGTTGTGCTCCATGTCCCCTAGATGAAGGTCTTCATCTGTGAAAGTGACTCATTGGGATTTTCTAGAATAATGTGCCTCCTCTCCAACAGTGGTCAGCTGAGCTAAGCATATTTTGGGATCAAGGAGAGCCTTGATTAATGACTCCCTCATCTCTTTGGATAAGACAAGGGCATCATATATGCTTAGCTTAGATGGCAACTTTCTTTAGTGAGAGAGTACATTATAATCCACTTTGGGCTGATCCTCCACAAGCTTATCCAAGGGTGGAGCATCCTATGAAGGGCTTTTTGATAGTCTAAACCAATGACTTATTTTCCTCTATCTTGAGGTGCGCCTAGAGGTAGAACCTGCACACAGAGGTTGACGGTGATCTCTGTGTTAATGGAAGGTTCTACCTGCTCATCAGGCTCACCTACAGCTTCTCCTATGGGACTCTCTGAATCAGATGATTCCAAGTCTATCTCAATAGGTGAATCCATAGTATTCAGAGAAGGAAGATCCAACTCTGAATCAAAAAGAGGAAGATTGGAGTTATTATAATTGTTGTTTAGACTTGAAGAGTTTTCTAAAAGAATAGAGTTAAACAACCCATCAGAAGTGACACATACATAAATCAAACTAGCTTTATTCCTTGATTTCTTTGATTTTGAAGGAGTTACATAGTAGAAGTCAAGTAAAGTAAGTGGGGTGAGGGATTTGATGCCCTCATTTGCAAATAGAAGATGTCTACTAGAGGAAGAGCTAGCTGAAGTAGAGGTAGCTACAGCTATGGATTAGAGGTTGGACTCAGTCGGTGGTTGCGCTACTTGGCTATCCCGAGCTGGCCTAAGTTGCTGCTGCTGAGCTCTTACCTTCCCTAAGTTGTCCTGGACAAGTTGCAAATCTTTCTTGATGTTGGAGGTTCGAGCTAGCTCAGGCACCTACAGTGAAAGTTTCTTAATTTTTGATACAATTTTTTTAAGAGGTACGGGAGAAGGAAATATCCTAACCTTCTTTTATTTTAGAAGGATCACAAGTATCCCCAAGGATTATCCTAACGGAACTGGATGGTTGTTCCACAAGGTATTCCTTTGGGATAACTATAGCATCGATCTTGAAGCTATGTTCAACCTAGTCCTTGAATGTAAAGTAATCCTCCAAAATGTGACCTAGCATGCGGTGGTAGGGGTAAAGGTTAGGGTCATTGTACTTGCTCACTTCCTCTGGCCTTCTAGGTTTGAGTAGCTAGAAATCAAGTTTCTTTTAGAGATTATTAAAGATTTTCATGATTACCTCCCTCTTAAATGAATATGGTTTGTTTAGTTTATCCATAAGAGTAGGTGGACCATAGCTACCTGACAGCGGATATGTGTACCAATATTGTTGTAGATATGACTGAGGAGGAGGCGGTGTAGGCCATGGAGGCTTGTATGTGACGACTCAATGGTGGTAGAGGAGGTGGAAGTGATGTGAAGCAGAGGTCTCTCATACCGCTCTACCGCTTCCCTTGTCATCCATTGCCCCGGTTTCTTCATATGCTTTCTACAGCTTCAACTTTGTAGATTAATCAGGAAAAGGCAACTGTTTGGCTTCTCCTTGTAAGCTAGCCACCTTGTTGATTAGTTTCTCAAATGTTTTGATGGTGAAACCTTTGATCATGAAGATGACCAGGCCATGGATATTCTTAAGTAGAATCTCGAGGACATGTTATTCAGATAGTTATGGTTCATATTTCATTCTCAAATTAAGCCATCTGAGAATGTAATCACTGAGGGACTCACCATGGTGTTGTTGAGCCACAACGAGATCGCCTGTCACTGCATCGAGCTCCAATGAAGCGCTGTTCCAACTCGAAAAGTATTCACTAAACTGTTGGGGAGCTCAGCATACTAATCGAAGGCTATGCCTATGAAGCTACTGACAAAAAGTCAAAATAGTAAAGAATCACTATCATTGGTGTTGTAATAACTGGCCTTGAAATGCACTATGTGCTGCCTCGGGTTCCCACTGCCATCGAAGCTCTTGAAAGAATGTGGAACAAAACCCTTAGGATATTGGATGGCATCAAATTCCTCTAGGTAGGGTCTACCCTTTGGAACCGATGATCCTCCTCGGGCTTGAGCCAATGCTTCTCTCACTTGCTGCTCAACCATGATTTTGATGTCCTTTTCCTATATGGAGGTACTATCCACTACCTTCATATACAAACTGGTGCTGCCCTGCTCTACTAGAGGTAAAATATTGGTTGGATCCAAGACTGCACAAACTCTAGCTGACTAGTCTCTGTTATAGTAGGATGAACTACTAGTGCTTGGTTCTGAAGTGCTAAAAAAGTGGCTAGCAAATCATCAAGATGCTTCCCCATCCAATCTATTTGTTCATTCGTTTGCTTTAATTACTGACAAAGGTGTTGGGTCGAGTAGGCTGTGTCTTCTTGCTCAGCCACATCACCTTCCAAAGTCTACTGATCACGTAGAAGAGAACCCCTAGTGTCAACCATGTGACCTCCTACTAAATCCTCTAATAGATCATCCTCGTTAGGATTAAAGTTGATATTCTTATTCTCTAAATCATACCAGGCATATCCTAAGATTTTCTTCTTCTCCACTAGATACTGAGCCATAATGTCATCTAGGGATCGGTCTAACTGAATAGGTACAAAAGATCGGGGCTAACTGATAGTAGGATCACTATCATGAACAGAAATGCATCTGACCTCTACTGCTCTTGGAGATGCTAACCCTATGAGGGCTACGCTCGTTGGAAGAAAGATGCTCCTGGTTATCACTAGATCGGGATGGAGTAGTACTCCTAGAAGGATCTACAGCCATGGGGGTGACTGAACTATCTCCTCCTCCCTCTACTACTATAATCTCCATAGCCTGCTGAGGTGGTGGTGGTGATGAGATGGCTACGATACTCCGAGGTCGCCATTCCTTCCTCACCATAACTGGGAAAGAAGGTCGAGCAGGAGAGCTCTCCCTTGCCACGGTAGGTGGTGTAGATGGAACGAGATCTCTTGGCCATAGCTGAATCACTAGTGGGGTCTTCTTCTCCCCGGATGCGGCCTTCATGGCCTTTGGTGGAATAGTAGATGCTGAAACATGTATAAGATATGGTGGACATGGGGTAGAGCGATGTGGTGGAGGCACCACTGACTCTCTCTGAATAAGAGGTCCTCTCTTGTGATGGGTAGTCCTGAAACAAGAACCATCAATATGATCAACACGGTAGCGAGATGGAAAGTCCACAAGTGTGAGGTCGGACCATCTATTGTACCTCACACCCCTGCCTAGTAACATGAATTGATGCCGTGCTTCAGCCCCTCCCCGCCTAATCTATCTCCACATGTGGGATAGCGATTTCGATCAAATTAATCCTCAGACTCTGATCGTCTATAGGCTCTGCCAACTCGGCGAAGAACTATCCTTAGGCCCGTGTACGACCTCCTCTTCTCACTAAGAGGAGCCTAGAAATGAACTGTTGGCAAAGGTGAAGTAGAAATCCTCCTAACATCCTCTCTATTAGAATTAGAAAGGGGGTGAAACTGATTCTTTTTTATAATGAGAGGAGACACTACCCTAGGTGACTGCTCCACAACAGCTTGAGACACTACCTCCAACTCTCTGGCAATGCGAGTGTGATACTGCTTGATCATGCGATTGTTATTTCTATGCTGATTCTTGGTAGGTCGAGCAGTATAGGAACTAGACCCAATCTGGAAGGCAGATGAGACAATCCTTGGAATCAGGGGAGCCATTCCCTTGGAAGGTGCCAAAGAGTGGGTGCTAGCCCTAACTAGGATAGCAAGGGGAACAACGGGGTGCACTGGCACTGGCACTGCTACTGCTACTATGGGAACTGCCACAACCTTACTCTTTAGTGAGGGAATCTCATAATCATATGGCAACTTTACCTGGATGATCAACTTCTACCCGGTCACCATGCTACTACTGACTGTCATGAGGGTGATCTCCTCACATGTAATCTGAGCCCCCTCAAAACCTTGACCAAAGTGGATGAGGTGGCAATAATCAGATCATGGGAGTTTGGGCTGATCCAAGCCAGATTCATCCCATGAGGAAATATGAAGATGTATTTCTGAGCTGCCATTGAAATGAACTGAACTGAAACTGAAACTGACTGAAGCTGATTGAAAGTCTGCAATGTTGAAAAATAAGTTTGAATTAGATTCCAGCTTTGTTGATTTTTGAAATTTTGATTTAGAATTTGAACCCACACTCAACAACTTGAAAGTGTTAAGTACGGTTCAAATGAATTTGGAAGAGAGATTTTGGAATAGATTTTTGAATGTAGAATCTATTTTCAACAAACTTGTGTATGTTGGAAATGGGTTCAAATATTTTTGGAGTTTGATGCTTCCATAGGTTCATATTTGAATTTGATTGATTTGTGAGTTTTGGAATTTACTCACTTAGCAAATTTAAGTATGCTAGGTAAGGTGTTTGAAAACAATTTATTCTTTTGTTTGCTTGTTTTTGAATCATATTTGGATTTAAGAATGGAATCCTCAATTAGAAAATTTGAGTATGCTAAATGAAGAATCCAAGTGTTTTGTTGTTTTTGAAAAGAGGATCTTTACTTAGAAAATTTAGGTATGCTAAGTAAAGGATCCATGTGTTTTATGTTGATTTTGTGATTTTTTGAAAAAAAGAAAAGAAAAATTCTTAGAAAATTTAGGTATGCTAAGAAAATCCAAATGTGTTTCAAGTTTTTATAATTTTGAAAAGAGGACTCTTAGCAAGCTTAGGTATGCTAAGATAATCCAAATGAGATTGATTTTGTTCTTTTGATTTTTGAAAAGAGGATTTCTACTTAGAAAATTTAGGTATGCTAAATAGGAAATCCAACTGTGTTTCATGTTTTCGTGATTTAAAAAGAGGATTCTTAGTAAATTTAAGTATGCTGAGAAAATCCAAAGGTGTTTTGATTTTGATGTTTTGATTTTGAAAAGTGGATCTTCACTTAGCAAATTTAACTATGCTAAAGTGAAAGATCCAAGTGTTGTTTGAATTTTTTATTTTGAAAAGTGGATCTTCACTTAGCAAATTTGAGTATGTTAAATGAAAGATCCAAATGTGTTTCATGTTTAGTGATTTTGAAAAGAGGACTTCTTAGCAAATTTAGGTATGCTAAGGGAATCCAAATATGTTTTGATTATTGATGTTTTGATTTTGAGAAGTGGATCTTCACTTCGCAAATTTAAGTATGCCAAAGTAAAAGATCCAAATGTTATTTAAAATTTTTTTTTTTTGAAAAGTGGACCTTCACTTAGCAAATTCTAGTATGTTAAATGAAAGATCCAAATGTTTTTTTTTTTGAATTTTTGAAAAGATGGTTATTAGTTTTATTTTGAAAATAAAATCTTTATTCAATAAATTGAATGAGGATGTTCATTTGTGCTTTTTTAGAAAACATGACTTTGAATTTTATTTTGAAAATGAAATCTTTATCAAAATAAATTGAGTGAAGTTCTTCATTTGTGCTTTTGGAAAATATGATTGTTAGATTTTATTTTTGAAAAGTGAAATCCTCATTCAATAAATTGAATGAGGAAGTTCACTTGTGCTTTTGAAAAAGATGATTATGGATTTTATTTTTGATTATGAAATCTTCATCAAAGTGAATTGAGTGAAGATGTTCACTTGTATTTTTGAAAAATATGATGGTTGGATTTTATTTTTGAAAAGCAAAATCCTCATTTAATAAGTTGAATAAGTTCACTTGTGCTTTTTGAAAAGGGTGATTATGGATTTTATTTTTGAAAATGAAATCTTCATCAAAGTGAATTGAGTGAAGATGTTCACTTGTATTTTTGGAAAATATGATTGTTGATTTTTATTTTTAAAAAGTGAAATCCTCATTCAATAAATTGAATGAGGAAGTTCACTTGTGCATTCTGAAAAGGGTGACTATGGATTTTATATTTGAAAATGAAATCTTTAACAAAGTGAATTGAGTGAAGATGTTCACTTATATTTTTGGAAAATATGATTGTTTATTTTAATTTTTGGAATGATCCAACATATAACAATCATGAAGATTATTAGATGAGGGTGATTTAGAAAAAAAATTTTTGTGCAAACATTTTATTATGTGCATTTTGAAAAAGTGCTTTTGCGAAATTGATGTTTTCATAGGGATTGATTCTTCTTTATTTTTTTGGGATGAACCTTACCTTACCAAAGAAATGGTAAGAAGGAATTCTTTGGTTATTTCTTTTTCATTAAATTTTTGTTTTCACCTATTGGGAAACCCAACTGGGGTTTAAGACTTAGACGGAGTGAGATCCTAAAACTTAAAGGATGTTGGCTAGCTTAGCTTAAGGATGAAATAAACAAAGTACCAACGAAAAAAAGAAAGATAGTCTTGGATTTACACAAAGTATAAACCCACTATCGATACTTGGAGACAACGATCATTAACCAAAAATGAAAAGAGGAACCATCCCTAGTGGAGTCGCCAGAAAAATCTATGGTGAAATTTTATATTCCTTCCTTCATTTATCCCTTTGGAAAGAGGATAAATGAAAACATAAATATAACACATTGTTGGAAAACTACGTAGATCTGTACATATTCTTATTAGGGTGATCGTGTATGACATTGAGGAAAGGTGCACCATCTCGAAAGATAGAAGTCACCACCCTATAATGGACCTAATCACCTGAATAAGGACTCCTAAGGACTATGGGTCTTCATATGTAATAGATATTCTTACCCTACTTTACATGAAAAAGTAAACCAGGATTTATTTTAAATTAGGTTTGTTAAGTTCCTTATGGAGGTAAGCCCCCATAGTTAATTACATCCTAAGGAACAGGATTCCTTAGGAATACTCTCAATTAAGGTAAATGATCATTATCTCTAAAGATTTCAAAGATAGGACTATAAATCAATTGGTTTATTTTTAGAAGATCAAGTGGGATTGATCAAGAGGAGGGAGTTATTATCAAAGCCAAAGAAAGATAAGTAGGGGATGTGTATGATACTAAGAAGCCTAGTAAGCATCCCAAACTATCCTATGGTTGGGCTTTATATTTTTGATATTTGAAGGGAATTATTTGTTTTTAGATGAATTTTTATTAGAATTCCAGGACAATTCCATGACACGAGATCATGGGAATGCCTAAGAGGCGAGGATTTATGCTCATAGCCTGCAAAGAGAAGTAGCAACCTCTGAACCTAAATTTAGGGAGCTTTGCTGAAAAGATGCATTTGTATTGATAATAAAAAAAAACTGATTACAATGTAGAAAAAATTGCTAAAGAAAGCAAACTACTAACAAAGATATTTCCTATCCTCCTCCAAAAGAGCAAAAGCGTGGAGGAATAATGTGATTATCTAGACTATGCCATACAAAATCAAAGCTAGTAGCTATATCTCAGACAAAAGTCGCAAGAGTGTTGTTAGATCTATTTGTATACAAAATAACCGGTGGAAGTTCTTGAAAGTCGATGTCGGAGCATCCAAGTCGGTTCGCCATATTTCATTGTTAAGAGAAAGTTTGAGGTGATCCACCACACCTTTATTATCTCCTTCAATGCCCTTGTATTGGCCATCCACGGTTCAATAATTTTGCTAGTGTAGAGCATAGCCTCCCAACAGATTGTCCCAATGCTGAAAATAATGACCCATGGCTTTGAGGAAGTTGCCATTTGCATCCCTTAGCACCACCGCAAGGCCACCCCATTGGGAAGGAGTGAGCCATCCACGTTAGCCTTGATCCAAACCGTGAGGCCCACAAATTTAGTTTGATCACCCATGGGGTGATGTCCCATTGCTTCGGATAGGATAAGAGGAAGAATGTGTGATAGAGCTTAAATCGAGGCGCAATAGTCTTGGGTACCATGGCTACAGCGTGAGTCTTGGCGGCGACTTATCCACACGGTACACAATTGCACAATACATTCTAGCCCAACATAAGTTGTCCAGCACCTTAGTGAGAGCTTGGAGTAAATCTTGCAAATTGCTGAAAATTGGGATTGAACACCATGTTGCCAAAACTGGATAATTGTGTGAGCATTGGACAGAATGTGTTCAGTGTCTCATCTTGATTACACCCCAAGGGCAAAGGGTGGTGTGAGTTAAACCTCCAGCAAGCCGGTGTTGTTTGGCAAGGAGTCGCTGAGCCGCCACCGAGCCTTTTCCACGGGTGGGAGTTTCAAATTGCATGGTGTAAAAATCTGAAATTTCAGCAAAGCAGATTTTGTATAAAATGGATGTGAGAGTTGTCCCCATAGGTGCCTTGATGAGCTGGGATGTCATGTTGATGTTCCTCTTCAATAGAAATGTTGGAGATGAGTTCAGAAGCTCCATTCCAAAAGGATGTGATTTTCAGTTTTTTGTTCTGCTAATCGCCTCTTCCACCTTCCATTCCTCCATGCACTCCATGTTGAGAAATGTCCATTTGGACAGGGTAGGTCGGATATCCAAATGGAGTTTAGAAAGTCCACCTCTTTGCCATTGCAAATTCTCCATTTTAAATTGGTTCAAGGTGGAAGCACCATTCAATAATTTTCCAGCAATTGGAGTCTCCAGCTTGGTTCCCTATGCCATGGGTCCAACCCATACTTCTCGATCAAACACTTGTGGAGCAGCTTGGTGGGGTTTAGAGAGGAATTCCCAAGCCATTCTAGCCCTTAAGGGTCCATTCCGCCCATGTGTAGTCCAAGGCCTCCTTTGTTGGTTGGCATGCGATTTTGTTCCAAGCAACATAGTATGCAATGATGGTTGTTGTTTCCTTGCCAAAGGAAGTTCCTAGCAAGCTTTTCAATCCCCTAATTCTCTTGGGAATTACGGGTATTGTTTGGTACATAGAGATGCACAGAAGGATGTCCTTATGAGTGTAAGTCGCCATTGAAAGGTGTCTAACTCCCCAAGAGCTGATTTTGTCTCTAGCCTTTTGGAGGAGTTGATGAAAATCTAGCTTTTAACTTCCTCATGGCAAGCTTGATGCCTAAGTAATCAAGCTCCTCCACTCTTCCTCAAGTGAGCTGGTGATTCCTTTCTTCCATCTATGTGTGGGTTTTCTTTGAAAACTATGACGGTTTGGCATTGATACGCCTGGCCCAAATGCAGATTTTTTCTAATATGGAGGACACCTTTATGAGCCATGGAAGCTTTGGTGGCGAATAAAATGTCATCGCATAGAGAAGGTGTGATATGTGTGTTCCCGTTGGCAATAGACACCAAATTCAGCACCATGTTGCTTGATGGCTAAAGAGAGCAAAGGATAAAAGATAGGAGATAACGGCACCCTTGTCTAAGCCACCGCTTGTATCCACGGTTCTTTGCCCATTTAACAAGAGGGAGAAGGAAGGAGGAAATGCACTGGAGGAGCCAATTCCGAAACTTCATAGGTAATCCAAATCTCAGGATGATGGCTAAGGTTTCCAACTCATTTTGTCGATGCTTGTTCCATGTCAATTTTAATTGCCATAAAACCTTCCTTTGAGGTGGAGTGTTGGAATTTATTCATGATTTCTTGCCAAGCGGTGGGAGATAGATCTAGAAGGCACAAATGCACCGCTTGAGATGAGATTTGGTAGAATGTTTTATGGGTACAAGGATCTTTGCTATGACTTTGTAGCGTTCTACAAAGGCTTATGGGTCAATATTTTGGACAATCAGCATTGGAGGACTTAGGTATAAGAACAACCAAGGTTTCCTTCCATTGAGGAATCATAGTGCCACAAAAAAAACTCCTTGATAGCCACAACATCTTGGCCAATAATCCTCCAAAAGTGTTTAAAAGGATGTTGTGATGCCATCAATACCAAATTATTCCATCGATTTGACCGCCTCCCATATTTCAACCTCATTAGTATCCTATAGACAATCACTGAGAGGTGAGATGGTGATTTCGAAAGGAAGGCCAATTGTTGGTGGTAATAGGATGTGCCCTCCACTGTTGAAAGAAGTTCATAAAGCTTGGTTGATTAAAACCGGGTCCTCCGAACTGCCATCATCAAGTTTGAGGGTGTTAATTCTATTGGACCCTTTCTAGCAGCCACAAGATGAAAGTAATGTGTGTTGGCATTCCCCTCTTCCCACCTAGCTTTAGCTCTTTGTCGCCACCAACAAGATAAACGCAAGTGGTAGAGTTCACCTCATTTGCTTTGAGGCGGAGGTCTCTCTTTCGTCATCATCCTGAGGAGAGCAATCACCTCTGCAGCAGAATTTCTTCTTGGAGGGTGTCCCTTTGCTTACTCAAATCTTTGAGCTTGTTTTACTCCAGAGAATAAGTTCCTTAGTGTAGGCATTTTCTATCCAAGTTTTCAGCCTGACCCTTCATAGTTGTTTTTGCCAACTTTTCCACACTAATTTCCAAGCCATAGGATAAGAAAGCCGTGTGTCTTCAAATTTCAGCCACTTGGATTTCTCTCCTTAGAACTGATTTGGAGAAGAATGGGGCAATGATCTGATGCAATCCTTGGAAGGTGTTTAGTGCAAGGGGAGGAGGTTGGAAGCAATGGAGTTGATAAGGAAGCGATCAAGGCGCACCCATATTCTGTTTTATCTTTGTTGTTGGTCCATGTGAATCTAGGGCTAAAGTCACTCTAGAAGTCCCCATTGGTGAGGAACTCCATCATCTCATTGGCGTCGGCTGCTTTTAAACGCTTTCCCCTTTTTATCTTTACCTCATAGATGCGTTAAAATCTCGACAATGGCGTGCAAGTTGGTATTCAAAGGGAGTTAAGGTGTCCCAAAGTCTCCGAGTGTGATAGTCTTTGTTAGCATAACAAATGGTCGCCTCCATATAGCTTTATCCACAGTATGTCGCCAACAATGCATTGTTCATTTTGCAGAGAGAAAGTGATTAAGTCACTTCTCCAAAGAGCAAGGATACCTGGATATTCTACCACTCTTGGTGTAGAAAATCTCAGCCGCAATATTATCAATTTCCTTCCTTGTGACTTCCTCCACTTTGGTTTCTACAGGCTATGAAGAGAGCATGGTGCTCTCCAAGAATTTGGAGAAAATTGCGGCCTTCTTTGACTCCCGACAATTCCATATTATTACAGAAGTCATGGGTGGACGTTTCGGGAGGTCTCCTCCCCTTCGTAGATATGGAATTCACTCTTTCTCCATGGTGTTGCTTTGATCGCCCAAGCGCCCAGCCTCCCCTCAGAATGAGCTTTAGAGACACGACTTTGTCCACTCTTAGTCTTGTTGTGTTTGAAAAAGTGGTGGCTTCCGCCTTGGTTGCGAAAAGTTGTTTGTATATGAGGTGTGGATGCCTCCCAATTTAGGGAGCTTTGGCGAGGGCCAAAGCACGACCTAAATCTAAGGTGAAGATGAGTATTTATTTTACCTCCATAAGAGAGAATAAACTACTTGACTGTTTGAACTTACAACCACCTGGGGGTGGCAGCTAACTAACTCATCCTACAGTTTTAAATATATGTAGGCAAGTCATATGCTTTTGCAAGATAGCTAAGTTGTTATTTATTTAAAAATAAATTAAGTCCTTAAACACACTCCCTAAGAGACAAGATCATGTGGGGAATGATTTAATGACCTAAATCTAATGAAACCTTTATTACATTTTATTTTTATTTTGGATAATTCATTTGACACAGGCTTATAGGATTCACATGTCTAATGCATAAGAAAGTGGATTATAGGCCAAAATTAGTAAGAAAGGAGGTGTGTTTCCACCATGGATCTCAAAGGTTAATCCAAGTTCCCTAGCATGGGTGGAAGCCCTCCTATCAAGAGGGAAACAATATGCTTTTTATGCATGATGTGAGAAAGAAAATACAACATTCAGCTAAGGGGGTTGCTAATTTTTTATCTTGATTTTATAGCCTAAGCTTTATGTGAGGTTATGAGTTATTAATTTTTAGTTTTGAGTTGGTTAATTTGATAGAAAATTTATTTTTCCCTATGAGTCTAATTGTCATCCAGTCCATACATCAAAGCAAGGAGAAAATTAGGAAAACATGCCATCTTAATGCACAAGCTAAACAAACATCAAACCATTTATAAAGCTAGCGCAAAAGAATAAATGGACAAGTGTGGTCATGCTCCACTACATAAACTCAAAAATAAATTGGGTAGCTAAGCTCTACCCTTATACAACCTGGATTACAAATGAAATAATTACAAAAAAATGAATTCATGTTATAAGGGGGTCTTCATTCTTCATTCTTCTTTTCTTCATTTGATTCTTTCTTCTTTTGGTTCTTGGTTGGAATGTGGTTTGCTCCAAGGCTTCACATGGTACATAAGACATGATTTTATGACCAATGTTCATCCTAATCCCCCATAACAATCATTCCAAATCCTAATTACAAAATTACATGAAAATGGAAAAAAGTAAATCTAACTAAAACCTACAAAGTAGATATTAGCTAAATAAAACCAAATAATTCCAAGCATGTATATTGGACTTAGCACCCCACACATAGGTAACTAAGTCCACCTGGCCTATTTTTGGATTATGCTTAGGGGTATAAACAACCTGCACAGTAAAGGCATTTATATTTTTATTACAGCACCCCTTAAGCACAATCCCCTGCATAAGATAATGATTAGACTAATATCGCCCTACCATTCAGTCTACACAAATACACCCTAACATCTAGACTAAAACATCACATCCTGAAAAAAACCAAACATCAAACCATGCACCACCATAACATAGGACTAGAAGTGGTGACTTAGCCTAATGTGTGTACCATTTAAGGTTTGTGTAGTATGTTTAACTAAGGTTTAGAGTTGGAGTTTTCTAAGTGTGAAAATGTTCAACTTAGAGGGTGGTTTCATTTAAGTGATTTAATTGATTTGGTTGATTTTTTATTTGATGATTTTCTTATGTTTGAATGAACCTGCACTTAATTACTAAGTGTTGTAAGTAGAGGAAAAAAGAAGAGAACTTCTCTTTCCTCCCTACCTAAAGTAGTTTCTAAGGTAGATTCATTATTGATTTTTGTTTAGTGAATATTTTATTATGTGTTTTAATTAATCCTAAGTTCAGAATAACTCCAAACAAACCTATTCAAAGAAAAAAGTATTTTAAGATTAAGTAAAGTGAATTACTATCACAAAACACACAACACTTTATTTCTTTCCCATTATGTCTAACATTCATATGGTTGAATCCTAAGCATATCTATACATGCAATGCAAATATTTGACACACCTTAATGATGAATGCTAAGAGAGGTTGCTTAAGGAAATTTGGAATGTTTCATGTATGCATGATTTTGTTAAGTAGAAGAGAGTGATTCTTTTATCCAATTTTTATATGCACATTCACAAGTATAAAAGACATAAGTGAGTATGGCACCAATTCTAACACCAGGGGTGTAAGGTACAAGACCTACTTAGGGCTATTTAAAGACTCGTAACCCCGGAATGTCCAGACTAATATAACACTTTTCTTAAATACATGTGCATGTCCAAAAGGAAATGCATGTTAAGAGAATCATGTAAAGGTTTATGTTTGTTTGTTTGATCTTGGTTGTTTACTTTACATATGTGATGTGGAATCCCTTCTTAAGTCATGAAATAGGAGTGTACAGGAATGGATTTATGCAAGTTTTATGTCCTTTTCAAATGGACTATACACTTTGCAAATCATATACAATTCTATGTTAATAAAGAGAGGGAAAATCACATAACACATTTTATACTATTCACATGCAAGCTCACAAGCAATTATAAATAGCATACCCTTCATTTATAATGTTTAATTTATAAGTTTTGAAAATAGTTCTAGATTTAGTAATGATAATAGCCATTCATATTCTTACTTTATCCAAAGCATGCAATTTGACATAAAGGAAATATTTCATTTTAATTTTATTTTTAAAAGACAAGAATGCATGATTTTCATATGATATACACATTTAGCATGCTAGGAAAGAAACAAAGTAATGCAAGCATGAGTTTCATTCACTCTAATTAATTCCAAAAGATAATCTTATGGAATAAGATTTTTAAAGTGAATCAAAAATGGTTTAAGGAAAGTTTGATTTTGTTTTAGTTAGATTTGACTTTAGGAAATGTGAGAAGGTTTGCTAGTCCTAACCCATTCCCACATATGTGTATTATTTTAGTTTAATTTTTAGGTGATTAGATTTATTTCATGCTTTGGTTAGGTTAAGGTGTAGATTAAGTTCATTAATTACCCCTTACCTAAACCACTTTAACATATTTAACCAAATAATTATGAGCCAATGTATGACATAAAACCACAAGGAATTTAAATTAACAATGCACCTAAGAACAAAAAAGGGCCTAATGCATTTAGCTCACAATTAATGATTAATTAAGCAAAAGGGTTTAATTTAATTACTTCATAACCTTTCCCACACATATGGGCTAGGTATGATTTCCTTAAGTTTACTTAGGTTGTTGAACACCTAAGCATCTACCCAAAAAGGAATTGATTAAGTGATTAAGTTTCTGGATTAATTTTCAATTTTGAGTTTGGTTAATTAAGCTATTAAATGAAATGATCAAATCATTAATTAATTTGTAAATTAATTAAGTTTTCATTCAAGTAAAATAGACTTAGGGGAAGAGATTTAGATATGACATCCTAATCTCATTCTCTAAGTCTATCCACTATTCCAAGGTGATTAACAAATTTAATTAAAGGATTTATCATCATTTAATAGGTTAATTAATCATTTAATTGATTAAGGGAGTGATTAGAGATGAATTGAGCAATTCCCTTAATTAAACCATTAATAAATTCTAAGAAAATTAGGAGAGCCAGAAGTCATCCCACTAAACTTACCTAAGAGGTTTGGAATTAATCAATGGAATAATTAGGAATTATTTAACATAATTACATTCCCAATAAAACTGAAATTATAGAAAATTTTCTGTTCAAAATCAATCAAACCTAATTTTAGATTATTCCCCTTTGAATTATCTTCACAATGCATTTTATTTTATATATTTTTTTATTTTTTCTACATTTAGTTATGTATTTTTAAAGTTTCAATGATTAAAACTTAATTAAATAACCTAATTATATATTTAATCCCATCGATGCCACGTGGACCGCTAACGCAGTGCGCGCTTTCCACATGGCACAATGGGATTCACTATTTAAGTAGTCACATCCAATGCCACATCAACCGGTGGTGCTACACACTTTCTCCTCGACCGTCCGATCAAAGATTGAACGGTCAGGATTAAGCCTGCGGTTCTTAAGGGATAAATCCATGGATCCTTCGTTGACTGATCAAGACAATCCATCCAAAATGCATGGATGGATGGTCCATGATCTGTCACTGAACTTGCCTGTAGGAGAGGGCAACTGTCCACCCTTTAGGGCTTGATCTGAGCTCAATTGAGCTCAGATTGAGCCCAAATTTAACCCACACCATCATCATACAAGGGGGTGAAGATTTAATGGTCAAATTCACATGGGGTAAAACTTTCTTTCATAAAGGACCAAACAATCCTACATCTAAGCTCAATTTTGATCCATACCTCATCGGAGGCTATCACTGGGGCTCCCAACCATCGACGTAGCTTCGTCTAGTGGAGACGAAGCTCTGTTGAATGTTTAAGGGCTTGAGGTTGAGTGGATCTTCCTATGGACCAAAGTGGACTTTAATTTCTTGTGGCCTTGATCAAAGTCCCCTCTCCCGTGCCTTGAGAACTTGGATGAAGACTTGGGTGAGATCGATTGGATCCCCTCAAGGTGCTTGAAAGAGGGATTGTGCTGAAATTGAGTATTGAGTGAGATGAAAATTGCCTTGTGCTCCCCTATTTTTAGCTTAAGGAAAACCAAAAATGGAGAAATCAAATGAGCCTTGGGAACTTTGGAGAAGCTTGAGAATGCTTGCTCTCAGTTCCTATGCTTCAATCGAGTGTGAGTGAGTGAAAATGAAATGAAATTAGGGGGCATATATCTACCCCTAGAAGGATCAAACAGTCAAACATGGCTTTGTTGTTTTTATCATTGATCCTATGGGTTGGGTTGGTTAGGCCACTTTGGATCCCATGTGGTTCAGTTTGGCCAGAGGGAGGTAATGAAGAAGTTTCCATGCACTAAATCAGGTGGAGGAGTGATTCTCATGTGCTCATTTCCAAGTGGTGGTCATTTTAGCCATTGGGTTGGGTTTGGCTAACCCAAACCCATTAGGTCATGTGCACCATGCTCACTAGTGTCCACTTGGTGAACTAAGAGGGTGATAAGTGGCCATGGAAAGGATATGACCAATTTCCAAGTGAAATTGTCCATGGGTTACCCCTTGACCTAGGGGTAAAGTGGTCATTTAGCTTTTATTTAACTTTAGGTAGATTTAGAATATTTTGAAATTGGGTTGGTCCAAATTTCAAAGAATTCAAAGTTGATTTGATATCATTTGGCGCATGTTGACCCATTTAGATCAAAATGGGTCAACTTGGGTCAAGTTAACCAATTGGTCAAATTGAGTCAAACCAAGGGTTAGGTCAAGTTCATATGACTATTTGAAATGTGTTGGCATCATTGGTTTGGTTCAATTTGGTTTATATTGAGTTTTGGTTCATTTGATTTCATTTAGGTCAAATGGGTCAAGTTGACCAATTTGACCCATTTGACCTAATTGGGTTAGGTCATGGGTTAGTTTAGGTTTGGTTGGTCATTTAAAAAATGTTACAAGCTTTGGTTTCAATCAATTTTGGTTTGGTTTGATTTTGGCTCAATTTAACATTTTAGGTCAAGTTGGGTTCATGGACAATTGGGCTAGGTTGGGTCTAGTTGGCCAACTGAGGCTTTGGTCAAGTTCAATAAGTGGTTTAGAATGAATTTGACCCATTGGTTGCAATCAATTTGGCTTAGATCAAGATTTGACACATTTTGACTTTTTAGGTCAAGTTGGGTCAACTTGGGTCAAGTGGCCAATTGGGCTAGGTTAGGCCCAAATGATGACTTGGTCAAGTTCAAACTTTTATCATGAATTTTTTTTATCAATGATTTTAATCAATTTGGCCTATGATGGATTTTTGGCTAGTTTAGGTTTCATTTTGGCTAAGTTTTGACTTAGTCAACCCTTAGGTTTGACTTGGTTTGACCCAATTTGAGTGATTGATCATCTCATGATGATTGTTGGTCACAATGTGAGGCTTATGTGGGCTTAGTTTAATCCAATTTGGGTAGGATTAGAATTTGGCTCATAAGGGGTACTTTACATCACTTTGGGTCAAGTGAGCCTAAGTGAGTCAATTGGCTTGACCAAGGCTTGATTCAAGTTTGGTTGAACTCACATATGACTTATGATTGAAATATAAATCCAATTGCAAGTGATTTGGATTCTAATGGGTTTTGATTCATTTAATAATTTCAAGTTCAAAGGGTGAACATTAGTTTGACTTGGGTTTAATTTTTGGATTTAGTTTTGGTTTGACAATTAAAGTTTATGTTTTTATTTGGATTCATGATTGAAGGATTGATTGAATCATGAAGCAAAATCAAGGGTTTGGCTTGATTTGAGTTTGATTTGGCTAAGTTTAAAAATTTGACTTGAAAGGCTTAGGTTGAATTTTGTTTGAATTTGGTGTTGAGTTTTGAATTTAGTTTTTGTTTGATGATTGAAGTTTATGTTTATATTTGGTTTCATGATTGAAGGATTGATTGAATCATGCTTGATTTGAGTTTGATTTGGCTAAGTTTAAGAATTTGATTTGAAAGGCTTAGGTTGAATTTTGGTTGAATTTGGATTTGAGTTTTGAATTTAGTTTTGGTTATTTGAATCTATATTTCATTTCTATTTGTGATTATAAATGAGAATATAAATGGGTTATGAGACAATTTATTGAATTTGAATTGATTTGGATTTGATATGAGCTAAGTCCATAAGGTGGAATCAATGGGACTTAAGAAAAATTTTAGAACTTAGAATTGAGTTTTGGATTTAATTTTGGATTTTTGGATTTATATTTCATTTATATTTGTGAATGTAAATGAGAATATAAATGAGTTATGAAAAAATTTCTTAAATTTCAAGTAATTTGAATTTGATTTGAGCTAAGTCCATAAAATGGAATAAAAGGGACTTAGGAAATATTTTTTTAATTTGGATTTGCATTTTGGATTTAATTTTGGTTATTGAAATTTATATTTCATTTATATTTATGAATATAAATGAGAATATAAATGGGTTATGAGAAAATTTCTTGAATTTGAATTGATTTATATTTGATTTAAGCTAAGCCCATAAGATGGAATCAAAGGGACTTAGGAATAATTTTTGAACTTGGAATTCAATCATGGGTTTCAATCATTTGGAATTGATTCATGATTTGATAAAATCCATTGGAATTGATTTGAGATTTGTTTTGGAATTGAAGTTGATTTAAGTTCAAGGTTGATTTGAATTTAGAGTTTCACTTAAAAGAAGGAAGTGAGAATTTCGTTCAAGCAATAGGGTAGGCAAATTTTCCTAACACTCCTAAGGCATGACCTATTCCTATGGCTAACTCTTCTAAGTCTCTAGGGTTAGGTTAAGTGTTCACCTAATTATTAGAAGTGTCTTAAGGCTAAGAAATCTCTTAGTGTCTAAGAATCCTATGTCTAAGATGGAGGGGTTGAGAGCTCATTCTAAAAATGAGGTCAGCATTGTCTTCAAAGATTTCAAAGATAGGACTACCAATCAATTGGTTATTTATGGAAAAGTCAAGCGGGATTGATCAAAAGGGAAGAGTTCTTATCAAAATAAAAGGAGATGAGTAGGGAATTCTCATGAAATTATGAAGCTTAGTGAGCATCCGAAATTGTCCTATGGTTGAGATTTATATTTTTGAATTTGAAGAGATTTATTTTTTTGAATTGAATTTTTATTAGAAATATAGGACTTACAATTCCACAATACAAGATTGTAGAAATGGCTTAGAGGTGAGGATTTTTCTTATAGCCTACAAAGGAAAATAACAACCTCAGATCCTAAATCTAGATAACTTTGGCGAGGGCCAAAGCATGACCTAAATCTAAGACAAAAATGGGTATATGATTTTCCTCTACAAGAGAGGATAAATCACCCGACTGTTAAACTTGCAATCGCTTGGGGTGGCCGCCAACTAACTCCTCCTATAATTTTTAAATACATGTAGGCAAGTCTTATGTTTTGCAAGATGGTTAGGTTGTTATTTATTTAAAAAGAGACTTAGTCCTTAAACTCACTCACTAAGAGACTAGATCATGAAGGGCATGAATAATGACCTAAATCTAATGCAAATTTTGTCAAGTTTTTACTTGATTTTTGGACTTTTATTTTGACACAAGCTATGGGATTTTATATTCCTAATGCATGAGAAAATCAGTTATGAGTGAAAATTAGAAAGAAGGAGGTGTGTTTCCACCATGGCACTCAAAGGTCAAGCCATTTTCTCTAGCAAAGGTGGAAGCCCTCCATTGGCAAGAGTGTGATAATATGATTTATGCATGATATGAGACATACAACATCCAACTGAGGGGTTGCTAAATCTTTTGTTATCTTGACTTATATCCTATGCTTTAGGTGAGGTTATGAATTATTTAGTTTAGTTTTGAGTTGATTAAATAGATAGAAAATTTATTATTCTTTAAGAGCCTAATCGTATCCAGGCCATTCAACAATCATCAAATAATTAAGAAACTACAAAAATCATGCCATCCTAATTGCGCAATCATAAACATGACATCAATCAATTTATAAAAATAACACAAAAGAATAAGAGGTCGGTGCAGTCGGGAATTGCCATACAACTCAAAAAAAAATGTGGGTAGCTGAGCTCTACCCTTATACAACCCGGATTACAAATGAATAATTACCATAAAAAGGAATTCATATTATGCGGGATCTTCATTCTTCATTTCTTCATTTTTGATTTGCTTCTTTTCTTTCTTCCTTTTGGCTTGATTAGAATATAGTTGCTCCAAAGGCATCATATGATACATAAGACTTGTTCTTATAACCAATATTCATCCTAATAACACAACAATCTTAATTACAAAATTTACATCAAAATGGGAAAGGTAAATCTAGCTAAACCTGCAAAATAAAGGTTAGCTAAATATACCACACAACCTAAGCAGTCATATAAATAATTTAGACTTAGTATCCCACACATGGGTAGCCAAGTCCACATGTCTTAATTTGGACTATACTTAGAGGCTAAGTAGCCTACACAACAAAAGCATTTATATTTTTTTATTTTATGACAGTAGCCCCTTTAAGCACAATTCCATGCAGGAGACATGATTAGGCTAAAATCTCACTACCATCCAGTCTACGCACATACATCCTAACATCCAGTCTAAAATATTACACCACAAAATAAAATCATACATCAAACCATGAACCACCTTAACATAGAGCTAGAAGTGGTGACTTAGCCTAATGACTTAAGGCTTGTGTGGTGTGTCTTAGCTAGGCTTTAAGGTTGAAATTTTCTAAGTGTGAAAGATTCAATTTAGATGGCGGTTTCATTTCAAGTGATTTAGTCGACTTCTCAATTTTAATTAGTGATTTGATTTAGTTTGAATGAACTTACACGTAGTGACTAAATATTATGAAGAGAAGAAAGAGAGGAAGAGCTCTCCTTCACCCCTACCTTAAGTGATTTCTAAGGTAGAATCATTAATTAAATTCTCTTTAATGAATGATTTATTATGTTTTTTAATTAACCCTAAGTTTAGATTCACTCTAAATAGCCCTATTCAATAAGAAAGGCATCTTAGAATTTGTTAGAATGGATTATTATCACATAACACACATACATTCATTTCTTTCCACCATGTATCCCATGCATATGAATAATCCTAAGCATACCTATATATGTAATGCAAATCTTAACACACTTTAATGATGAATGCAAAGGGATGTGATTTGAAAATTTAGATATTCCATTTGTTAATTAGATCATTTATGCATATCTTTGTTATGTAGAGAAGAGAGATTTCTCATCCATTAGCTAAAATGCACATCCACTTGTATAAAAGGTATAGGTGAGTACGATGCCATTATTTTCTACACCGAGGGCATAAAGTACAATACCTACTTAGGGCTACTTAAATCCTCACAATCTCGAGATGTCCAAACTAATAAACCACTTTTCTTAGATACATGTAGATGTACAAAAAGCATCAAATGGGTAAGGAATCATGCAATATATTATGTTTAGTTTGGTTGTATGATTTACATGTGTAATATGAAGATCCTTCCTAATACTTAATATCAAGATGCATAGGAATAGATTTAGGCAAGTATTGTGTTCTTTTCAAATGAACTATACACTTGTGAATCTTATGTGAATCCATCTTAAGAGAAGGGAAGAGAACTTTTTAATACACATCTTATTCTATAATCACATGAAAGCTTATAAATATTTATAATTAGCATCACTTCATCCATAATCTTTAATTTATAGGTTTAAAAGATTTTTTTTTCTTTAATAGTGATAATAACCACTCATATTCTTAATTTTAGCTAGCACATGCCATTTGGCATAAAAGGAAACATTTTTATTTATTTAGTTTTTGAAAGAAATGAATGCATTCTTTCATATGTCAAACAATATTTAGCATGATTGGAAAGAAATAAAGGAATATAAGAACATGACTTCATTCACCCTAATTAATTCCTAAGGATAATCATATAAAATCAGATCACTAAAAATGAATCAAAATTTCTTAAGGAGATTTTCATCTTTGAATTTGATTTAACTTAGGAAATATAAGAAAGGTTTGCTAGTCCTAACCCATTCCTCCCATGTATGAATTAGTTTGGTATAACTTAGAACAATTAGGTTCATTTTATGTTTTGATTAGATTAAAGTGTGAATTTAATCCATTAATTATCCCTTACCTATACCACTTTAACATAATTATCCAAGTAATTATGAGCCAACATATGATATGCAACCATATGAAAATTAAATCAACAATGCACCTAAGAAATGAAGGGACCTAATGCAATTGGCTCACAATTATTGGTTAATTAAGCTAAAGGATTTGGTTAAGTACTTTTATAACCCTCCTACACATGTAATTTGATTATAATTTCTTTCTTTAGGTTGAACACCTAAGAATCTACCCAAAAATTAAAATATTGAGTTCTTGAATGATTTGGTTTTGAATTTGATTAATTAAATGATTTAATGAAGTGAATACATCATTAATTAATTGGAAATTGATTAAGTGTTTATCCGAATGAAATAAACTTAGGAAAAAAGACTGAAAAAGATGTCCTCATCTCATTCCCTATGTCCATTCACTGTTTCATAATGATTGGCAAGTTTAATTAATGAAATTATCACTGTTTAACATGTTAATTAATTATTTAATTAATTAAGAGAGTTATTAATAATGAAATAAGCAATTCTCCTAATTAATCAAGCAATAAATTCCAAGAAAATTATGGGAGGCAGGGGTCATCTCACTAATCAGTCCCAAAAAGTTTGGAATTAATTACTAAAGTAATTAGAGAGTAATTAGCTAAATTATATTTTAAAAAACCTAAATTGAGTCAAAATCACTCTTCAAAATTAATTGATTTTAATTTTATTATATTCTCCTCTGAATTATCTTTAAAATGAGTTTTTATTTATATTTTTGGTATTTTTCTATAATTAGTTATGAATTTTGAAAGTTTCATCAATAAAATCAGACTCCCATCGAGCCACGTGGCAGCTACGTGGCGCGATTTTCACGTGGTGTGGCATGATTGGTTATTTAAGTTATGACATCCGAATCCAACCACAACGGACGTGTCTTCGGAAGTTTTCTATGATCGGACTACGAGATTAAATCCCGTTGTTTAGGAAGGAATCAGAAGTGATCTAGCTTGATCTGATCACAACCGTCCGTTCCAATCACGTAGAATGGATGACGTGTGATACTTCTTCTGCACGTGCGATGAGAGACAAACACCGTTCATTTTCCTTGTTCAATTCGAGCTCACCTGAGGTCTGATTAGGGTCAGAATAATCCCACACCTTCGAAAGGAGGAGGGATGCACATCCAACAATTAAGATTGCATGGGATGATAATTTCCTACAAAAAGGACCAATTGAAATTTCTTATAGCTATAGTTTCAAGCAATTACCTCACTAGAGGCTATCACCGATGCTTTCACCAGAGAAGGTAGCTTCAAATAGTAGAGATGAAGCACTGTTGAAGGAATTTGGCCTTGATTTGAAGTAGTTTGCTCGGTCATCCAAGCTCCCTACAATAGTTATGGGCCTTGATCAAAGTGGCACTTCCTGTGGCTTGGGGGCTTGGGAAATGATTTGATTGAGCACTCCATGGTCCAAGTATGATGTGTGCAAGGTTAATTTGATTTTGGTTGAGAATTGAATGAATTGGATCTTAAGTTCACCTCCCCTATTTCGGCTTTGAGTAAAATCAAAAATGGGAAATGAGGGAGCTCGAGAATGGCTTGGAAAAGCTTGGGGAGGCTTCAATTCAACCTCTCTAGGTCTGAGGAATGGATTATTTGTGTTTTGAGTGAGAATGAAGAGGGATATATCTCCTCCTTGGATGAATGGTGGTATTAATTTGCCATTTTGGCTCAATGGCTTTGATTAGAGACACGGATTGAGCTGCAAAACATCTCACATGGGTCATTTTAGGTAGTGGAGTGAGGGAGAGTGGATGTCCATGTTCTTGGTGAGTGGATTTGGTGATCCAAGTGTTCAAATGTGATTGAGGAGGTCGATTTTGCCTTACCTTAGGTCATGGCTGACCCAAGCTCATTAGGTCATGTTCGCCACCTTCCTTGGTGCCTATGTGGACCAATGAAGGATGTCAAGTGACATTGAGAAAGAAATGGCCAAATTCCAAGTGAAATTGGTTATAGGATACCCTTTGACCAAAGGGAAAAGTGGTCATTTGGCCATGAGTTTGATTTAGGTAGATTTAAAATGATTTAAAAATGGGTTGGGCCAAATTTTGATTTGGAGTTCATTTGATAATTGGTTCAATTTGACCATTTAGGTCAAGTTGGGTCAAATTGAGTTAGGTTGACCAATTGGTCAAATTGGGTCAAACCATGGGTTAGGTCAAGTTCAAATGATCATTTGGAGCCTATGGGTATCATTAGTTTGGTTTAATTTGGCTTAGATTCGTTTTTGGTTCATTTTGGTTCATTTGGGTCAAATGGGTCAAGTTGACCAATTTGACCTATTTGACCAAATTGGGTTAGGTCATGGGTTGATTTAGGCTTGGTTGATCATTTGAAATGTATTGCAAGCTTTGGTTTCAATCAATTTTGATTTGGTTTGATTTCAAGTTGATTTAACCTTTTAGGTCAACTTAGGTTCATGGTCAATTGGACTAGGTTGGATCTAGTTGGTCAATTGAAGCTTTGGTCAAGTTCAACAATCAATTTAGAATGAATTTGACCCATTGGTTGTAATCAATTTGGCTTAGATCAATATTTGACCCATTTTGGCATGTTTAAGTCTCATTTGGGCTAAGTGTTGACTTGGTCAAAAGCTAAGTTTGACTTTGATTTGACCTAATTTGAGTGATTGATCATCCTAGGATGATTGTTGATCACAATGCGAAGTTTGGATGGGCTTAGTTCAATCTAATTTGGGTTGGATTAGAATTTAGCTCAAAAATGTCCTTTAGATCACTTTCGGTCAAGTGAGCCTAAATAGGTCAATTTGCTTGATCAAGGCTTGATTCAAGTTTGGTTGAACTAACATATGGTCTTATGATGGAAATATAATCCAATTGCAAGTGGTTTGGAGTCAAATGGATTTTGGTTCATTTAATAATTTCAAGTCAAAAGGATGAACATGGGTTTGATTTGGGTTAGTTTGATTTTAGTTTGGTGATTTTCATTTATGTTTTTATTTGGGCAGGTGATTGAAGGAGTGATTGTTTGAAGAGAAAATTCAAGGGTTTGGATTGATTTGAGAATGATTTGGCTAGGTTTAAGGATATTGCTTGAAAGGGTATAAATTGGGTTTGGATTTGAGTTTTGAATTTATAGTAATTTAATTTTGGCCATTTCAATTTATATTTCATTTATATTTGTGAATATAAATGAAGATATAAATGGGTTATAAGAAAATCACTTGGGTTTGGAGTGATTTGTAAGCATGTTTGACCAAATTAAGGGATATAGGTCAAAAGAGGCAAACTTGGATTTAGAATTGGTTTGATTTATTTTTGGCCATTGGAGGGTGGATTTCATTTATATTTATGAATATAAATGAAGGAATGGTTGATTTACAACCAAGCTTGAGCTGGTTTGAAGGAGTTTTGGCTAAGCACATGAAGGTAGTTCATATGGTTTAGGAAGAGATGATGAAATTTTGGAGTTAATTATGGGTTTCAATCATTTGGAGCTTGGAATTAATTCGTGATTTGGAATTTAATTTGAGATTAAATTTGACTATTTGAGATAAATCAATTGGATTAGGGTTGATTTAGATTTGGTTAAGGCTAAGTCCATAAGATAAACTCAAAGGGCTTAGGAAAGAATTTAGAGTTTGAATTTAGTGATGAATTTCAATCATTGAAAAGTTGTATTTGATTTTGGAATTTGAATTTGAATTTGAGGTTGGTTTGAAAGAAGGAAGCAAGGATTGGGTTTGGGCTATAGGGTAGGCAAGTCCTCCTAAATCCCTAAGGCATAACCTATTCTTATGGCTAACTCTTCTAAGTCACTGAGGAGAGGTTGATCAATTTGATTATTTAATTTGACTCCACTGGGGAGGTTGGTTAGTTTTATTTTAGATTTTAAATTTTAAATTTTGAGATGAACCCTGTTGGTTTGTGATGGACCGCATTGAGTAGGGGTCATATCGGCCTTGGCCTACTTCAGATTTACCAATCCGAAGGGGTAGTCTACCAACCACATAATAAGACTATCCAACCAAAGGAGTTGCCTTTCGTGCCACATGCATAGAAGTGTAGTAGACTTACATCCTCCAAAAGAATCCCAGGGTGATCTGTGACAAACAAATGAATCAACCCAACCTTAGGTCGACTTTAGTGAATGTTGGGGATTTAAATCATCCCAAAGATAGTCAAAATCAGTATCATTTGATTAAATTGCATTTTTTTTTAATTTCACTTATTTTACATTGATGGATCCCTTCGGTTTGCCATGGATCTACTAAGAAGGGGCTAATATCAACCTAGACTTGTCTTAGATTTATTAATCTAAAGGGATAGTCAACCAGCCGTGGGGTAGAATTAACCA
The DNA here is from genome assembly GCA_021442155.1 of Cymbidium sinense. Lineage (NCBI taxonomy): Eukaryota > Viridiplantae > Streptophyta > Magnoliopsida > Asparagales > Orchidaceae > Cymbidium > Cymbidium sinense. Next base: position 83,822,628 of record CM038215.1, read on the forward strand.
ACCAAAAGGGTGTCTTTCAGTTTACAATGGTCAAGTTAGAAAGAAAGTGTGGGGACTAACATCTTTCCTAAATAAGGAGCCATTGGGGAGATGCATTAGTAAGGTAACATCTCAACCGACCTTGTCGCTGGTGAACATCATGCTAGAAAGAATGCATAGTAGACTTACATCTTCCAAAGTGAAATGACCGCTGGGGCAACCTGTTTGTGGTAAAATAGATTGAACCCGACCTAAGGGAGACTACTGAGAGAGAGCTGACCTAGGGACGTATCTCAACTCAAGAGTAGTCAAGCAATTCTTATAGGGAGTTTTGTTGACTCTGCCCTAAAGATAGGATGCCTACTTAAGAAAGGCATCGCTGGGGGCTTGAATTCCCAATCCCCAAGCAAATAAATTTGTTAGTTTGTTTATTTATCATAGACCCTATTGGTTTGCGATCACACTAAGAAGAAGCTTATATCAGCCTAGACCCATCTCAGATTTACTGGTCCAAGAGAGAATCTGTACATCCTCTGAACAAATTCTCCAACCACAAGGGTGGCTACTAGGAAAGGGGGACTATCCAATCTAAGAGTATCCCGGATAATGTCTAAATGGGGTCACAAAGGATGTGACCCAAGTATAGTGCCCACAGGGGAAGGGCCACTAAGGGCTTTATCCAAAATCCTGAAGAAGATAATGTCTATAGGTATTCGATGGCCAACTCAAGGAGAAAGCACGGGGACTCATATCTGCCAAGAGTGGTGTATCCACCGGGTGAGTCTCTGTCAGCATAGTGAACATCAACCAACCTAAGGTGCCCATTGATTTACGATAATCAGCCTAGGAAGAATGCATCGGGGACTCACATCCTGCTACAGCGAAACTGATTGACGAGAAATTCTATCTTCGGCTTGACAGGTGTTATCTAACCTAGGGAAACTACTGAGTGAATGCCATTAGGGGACTTATATCAACTCAAAAGTAGTTGAGAGGAAAGGAGCCTCTAGGTGACTTATCCTAAGCCTCAAAATATACTAGACCTAGTTAGTGCATGATGGCTAGTTCAAGAAGAATGCATGTAGACTTACATCCTCTTAAACAAAGTCTACACGATAGCTTAACATGCACTCAAGGGTCTACCAACCAATAAAAGGTGATCATCAATTTTCAATAGTGTAGGAAAGTGGGACTCACATCCGCCAAGTGACCATTGGGGTGATAGACTAGCAAGGTATCACATCAGCTTGACCTAGAGCAGCTAATGAGTGAGTGCCACCGGGGGCTTGCTCTCACATCAAAATAGCTCGAGATAAAAGATATGTTTTTGTGTTTGTGTAAGAAGGATAGTATGCCTCTTGGGTTCTCTTATACCTACCCTAAACACGTTGTGGTAGATTCACAAACAAGCAAACAATGCTTCGAATGAAGAGATTATTTTGATGAATTGGAATAGAATTTCTAAAGATAATTATTTTCAAACATGATTTTATGGATAGTATTTCTTCAAATAGATCCCATTGATTAGAAGCATCGGGTGTTCCCCTTTATAATTAATATGTTGATAAGATCCTCTTTGGTAGGCCTTTTATATAACAAAAGGGCCTTCCCAAGTAGGTTCAAACTTGCCTCCCATCTTTCGAAGGCCAATAATTTGTCTCCTTAGAACTAAAACAAGCTCTCCTACTTGAAATACTCTAGGGCGAACTAGCTTATAGTGAGTTTGAATCATCTTGGCTTTGTACAGCTCGAGATTCTGGCATGCCCGTAGGCATCTCTTCTCTAAACCTTTGAACTCTTCTAATCGCAACCTAGCTTTCTGCTCTGTAGTGATTTTACTACCCATTGGTATCCTTAGTGATGGGAGCTAAACTTCTAAGAGTAGAACTGCTTCAGACCCATACACTAAAGGGAACGGGGTAGATTGGGTTGGAGTTCTATATGTAGAACCGTATGCCCACAAAGCTTCAACTAGTTTCTCATTCCATTATCGCTTATTATCATTGAGTATCTTCATTAGTATCTGGATTAGAGTTTTGTTTAATTCTTCTGCTAGGTCATTCACCCTGGGATAGTAGATAGTAGAGTATCTCCAATCTATATTGTGTCTCCTGATGAAGCTATTGATTTTTGTGCTCTTGAATGCAGTAGCATTATCAGATATAATTCATCGAGGAACTCCAAACCTATATACGATATGGTTCCTGTAGAACTGGAGCACATGCTGAGCTGTGACCTCTCTAAGTGAGATTGCCTCCACCCACTTGGAAAAGTAATCGATGGCAGCTAAGATGAATCGATGACCCATAGAAGAAAGAGGATCAATCAACCAACACTCCAATGGCCATGAGGCTAATGTAGGATGTGGAATGTTGGGTGATTGATGTAGGACCACACCGTTCACCTAACATTGATGCCATCTCCTAGCTACATCCACACAGTCTGTAATCATCACGGGCCAGTAATATCCTAATTTCGTAATCATTGCCTTCATCTTTGGACCAGATTGATGTGCTCCACATAGACCTGAATGTGCCACGATCATAATCTTATGGGGTTCGTGTTTGTCTAAATAGCATAACCACATTTGATCGAAAGATCATCGGTACAATGTGCCATGCACGAGAGAATAGGAGAGAGCTCTCTGCTTCATTTGATGGGCTTGTGATTTCTCTTGAAGTAGTTTGCCTCAAATCAAGAAATCTATGAATGGTTGCCTCCAATCTAGCTCCTCGTCTTTCTCGGTGACAGCAAACCCCCCTTCAAGAGAGAGTTTCTTGACGAGTTCAACATTAATAAAGGATAGGACTTGTTTATTTTTGACCTTTATTGGAATGGACTCATCCTTCATACATGCCAACTCCTTGGTGAGTTTGGCCAAAGCATCTGCTACTGCATTATCTCCTCGAGGAATCTTGTAGATGGTGACCTCAGGGATTTGGGCCAACAATTTCATGGTGTACTCGTGATAGTGAAGAAATTTAGGTTTTAGAACCTTGTAGGACCCAATAATTTGGCTGATGACCAGCTGAGGATCCCTATAGATGTTGATGCTTTTGACAAACACTGTGATAGCTAACTCCATACCGATAATCATAGCCTCATGCTTGGCTTTGTTGTTGGTGCATGGATCAGAGAGATAGGATGAGAATCTCATCACATCATAGTCTGGAGTTAATAGGATGATTCCTACCCCTATCTTTCCTAGAAGAGTAGATCATGGTTCTTCTCCTTTTTGAAAGGAAGCTATACCATCAAAATACATCTCCCAATGGCGAATGCTAGTGTCCCCTAAGTTCATGATTTGTTTATCGAGGAGGTCATCACTGGGGAATATTAGAAGTGGGTGTGCTAAGAAATCTGCGACTATCCTTTCACCTATATCTGGAGGGGAATGTGATGTCAACTATAAAAGAATCATGGATGAACGTGCCAACCATCCGAATATTGTCGATCATGTCATGAGATACTGTAGTGGATTAGTTCTTGAAATTAGATTCAAGTTATGGGAAGCATGTAATGATGTAGCTTTTGGGATGCAAAGATTAAAGCTAGGCAATGCTTCTTAACAGGTGGGTAGTTTGCTTCTATAGGGATGACGGCTGAGGTAGTAGAGAGCATTCTCCTTCCCTTCGTTGTTGGTTTGGGCCCACAAAGCACCAAGGGAGTCATCCAATGGCACAGTGTAAAGGATAAGTGGCTTGCCCGGGATAGAGGCTACTAGAACTGACGGCTTTACCAAATACTATTTGATGTATTCAAAAGCATGTTGGCACTTATCATCCCACTTGAACTTAGCATCCTTTTTTGATAAGTGTTGAAAATGGCTTGCATCTCCCTAATAGATTAGAGATAAAGCGCCTTAGATATGCCAATTGCCCTTGGAATGATCTGAGTTGAGTTAGACTTTTAGGGGGTGGCATTTCTAAGATAGCTTTGATCTTTTTTGGGTCTATCTCTATTCCCCAATGTCGGACAACAAACTCAAAGAACTTCCCTGAAACTACTCTGAATGCATACTTCAGGGGGTTCATTCTGAGATTGAATTATCTTAACCATTCAAAAACTACTCTCAAGTCAAAAAGATGATCTCTCTTTTCTTTACTTTTGACAAGTAGATCATCAACGTAGCATTCTACTTGATGGTGAATGAGTTCATCAAAAATTCAAGTCATGGCCCACTGGTAAGTAGCACTAGCATTTTTAAGGTTGAATGGCATGACCTTATAACAATAGATTTTGATCGGGGTTCAAAAAGTAGTATTCTTCTCTTCGTTGGGAGCCATCTTAGTTTGGTTATAGCTAGATGACCCATCCATGAAGGAGAATATTGCATGAGATGAGGCAATGTCCACCATTAACTCTAGTATAAGAAGTGTAAATTCAGCCTTAGGACATGCCTTATTTAAGTCCCTGAAATTGACATATGCAAATTTGGCCATTCTTCTTCTTGGGATGACAGCTAACGGTAGGGTATTTTTCTTCATGATGAAACTAGCATCGATTTCTTGACTTCAGAAATGACCTATTGTTCAATTTCTAATCGCATGCATCTAGGAGCTTGCTTGATAGGGCTAACATTAGGGTCTATTACTAGTTTGTGGGCTGCTACGTCAAGAGATAATCTGAGCATCTCTTCATAGCTCCATGAAAAATAGTCCTTAAACTCAATCAATAGCCTAACTAAGCATTGATTTCTTCTTCATTCAATAGAGAACTGATGTATGTTGGGCATGGATCTTCTTTCATCCCAAAGTTGATTTCTTTGAGCTTGTCGATGGTTGAATTGAATTTTTTTCATCAAATTCTAGAGGTGGATCTTTGATTTGAAGATCATCAGGATCATCTAAAGTTTTTAAACACACCTCCTCATAAGAGTTAGTGTGGTTTGAGAAGATTCTATCGACTCAGATGATTGGTGACAACTAGCAATAGTATTATCATCGTTGGACCCATGCAATCTAGTCTAGTCTTGATGGTGCATCCATGCCTTTGTTGTTTCATAACTTCTTGAAATACTCTGACCCATGCCTAGACCATGTGTAAAGAATCAAACCTTTCTTTGCAAGATTATGAACACAAGGCGAGTACCAATCAAAAGGTAATTTTATTAAATCTTTATTTGAATCATTCTCAAGTCTACATCTACTTCTTGACTTGAGGATGATGATCCCAATAGGAATCTCTTTGGCTTGACATCCATGGAAGATTTAGGGGCTTCCTTAACTACCAAACCCTTAACTTTTTGAGAAGAAAGTGGGGTTAGAGCTAAGGTTCCCAACTACTGCCTAATGGTTTTACATAATCCTGATTCAAATACATTTATGCTTTGCTTGGAGGCCTAGTCTTCGTCACTGTCTGGCTTGAGTGTCACCTCCAATGGGACCCACTAAGAGGGGTTGGCTGGTGTGATAATCACAATAGACTCATCCTCCGAGTTGGATTATAAGTCTATGTGAATTGCGGGAGTACTTCTGTGAACTGGAATATAGCCCCTATTGGCTGGTTGCCAATCAGGGGATCTTCTATTTCTGGAATAGTCTATGTATCTACCTCTACCCCTACCTGGTGAAGGTCAAGTCATCCTACTCATATGTTCATATGGTGGAATGAATTGTGGGTGGAATACAACATGCGCCTCTACGTCTTCCTCGGTGTCCCTTTCTCGCTCATTTGTACTTTCTTTTTTCTTCTCTTTTTCTTTTTCTTTTTTCTTTTTCTTCTTTTTCTTTTTCTTTTGTATTCAAATTTTGGCCAAGTTCACGAGAATAGATGCTTTAATTTTCAGGAAGATAGTAGGTTATATCTTCATATATCTCGACCTTTCTAACTGAGAATGGCTTTTCATCACCTTTAACATAGTATTCAATTCCATCTCTTCAAAACTTGATGCACTCATGAAGAGAGGATGAAACCATTTTATTCTAGTGTATCCAAGGCCTACCAAGCAAAGAAGTGAATGATGTATTTGAATCAATTATATTGAACTTGGCTTCAGTCTACCAGTCGACTATTTCCAAAGGTATGGAGCCTAAAGCCCTCTCACCATGTTCATTGAATCATCTCAACATCATCCAATCTCCTCGGAGTTCAGAGATGTCAATCCTCAAATAGGAAAAAGTTTTCAGGCTCATAATATTCACTGATGCACCTGGATCAACTAATACCCTAGAGAGTCTAAATCTACCCATATCCACTATGATGTAGAGGGGATGGTTGTGCTCCATATCCCCTAAAAAAAGGTCTTCATTGGTGAATGTGACTCCATGGGCTTCTCTTGAGTAATGTGCCTCCTCTCCAACAGTGGTCAATTAAGCTAAGCATAATTCTAGGTCAAGAATGGCTTTGATTAATAATTCCCTCATCTCTTTGGATAAGACAAGGGCATCATATATGCTTAGTTTAGTTGGAAACTTTCTTAGGTGAGTGAGGACATTGTAGTCAACTTTGGGCTTCTCTTGATGAATCACATATCATGGGGGAGCATGCTCATTGAAGAGGTCTTCTTGTGAATGTGACTACTTCTCTTGAATGTGCCTCCTCTTATCTGAGCTCTTTTGGGTTAAGAAGGGCCTTGATTAATGATTCCCTCATCTCTTTGGATAAGACAAAGGCATCATATATACTTAGTTTAGCTGGTAACTTTCTTAGGTGAGTGAGAACATTGTAGTCAACTCTGGCTAGTCCTCCACAAGCATATGCATAAGTCATCATGGAGGACTTCTTGACTCGAAATAATGACTTCCATATCTTAAGGTGACCCAGGAGGTAGAACTATGCCACATGAAGATTGACATTAGAGATGCAGGAAAGTTCACCTACTTCGTTCAAATAATTTCTCTATAGGAAGATAGATGATTCCAAGTTATCTATGAATTATTCAAAGGAAAGTTCATTTCATCTAGGATGATTGAAGTTGTTATAATTATTAAGACTTGAAGAGTTTTCTAAAGGAGTATAATCAAATAACCCATCAGAAGTGTAACAAATGTAATTCAAACTAGTTTTCTTACTTGATTTAGATTTAATAAGAGGTACATGGTAGAAATTTAGTAAAGTAAGTTGAAGTGAGGGATTTGATTCCCTCATCTGCCGAAATAAGATGTCTATTAGAAGAAGAACTAGTTGAAGTAGGATTATCGGCTAAAGTAGTAGCTGCAATAGTGGAATAGAGGCTAGACCTAGTCGGTGGTTGTGCTACTTGGCTATACCAGGAAAGTATGGGCTACTGCTGCTGCTATTGAGCTCTCACTTTCCCCAAGTTGTCTTTGGAAACTTGCAAACTTTCCTTGATGTTGGAGGTTCGAGCTGCCTTACACACATGTAAGGAAAGTTTTTTGATTTTAAAAATAATCTTATTAGAGGTTTGGAATAAAGATATATCCCAACCTTCTTTTGTTTTGAGAGGATCATATGTATCCTCAAGGACTACCCTAACAGAAGTGGATGGTTGTTCTCCCAGATATTTCTTAGGGATAACTATGGCACCTGACTTGTAACTATGCTCAAGCCAGTCCTTAAATATAAAGCAATCCTCTAAAACATGGAATAACATGAGGTGGTAGGGGAAAAAGTTAGGATCATTACTCCTGCCCACTTCCTTCAGCTTCCTAGGCTCAAGTAGCTGAAAACCAGGTTTCTTTAATAGGTTCTTAAAGATTTTCCTGACTACCTCCCTCTTAAATGAATAAAGTTTGTTTAATTTATCCAAAAGAGTAGGTGGGTGATAACTACTTAGGGGCGGCTATGTATACCACTGCTGTGAGTATGGCTAAGAAGGAGGCAGAGAAGGTCATGGAGACTACTGCGGTGGTTAATAATATGGCTGAGGCAGTGGCAAAGGAGGTGGAAGCAAAGATTGTTAAGCTCGAGGTCTCTCATACTGATCTCTGGCCGGTTGCTTCCCCTTATCGAATGTTGCTACTGCTCTTGGCTTCTTTTCATAGGCTTTCTATGGCTTTGGCTTTAATGATTGATCTTGAAAAGGTAACTATTTGGCCTCCCCTTGTAGACTAGCTGTCTTATTGATTAACTTCTCAAATGTATTAATGGTGAAACCTTTAAGCATGAAGGTGACTAGGCCATGAATATTGTTTAATAGAATTTCAATAACATGTTGTTCAGACAGTTGTGGTTTGCATTTCATGCTTAAATTGCATCATCTAAGAATGTAATCAATGATGGACTCACCGAAGTGTTATTGAGCTACAACAAGATCACCCACAATTACCCTTTACTGAGCTCTAGCAAACCTCTTAACAAAGAGTTGCTCTAACTCAATAAAAGTCTTCACTGAATTGTTGGGGAGTTTAGCATACCAATCAAAAGCTATGTTAGCTAGGCTATTGACAAAAAGATGGAACAATAATGCATCGCTACCACCAATATTGCAATAGCTGGCCCTGAAGTGTGCTATATGTTAGCGAGGGTTCCCACTACCATCAAAAATTTTGAAAGAAGGAGGCACAAAAACCTTAGGATATTGGATAGCATCGAATTCCTCTAGGTAGGGTCTACCCTTTGGAATTGATGAACTACCTAGGGATTGTGCCAATGCTTCCTTTGCTTATTATTCTATCATGAGTTTGATGTCCTTTTCTTGTATGGAGGTACTATCCACTACCTTCCTATGCTAGCTAGTACTACCCTGCTCTACTGGAGGTGAACTCTTGGGTTGATCTAGGACATGCAATAACTTAGGGTGATCTCCATAATGGTAGGATATTCTTGGTGATTTGAAGTTCTAGAATGGTCAAATAAATCTTTCACCACTTCTTCATCTTCTTTCTTGCTTGAGTTGGTGAAGGAGGTGTTGGGTCGAATAGGCTGCTTCATCTTATTCACGCATGAAACCTTCTGAACTATGATGATCTCGAAGGAGGGAACCTTTAGTATTAACCATATGTACATCTATTGATTCTTCCAACAAATTATCTTCATTGGGGTCAAAGTTAACCTTCTCCTCTTCAAGGTTAGACAAATCATACCCTAGGATTTTTTTCTTTTTAGTAAAATACTATGCCAAGATATCATCCAAGAGCGTCTAACTATGCCACAAATACTCATTGGATGGTGTGATTATGCTCATTAAGAGATACATCTAACCTCCATTCTCTTGAAGTGCTTTAGACTATGCTCACTAGAAGACACATGCTCATGATAGTCAACTGCTATGGATGGAGTGCTGCCCCTAGGGGAATCTATCTTCATGGAGTTAATAGAACTGTCCTCTTCTCCTTCTGCCACTGATATATTCATGATCGGTTGAGGTGGTGGTGGTGATAGTACAACTACGATGCTATGAGGTTGCCACTCCCTCTTCCTCACAATTGAAGTAGGAGGTTGAGCAGGAGAACTCACCCTCACCTTAGTTAGTGGAGTAGATGAAGCAGGATCCCTTGGCCATAGCCAGATCACCAGTGGGGCTTTCTTCTCCCCTGATACTACTCTCATGGCTTTGGGTGGAACTGTAGAAGATGGAACTTGAACTGGTGATAGCAGATGTGGAGTGGAGTTGTGTAGTGGAGACAACACCGACTACCTCTGTACTAGGGCTCCCCTCCTATGATGGGTGGTACTAGATAATATGATGTCGTGTGACCGGCGTAGCATCCATCGTCGGGAAAATCTATGAGTGGATAAGGCGTGGAATATCTTTCCCTCTCTCTGCTAGTGATGTGAACTGATACTTGGGCCTCTCTGGCCCTCTCCTGACAAATATGTTCATTTACACTACAAGAAATAACTGATTGCAAAATAAATTAGGCACTGGACTCTGACCATCCGTCAGCACTGCCAACTTGGCATAAAACTATCCTAAGGCCAGCATATGACCTCCTCCTATCTCTGGCAGGTGTCTCATAATGAACCAGAGGTGGAGGTGATACTACAATCCTCCTGACATCTTCCTCTCCTTAAGAACCAGAAAGGGGATAGAACTTGTTCTGAGTATACAAAGAAGAAACTACCCTGGGTGACCCCTCTTCTACAATGTGAGATAATGTCTCTATCTCCTTGGCAATGTGCACATGGCACCACTTGGTCTTGCAGCTTCTATTATAGTGCTGGGATAAGGAGCGATGCGGGGAACTAAATCCTACCAAAGGTAGGGAGACTATCCCAAGCTGGTAGCCTTTCCCAGAGGTGAGTGGGTACTAGCCTATACTAGGGTAGTGATGAGAACAATTGAGTTTGTATATACTAGAACTATAGAACCACCTTCCTCTTCAGTGAGGGAAACTCAAAATTCGAGTGTATCTCAATATGGATGACTGGTTTCTACCCAGCCACCACATTCTTGCTGACAGTGGTGAGGGTTTCCCCCTCATAAGTAATTTTAGCTCCCTCAAATCCTCGGCCAAAATATATCAAATGAGCAAAATCAATTTGGGGGAGGCTGGCCCAATCCAAGGCCAAATCCATCCCGAAGGGGAAGGTGAAAACATACTTTTATGAATCCATGCACTTGCCGAAAGGACTAGGCGAGTTGGAGGGAACTCTTGTTGAAAACAAACTCAAATTAAATTTTTTGTCTTGGTATTCTATTGACTTCTTAGATTTTATTTAGAGCTTGATCCCACACTCAATAATTTGAATATGTTAAGTGAGGCTCAATGAATTTAGGAGAGATTTTGAATAACTTGGAGGAGAGATTTTGAGTTCATTTGAATTTAGAATCCACATTCCACAAATTTGTGTGCATTGAAGGGGTCCTAACATTTTGGAGAGACTTTGAAGCTTCCATTGGATCATATTTGAATTTGATTTTTATATTTGGGGACTCTTTATTTAACAAATTTGAGTATGTTAAATAGGGGGTCAATTGATTTTGTTTGGGATTACTTTTTGTAGTATGCTAATGAGATGTTTGAAAATAATTTTCTTTTTTGTTTGTTTGTCCATAATGTATATCATGTGTGAATTTAGAAATGGAACCTTTACTTAGAAAATTTGTGTATACTAAATAAAACCCAAATTTAATTTTTTTTGTTTTGATTTTGAAAATGGGATCTTTACTTAGCAAATTTGTGTATGCTAAATAAAGCTTAAATGTGTTTGATTTTTATTTTGATTTTGAAGATAGGATCTTTACTTAGTAAATTTATGTATGCTAAGTAAAGTCCAAATGTGTTTTGGTTTACAATTTTTTTTTTTTGAAAAGGGGAATTCTTGTTTAACAAATATGGTGTGTTAAATAAAAATAAAATTTCTTTTCAATTTTCTTTTTGAAAAGTGAAACTCTCTTTTAACAACTTTGAGTATGTTAAATGGAATTCCAATGTATTATGATTTTTTATGACTTTCGCAAAGAAGATTTCCACTTAACAAATTTGGATATGTAAAATAGAAGTCAATCATATTTTATTTTCCCAAAAAAAAAATTGTGTGTGTGTGACTATTGCTTTTCGAAAAGAAAGAAATTCCAACTTAACACATGTGTAATGTGTTGAGTGGGGTTTCAAATGGTATGATTTTATTTGAAAATGAAACCTCCTTTCAACAAATTTGGATATATTGAATGAAGATGCTTATTTTCAAATTTGTGCTCTATGAAAAGAGGAAAGAAACTCCAACTCTAATATATATGGAATATATTGGGTGGAGTTTTAATTTTATGATATGATTTTATTTGGAAATGAGATTTCATTCAATAAATTTGGATATATTGAATGAGGATTTTCATTTTCAAATATGTTCTTTTATTAAAAAAAAGAAGAAAATCCAACTTCAACATATGTGAGATATATTGAGTGGAGTTTCAATTTTATGAAATTATTTTATTTGAAAATAAAACCTTAATTCAATAAATTTGGGTATCTTGAATGAAGATGTTCATTTTATTTAAATATGTGCTTTTCGAAAGATGATTTTGATTTTGATTTTGAAAATAACCTATATGTAACAATCATGAGGATTATTAGATGAGGTTGAGTTATATTTTTTGTGAAAATTTTTGTGCAAGTATTTTATTATGTCAACATTTAGAAAAGTTCTTTTGAAAAGTGATATTTTTATAAAGGATTTATTTTTCTTCATTTGTAGGATGAAGCTTACCCTACCATAGAGATGGAAAGGAAGTTCAAAAAGGTTTTTAGTCGTGTCTTTTAGTTAGTCTTTTCTGGCGACTCCACTAGGGATGGTTCCTCTATCTAACAAATATGGTGTGTTAAATAAAAATCAAATTTATCAAAGATGGAGAGAGGAACCATCCTCAATGGAGTCGCAAGAAAAATTTATGGTGTTTATTTTTCATTAGGGATGAATGATGTGGGACACCACGCAGATCTTAGGGGGTACTTATTGAAGTGATTGGGTATGACATTAAGGAATGATGTACTATCTTGAAAGATAGAAGTCACCTCCTTATAATGGACGTAATCACCTAATAAGGAGTCCTAATGTTAATGGGTCTTCCAATGTACTAGAGATCTTTCATCTACTTTACATGGAAAAGTAAAGTAGGATTTATTTTAAGCTGAGTTCATTAAATTGCTTATGGAGGCATGCCCTTATAATTAATTACATTCTAAGGAATGAGGTTCCTTAGGAATACTCTCAATTAAAGTAAATGATCATTATCTACAAAGATTTCAAAGATAAGACTATCAATCAATTGGTTATTTTTGGAAAAGTCAAGCGGGATTGATCAAAAGGGAAGAGTTCTTATCTAAACTGAAGGAGATGAGTAGGGAATGCTCATAATACTAAAAAGCCTAATGAGCATCCCAAACTATCCTATGGTTGGGCTTTATATTTTTAAGGTTGAAGAGATTTATTTGTTTGAATTTAATTTTTATTAGAAATCTAGGGCTTAAAATTCCATAATACAAGATTGTAGAAATGCCTAAGAGGTGAATATTTATGCTTGTAGCCTACAAAGGGAAATAGCAACCTTAGATCCTAAATATGGAGAACTTCAGTGATGACTAAAGCACGACCTAAATCAAAGGTGAAAATGGATATATGGTGTTCCTCCACAAGAGAGAAAAAACCACCCGACTATTGGACTTACAACTGCCTAGGGTGGCCGCCAACTAACTACTCCTATGACTTTTAAATATGTGTAGGCAAGTCATATGTTTTGCAAGATGATTAGGTTGTTATTTATTTATAAAGAGACTAAGTCCTTAAACTCACTCCCTAAGAGACTAGATCATGAAGGGCATGAATAATGACCTAAATCTAACGTAAATTTTGTCAAGTTTTTGCTTGATTTTTGGACTTTTATTTTGACACAAGCTATGGAATTTTATATGCCTAATGCATGGGAAAATTAGTTATAGGCCAAAATTAGAAAGAAGGAGGTGTGTTTCCACAATGTCTCTCGAAGGTCAAGCCATTTTCTCTAGCAATGGTGGAAGCCCTCCATTGGCAAGAGTGTGACAAAATTATCAATGATATGAGACATACAACATCCAGCTAAGGGGTTGCTAAATCTTTATTATCTTAATTTATATCCTAGGCCTTAGGTGAGGTTATGAATTATTTAGGTTAGTTTTGAGCTGATTAATTGGATAGAAAATTAATTTTTTCCTGAGCGCCTAATCACATCCTTGCCATTCAAAAATCATCAAACAATTAAGAAACTAGGAAAATCATGTCATCCTAATTGCACAATCATAAAAATAACATCAATAAATTTATAAAAATAGTGTAAAAGAATAAGAGGTGTGGTAGTGGCATACAAAAAATGTGGTAGCTCTACCTTTATACAACCTGGATTATCAATGAATAATTACAATTAAAAGGAATTCATATTATGGCAGATCTTCATTCTACATTCTTCATTCTTCATTCTTCATTTCTTTATTTTTGGTTTGCTTCCTTTCTTTTTTCTTTTTGGCTTGAATGGAATATAGTTTCTCTAAAGGCATCACATAGTACATAAGATGATCTTATAACCAATATTCATCCTAATCCCCCATAACATTCATTCAATATCTTAATTGCAAAATTTACATCAAAATGGGAAAGGTAAATCTAACTAAACCTACAAAACAAAGGTTAGCTAAACATACCACACAACCCAAGCAGTCATATGAATAATTTGGACTTAGTACCCACATGGGTAACCAGTCCACATGTCTATTTGGACTATGCTTGGGGGTAAGCACAAGAATCATTTATATTCTTTTTATTTTATGATAGCGGCCCTTTTAAGCACAATCCCCTTTAGAAGACATGATCACTCTAAAATTGTCCTATCATTTAGTCTACACACATACATCCTAACATCCAGTCAAAAACATTACACCATAAAATAAATTCATGCATCAAACCATGCACCACCCTGACTTAGCCTACTGTGTGTGTCACAAAAGGCTTGTGTGGTGTGTCTTAGCTAGGCTTTAAGGTTGAAATTTTCTAAGTGTGAAAGTTTTAATTTAGATGGTGGTTTCATTTCAAGTGATTTAGTTGACTTGTCAATTTTAATTAGTGATTTGATTTGGTTTGAATGAACCTACAATTAATGACTAAATGTTATGAAGAGAGGAAAAAGAGGAAGAGCTCACTTTCATCCCTACCTTAAGTGATTTCTAAGGTAGATTCATTAATTAAATTATCTTTAATGAATGATTTATTATGTGTTTTAATTAACCCTAAGTTTAGATAAACTCTAAATAGCCCTATTCAATAAGAAAGGCATCTTAGGATTAGTTATAATTGATTACTATCACATAACACACATCCATTCATTTATTTCCACCTTGTATCCCTTGCATATGAATAATCCTAAGCATACCTATATATGCAATGCAAATCTTGACACACTTTAATGATGAATACAAAGGGATGTAATATGAAAATTTAGATATTCTGATTTTGGTAATTGGATCATTTATGCATGCCTTTGTTATATAGAAAAGATGGATTTCTCATCCATTAGCTAAATGCACATCCACATGTATAAAAGTTATAAGTGAGTACGATGCCATTATTTTCTACACCAAGGGAATAAAGTACAAGACCTACTTAGGGCTACTTAAAGCCTCGCAGCCCCGGGATGTCCAAACTAATATACCACTTTTCTTAGATACATGTAGATGTACAAAAAGAACCAAATGTGTAAGGAAACATGCAAGAGATTATGTTTGGTTTTTTTGTATGATTTACATCTGTATTATGAAGATCCTTCGTAAGTCATAATATAGAGATGCATAGGAATAGATTTAGGCAAGTGTTATGTTCTTTTCAAATGAACTATACACTTGTGAATCCATCTTAAGAGAAGGGAAGAGAACTTCTTAATACACATCTTATGCTATAATCACATGCAAGCTTATAAATATTTATAATTAGCATCACTTCATTCATAATCTTTCATTTATAGGTTTTAAAAGATAATTTTTTTTCTTTAATAGTGATAATAACCACTCATATTCTTAATTTTTGCTAGCACATGCAATTTGACATAAAAGGAAACATTTTTATTTATTTAATTTTTGAAAGAAATGAATGCATTCTTTCATATGTCAAACAATATTTAGCATGATTGGAAATAAATAAAGGAATATAAGCACATGACTTCATTCATCCTAATTAATTCCTAAAGATAATCATATAAAATAAGATCATTTAAAATGAATCAAAATTTCTTAAGGAGATTTTCATCTTTGAATTTGATTTAACTTAGGAAATATGAGAAAGGTTTGCTAGTCCTAACCCATTCCTCCCATGTATGAATTACTTTGGTATAACTTAGAAAAATTAGGTTCATTTTATGTTTTGATTAGGTTAAAGTGTGAATTTAATCCATTAATTACCCCTTACCTATACCACTTTAATATAATTATCCAAGTAATTATGAGCCAACATATGATATGCAACCATATGAAAATTAAATCAATAATGCACCTAAGAAATGAAGGGACCTAATGCAATTGGCTACAATTATTGGTTAATTAAGCTAAAGGGTTTGGTTAAGTACTTTTATAACCCTCCCACACATATAGTTTGATTATAAATTCCTTCAGAATTCTCATAGGTTATTGACCACCTAAGAATCTACCCAAAAATGAAAAGATTGAGTTCTGGACTGATTTGGTTTTGAATTTGATTAATTAAATGATTTAATGAAGTGATTACGTCATTAATTAATTGGAAATTGATTATGTGTTTATCCGAATGAAATAAACTTAGGGAAATGATTGAAAAAGATGTCTTCATCTCATTCCTTATGTCCATTCACTATTTCATAATGATTGACAAGTTTAATTAATGAAATTATCACTGTTTAACATGTTAATTAATTATTTATTTATTTAAGAGTGTTATTAATAATGAAATAAGCAATTCCCCTAATTAATCAACTAATAAATTCCAAGAAAATTATGGGAGGCAGGGGTCATCCTACTAATCAGTCTAAAAAAGTTTGAAATTAATTGCTAAAGTAATTAGAGAGTAATTACATTAATTATATTTTCAACAAAACCCACATTGAGTCAAAATCACTGTTCAAAATTAATTGATTTTAATTTTATTATATTCTCCTCTGAATTATCTTTAAAATTTATTTGTATTTTTGGTATTTTTTTATAATTAGTTATAAATTTTGAAAGTTTCATCAATGAAATCAGACTCCCATTGAGCCACGTGACGGCTAATGCGGCGTGCTTTCCACATGGCACGGCGGGATTGGTTATTTAAGTTATGACATTCGTAGATTGAGTCAGCCGGTAGTGGATGCATCTTCTCTGTTGGTTTTCTTTCTAAGATCGAATGGACAAGATTAATCTAGTAGTTTAGGAAGGAATTAGAAGGGATCTAGCATGATCTGATAACAACCGTCTGTTCTAATCATGTAGAACGGACGACATATGATACTTCTCCTTTGCTAGCGATGAGAGACAAACACCGTTCATTTTTCCTTGTTCAATTTGAGCTCACCCGAGGTCTGATTAGGATCAGAATAATTCCACACCTTCGAAAGGATGAGGGATGCACATCCAAAGATCAAGATTACATGGGATGATAATTTCCTTCGAAAATGACCAACTGAAATTTCCTATAGCAACAATTTCAAGCAATTACCTCATCAGAGGCTATCACCGATGCATCCAACATAGGAGGTAGCTTCGTATAGTAGAGATGAAGCACTGTTGAAGGAATTAGGCCTTGATTTGAAGTAGTTTGCTCGTTCGTCCAAGCTCCCTACAATAGTGATGGGCCTTGAT
The DNA here is from genome assembly GCA_021442155.1 of Cymbidium sinense. Classification (NCBI taxonomy): domain Eukaryota; kingdom Viridiplantae; phylum Streptophyta; class Magnoliopsida; order Asparagales; family Orchidaceae; genus Cymbidium; species Cymbidium sinense. Next base: position 83,839,781 of record CM038215.1, read on the forward strand.
CAAAGTGGTACTTCCTGTGGCTTGGAGGCTTGGGAAATGATTTGGCTGAGCACTCCTTGGTCCAAGTATGATGCGTGCAAGGTTAATTTGATTTTGGTTGAGAATTGAATGAATTGGATCTTGAGTTCACCTCCCCTATTTCAGCTTTGAGTAAAATCAAAAATGGGAAATGAGTGAGCTCGGGAATGGCTTGAAAAAGCTTGGGGAGGCTTCAATTCAACATCTCTAGGTCTAAGGAATGGATTGATTGTGTTTTGAGTGAGAATGAAGAGGAGTAGGGGATGGGGTATATCTCCCCCCTTCTTGGATGAAACGGTGGGTGGCTGATTTGCCATTTTGGCTCAATGACTTTGATTAGAGATATGATTTGAGCTGCAAAACATCTCACATGGGTCATTTTAGGTAGTGGAGTGAGTGAGAGTGGATGTCCATGTTCTTGGTGAGTGGATTTTGTGATCCAAGTGTTCAAATGTGATTGGGGAGGTCAATTTTTCCTTGCCCTAGGTCATGGCCGAGCCAAGCTCATTGGGTCATGTTCGCCACCTTCCTTAGTGCCTCTGTGGACCAATGAAGGATTTCAAGTGACATTGAGAAAGAAATGGCTAAATTCCAAGTGAAATTGGTCATAGGATACCCTTTGACCAAAGGGAAAAGTGGTCATTTGGCCATGAGTTTGATTTGGGTAGATTTAAAATGATTTAAAAATGGGTTGGGCCAAATTTCAAGTGATTTGGAGTTCATTTGATTTGAATTGGTTCAAATTGACCTATTTAGGTCAAGTTGGGTCAAATTGGGTCAAACCATAGGTTAGATCAAGTTCAAATGATCATTTGGAGCCAATGGATATCATTAGTTTAGTTTAATTTGGCTTAGATTTTTTTTGGTTCATTTAGGTTCATTTGAGTCAAATGTGTCAAGTTGACCAATTTGACCCATTTGATCAAATTGGGTTAGGTCATGGGTTGGTTTAGGCTTGGTTGATCATTTGAAATGTATTGCAAGCTTTGGTTTCAATCAATTTTGATTTGGTTTGATTTCAAGTTGATTTGACCTTTTAGGTCAACTTAAGTTCATGGTCAATTGGACTAGGTTGGGTCTAGTTGGTCAATTGAAGCTTTGGTAAACTTCAACAATCAATTTAGAATGAATTTGACCCATTGGTTGTAATCAATTTGGCTTAGATCAATATTTGACCCATTTTGGCATGTTTAAGTCTCATTTGGGCTAAGTGTTGACTTGGTCAAAAGCTAAGTTTGACTTTGATTTGATCTAATTTGAGTGATTGATCATCTTAGGATGATTGTTGATCACAATGCGAAGTTTGGATGGGCTTAGTTCAATCCAATTTGGGTTGGATTAGAATTTGGCTCAAAAAAGTCCTTTAGATCACTTTGGGTCAAGTGAGCCTAAATAGGTCAATTTTCTTGATCAAGGCTTGATTCAAGTTTGGTTGAACTGACATATGGTCTTTTGATGGAAATATAATCCAATTTCAAGTGGTTGGAGTCAAATGGATTTTGGTTCATTTGATAATTTCAAGTCAAAAGGATGAACATGGGTTTGATTTGGGTTAGTTTGATTTTGGCTTGGTGATTATAGTTTATGTTTATATTTGGGCATGTGATTGAAGGAGTGAATGTTTGAAGAAAAAAGTCAAGGGTTTGGATTGATTTGAGAATGATTTGGCTAGGTTCAAGGATTTGGCTTGGAAGGGTATAAATTGGGTTTGGATTTGAGTTTTGAATTTATATTAATTTAATTTTGGCCATTTCAATTTATATTTCATTTATATTTGTGAATATAAATGAAGTTATAAATGGGTTATAAGAAAATGACTTGGGTTTGGAGTGATTTCTAAGCATGTTTGACTAAATTAAGGGATATAGGTCAAAAGAGGCTAACTTGGATTCAGAATTGGTTTGATTTATTTTTGGCCATTGGAGGGTGCATTTCATTTATATTTATGAATATAAATGAAGGAATGGTTGATTTACAACTAAGCTTGAGCTGGTTTGAAGTCATTTTGGCTAAGCACATGAAGGTAGTTCATATGGCTTAGGAAGAGATTTTGGAATTTTGGAGTTAATTATGGGTTTAAATCATTTGGAGTTTGGAATTGATTCATGATTTAGAATTTGATTTAAGATTGAATTTGATTATTTGAGAGAAATCAATTGGATTGGGGTTGATTTGGATTTGGTTATGGCTAAGTCCATAAGATAAACTCAAAGGGCTTAGGAAGGAATTTATTGTTTGAATTTAGTGTTGGATTTCAATCATTTGAATGTTGGATTTGATTTTGGAATTTGAATTTGAATTTGACATTGGTTTGAAAGAGAGAAGCAAGGATTGGATTTTGGCTATAGGATAGGCAAGCCCTCCTAAATCCCTAAGGCATAACCTATTCATATGACTAACTCTTCTAAGTCTCTAAGATTAGGTTAAGTGTTCACCTAATCACTAGAAGTATCTTAAGACTAAGGAACTCTTAATGTCAAAAGGAGTCCTATGTCTAAGATGGAGAAGTTGAGAGCTCACTCCAAAAGTATTACTCTCACCCAAGAATGCTTAACTAAAGAGTTCTCATGGAATCTAGTGTGCTACTGTGGTCACACCCATTGAAGATGTGCCAAAATTATTCGCATGCGGAACCCATCCGTATCGCGGTAAGGCTTTAAAATATTCAAAATCAGAGATATGGGTCCCTCTAGATGGCATGCAGCTCATCTGCGCGTCGTACACCCTGCAGAGACCTTTCTGGATTGGGGTCATAATGGTGAATCAAATGATATTGCACAAAGATATGGCAATTTCCATGCGGCCTCCACCCAAAATGCATGTATCAGCCACGTGAGGCCTGCTGCTCGTGTTTTGCAGTCCAAGGCATCCCATCGATGATGTCTTCAGAGTCGATCATGATCCCCTAATTTTTTGACGTCAGCAGTAAAATAAAATAAAAAAAGAAATAAAATGGGCGGTATCAACAGATGGTGCAACACGACAACTTCCCAAGAGGTCACCCATCATAGTTCTACTCTCACCCAAGCATGCTTAACTGATGTGATCTTGTGTGCTGGTGTGATCGCGCCCGCTAGAGATGTGCCATAAATTATTTTTATCTAGAACCTGTCAGTGCTACAGTAAGGCTTCAAAATAGTCGAAATCAGATATACAGGTCCGGCGGCACATCTGCACATCATGCTCCCGTGGAGATCTTTTCGAATTGGGGTCATAATGGAGAATCAGATGATTGTTAGTGAAGTTATGGTGATTTACATATGGCCTCCACCCGATATGCATGAATCAGCCACGTCGGGCCTATAGCTCATTTTTTACATTCCAAGATCCGCTGATCAGCGGAGTTCTCTAGTGTTAGTGATAAAATAAAATAAAAATTAAAGGAAATAAAATGGGCGGCATCAACAGATAGTGCAACACGACACCTTCCCAGAAGGTCACCTATCATAGTACTACTCTAGCCTAAGCACACTTAACTGAAGAGTTCTCATGGGATCTGGTGTGTTGGTGCAGTCGTGCCCGCTAGAGATGTGCCTATGGTGAATTTTTATTTCATATCTTTATCTTCATCTAAATGAATTAAATAAAAATAAAGATAAAAATTCTTTGTTGAACACCATGTAGATTCGCAGATGTTCTTATTAGGGTGATCGAGTATGGCATTGAGTAATGGTGTACTATCTCAAGAGATAGATGTCACCATCCTACAATGGATCTAATCACCTTAATAAGGACTCTAAGATGATGGTTTTGAATGTACCGAGATTCTTCCTACTTTACATTTTATTTTAAACTAGGTTCATGAAGTTCCCTATGGAGGAAAGCCCCTATAGTTAATTACATCCTAAGAAATGAGAATCTTTAAGAATACTCTCAATTAAGGTAAATGATAATTATCTCCAAAGATTTCAAAGATAGAACTATCAATCAATTGGTTGTTTTGAAAGATCAAATGAGATTGATCAAAAGGAGGGAGTGATTATCAAAACCAAAGGAAGATAATTAGGGGATGCTCATGATGTTAGGAAACCTAGCGAGCATCCCAAGCTATCCTATGGTTAGGCTTTATATTTTTGAATTTGAGAGGAATTATATGTTTGAGTTGAATTTTTTAGAAATCTAGATTTATAATTCCATGATACAAGATCATGCCTAAGAGGTGAGGATTTATGCTAGCTCTGGGAAACATCAACCTGATCCAAATCTAGGAGCTTTGGCGAGGCCAAAGCATGACCTAAATCTAAGGCAAAATGGGCATATGGTTTACCTCCACAAGAGAGGATAAACCACCCAACAGTTGGACTTACAATCACCTGGGGTCTACCATCAAACTCCTCCTATGATTTTAAATACATGTAGGCAAGTCTTATGCTTTTGCAAGATCTAGGTCATTTATTTAAAAGAAGAGTCCTTAAACTCCCTAAGAGACTAGATCATGTAGATGAATACTCATGACTTAATCTAATGCAAATTTTGTTAAGTTTATTTTTATTTTAGAAATTATTTGACAGCTATGGGATTCATATGCCTAATGCATGAGAAATTGGTTATGGCCAAAAAATAAAGAGGTGTGTTTCCACCATGGCTCTCAAAGGTCAATTTTCTCGGCAAAGGTGGAAGCCCTCCATAAGCAAGAGTGAAGCAAGATGATTTTATGCATGATGAAACATACAATATTAGAAGGGTTGCTAAATCTTTTATTATCTTGATTTATGTCCTAAGCTTTAGGTGAGGTTATGAGTTATTTAATTTCAATTATAAGTTGATTAATTAGATAGAAAATTTATTTTTCCCTAGGAGCCTAATCACATCCAGGCCATTCATCAAACAATGAAGAAACCAGGAAAAATATGCCATCTTAATGCACAAGTTAAACAAACATTAAACAATTTTATAAATCTAGCACAAAAGAATAGAAGGCCTTTGTGGTCGGGCTCCATAGTACAAACCCAAAAATAAATGGGTAGTTGAGCTCTACCTTTTTATAACCCAGATTAGAAATGAATAATTACCATTTAGAAAGAATTCATGTTATGGGGGTCTTCATTCTTCTTTCTTCTTTTCTTCATTTCCTCTTTTCTTATTTCTTTCCTTCTTTTGGTTGGTTAGGATGTAGTTGGCTCCAAGGCTTCATATGGTACATAAGATATGGTCTTATGATCAATGTTCATCCTAATCCCCCATAACATTCATTCCAAATCTTAATTAAAAAATTAAATGAAAATGGGAAATGTAAATCTAACTAAAACCTGCAAAACAGATATTAGCTAAACATACCACACAATCCCAAGCATGTATACGAATAATTTGGACTTAGCACCCCACACATGGGTAACTAAGTCCACCTAGCCAAGTTTGTATTATGCTTAGGGGTGTAAGCAACCTGCACAACAAAAGCATTTATATTTTTATTACAGCTCCCCTTAAGAACAATCATCTGTAGAAGACAATGATTAGATTAAGATCGCCCTATGAATTACTCTACACACATATACCCTAACATCCAGTCTAAAACATTACATAATAAAACAAAATTAGGCATCAAATTATGCACCTCCCTAATATAGAGCTAGAAATGGTGACTTAGCCTAATGTGTGTAATGCTTGTGTGCCATATCTTAGATTGGCTTTAAGGTTGGACTTTTCTAAGTGTGGAAGGAATCAACTTAGATGATGGTTTCATTTTAAGTGATTTAGTTTATTTGGTCATTTTTATTTGATGATTTTATTTGGTTTGAGTGAACCTACACTTAATTATAAAGTATTGTAAAAAGAGAAGAGAACACCTCTTTCTTCCCTACCTTAACTAATTTTGAAGGTAGATTCATTAATGTTTTTTTTATTTAGTGAATGTTTTATTATATGTTTTAATTATTCCTAAGTTTAGATTTACTTTAAATAAACCTATTCCATAAGAAAAGGCATCTTAGGATTAATTAAGGTGAATTACTATCACATAGCACACAACCATTTATTTCTTTCCAACATGTATACCATTCATATGAAGAATCCTAAGCATATCTATAAATGTAATACAAATACTTTACCACACTTTAATGATGAATGCTAAGGAATGTTGTTTAGGAAATTTTGGATATTTTATGAATGCATGATTTTGTTTAAGTAGAAAAGAGGGATTATTTTATCCATTAATCAAATGCACATTTACATGTATAAAAGACATAAGTGAGCACGGAGCCATTTTTTTCTACACTAGGGGGGTAACGTACAAGACCTACTTGGGCCTACTTAAAGCCTTGCAACCCTGGGATGTCTAGGCTAATATCCCACTTTTCTTAAATACATGTGCATGTACAAAAAAAAATGAATGGAAGAAGAGTCTGCAAAAAATTTGTATATTTGTTTGATCTGGTTATGCAATTTACATGTGTAAATGTGAAGATCATTCTTAAGGCATAACATGAAAGTGCATAGGAATAGATCTAAGCAAGTGTTATGTTCTTTTCAAATGAACTATACACTTTGCAAATCCTACCCAAATCCATGTTAAGAAAAGAGAAGAAAATCACATAACACATTTTATGCTATAATCATATGCAAGCTTATAAATATTTATAAGTAGCATAGCTTCATTTATAATGTTTGGTTTGTAAGTTTTGAAAATATTTTTTGATTTAATAGTGATAATAGCTACTCATATTCTTACTTTACCCAAAGCATGCAATTTGACATAAAGGAAACATTTTATTTATTTGTTTTTTCAAAAAGATATGAATGCATGAGTTTGCATGAAAAACAACATTTAGTATGCTTGGAAAGAAACAAAGTGATGTAAACATATGACTTTATTCACCCTAATTAATTCATAAGGATAATTCTATAAAATAAGATTATTCAAAGTGAATCAAAATTATTTTAAATGAGATTTTTAATTTAATTTTGAAATTAATTTGATTTAGGAAATGTGAGAAGAGTTTACTGGTCCTAACCCATTTCCCACATGTGTGAATTAGTTTAGTTTAACTTTAGAATGATTAGACTGATTTTATGTTTTGCTTAGGTTAAAGTGTAAATTAAATCCATTAATTACCCCTTACCTACACCACTTTAACATAATTAACCTAGCAATTATGATCCAACATATGATATGCAACCACATGGAATTCAAATCAGTAATACACCTTAAGAAAGAAAGGGGCCTAATGCAATTTACTCATAATTATTGATTAATTAAGCTAAATGATTTAATTAAGTACTTTCATAACCTTCCCACACATGTGGGTTGGATATAATTTCCTTGAACTTCCCTTAGGCTTTGGAACACCTAAGGATCTACCCAAAAGGAGATTGATTAAGTTTAGATTGATTTTAGAGTTCAATTAGATTAATTAAAAAGTTCATTAGTGGATTAATCCTTAAATAGGTTTGAATTAAGGAAGAAAGGGGGTTTAGGGAATAGCTTAGGGAAAATATCCCAAAAACATTCCATAAACCTCATATTCACTTAAATAATGTTTAATTATTTCAATTAAAAGATTAATTCAGTGTTCATGTGCTTAATTATCCTAAATTACACTAAGAGGTGATTAAGGGTTCATCAATTAATTTTCCTAATTAACTCATTAATAAATTCTAAGAAAATTAGGGGAGGTAGAAGTCATCCCACTCAACATACCTAAGAAATTTGGAATTAATTAATGAAGTCATTAGTGAGTAATTAAGGTTATTAGATTTTTAATTAAATTATAATTAAGGAAAATTCACTATTTAAAATCAAATAGAAATAATTTTATTTGATTTCCCTCTAAATTATCTTTAAAATGAGCCCTCATTTATATTTTTTGATTTTTCTACATTTAATTATGAATTTAGGAAGTTTTAGTGATGTATAGATAATTAAATAGCCTAATAATATAACTAATCCCGTCAATGCCACATGGGCTGCTGACGTGGCCCGCGCTTTTCACATGGCACGACGGGATTGGTTATTAAAGTTATCAAATCGGCTACCACATTAGCCGACGGTGCTACGTGACGGTCAAGATTAATCCCCTGGTTATGAAGGATTAAATCACTAGATCACGGATTAATCAGACCGTCCATCCAAAACACACAAGATGGATGGTCCATGGTTCATCCCTTCCCTCGCCTATAAGAGACAGAGACCGTCCATCCTGCATGGCTTGATCTGAGCTCACTTGAGCTCGATTTGGGCTGAGATTCAACCCACACCATCAAGAAGCAATGAGAAGCACATCCAATGGTGGAATTTCAATGGGATTACAATTCCCTTCACAAAGGACTAAAGAATTTTCAATGGGAGCTTAATTTTGAAGCATGCCTTGTCGGAGGCTATCACTGGTGCTTCTAATGGTGGAGGTAGCTTCGTCTATTGGAGACAAAGCCCCATTGAAAGTTTGAAGGTTCAATTTACAGTGGATCTCCCAATTGAGCAAAGCTTGCTTCAATAGCTTGCGGCTTCAATTGAACTCCCCATTCCTGTGGCTTGGAGGCTTAAGAAAAGCTTTGGGTAAGCTTGAATTGGTTCCTTGATGGTGCTTGTAAGAGGAATTGGACTTTAGTTAAGAATTGAGTGAGTTTGAAATTTCCCACACCTCACCTATTTTTGGCTTAAGCAAAACTGAGAGAGGGAAATTGGAATGAGCTTAGGAACCCTTAAGGAAGTTTGTGGGTGCTTGCCTTTGATCCTCTGAGCTCAATTAAATGCAAGGAAAGTGAATTTGAATGGAATGAGGGTGTGTATACCTCCTCGTACTTGGATCAGACAGTCGAGGCTTACCTTGCCATTTTGATCAATTTGCCCAGATTGAATGGGTTTTTTTGGTTGTTATGAGCTCCATGTGATTTGGTTTTAGTAGAAGAGTGGGAGTGTGGAGGTGCACATGTGTTAAAATGAGTGTGGAAGGTGATCCATGTGGAGAATTTTGAGTGGGGTGGTCAATTTTGACCTTAGGTTGGGTTTGGCTGACCCAAACCCATTGAGTCATGTGCACCACCCTCCTTGGTGCCCAATTGGCCCACTAGGAGGGTACTAAGTGGTCTTGAGTTGGAATATGATCAAATTCCAAGTGAATTTGATCATAAGTTACCTTTTAACTTAGGGGTAAAATGGTCATTTGGCTTTTACGTTGAGTTGGGCATATTTGGAATGATTGAAAAATGCGTTGTGTCAATTTTCATTGAATTTAGAGTTTATTTGATATGATTTGGCTCAAGTGAACTAATTTAGGTCAAAATGGGTCAACTTGGGTCAAGTTGACTAATTGGTCAAATTGGGTCAAACCATGGGTTAGGACAAGTTCAAATGATCATTTGTAGCCTATGGGTTCCATTGGTTTGGTTGAATTTAATTTATATTTGATTTTGGTTCATTTGAGTTCATTTAGGTCAAATGGGTCAAGTTGATCAATTTGACCAATTTGACCCAATTGGGTTAGGTCATAGGTTGGTTTAGGCTTGGTTTATCATTTGAAATGTATTGCAAGCTTTGCTTTTAATCAATTTTAGTTTGCTTTGATTTTATCTTGATTTGACCTTTGAGGTCAAGTTGGGTTCATGGTCAATTGGGCTAGATTGGGTCTAGTTGGCCAATTGAGGCTTTGGTCAAGTTCAACAAGTGATTTAGAATGAATTTGACCCATTGGTTGTAATCAATTTAGCTTAGATCAAGATTTGACATATTTTTACTTTTTTAGGTCAACTTGGGTCAAGTTGCCAATTAGACTAGATTTGGCTCAAATGATGACTTGGTCATGTTCAATCATTAATCATGAACTAGTTTAGATCAATGGTTTTAATCAATTTGGCCTATAATAAATTTTGGCTAGTTTGGATTTCATTTGGGTTAAGTGTTGCTCACAATATGAATTTGGCAAGTTTGGTTTCAATTAATTTGGGTGATTGATCATCTTAGGATGATTGTTGCTCACAATATGAGGCTTAGATGGGCTTAGTTCAATCTAATTTGGGTTGGATTAGAATTTGGCTCAAAAAGGTATTTTAGGTCACTTTGGATCAAGTGAGCCTAAATGGCCAAGTGACTTGATCAAGGCTTGATTCAAGTTTGGTTGAACTCATATATGGACTTATGATTAAAATATAAATCCAGTTACAAGTGATTTGGAGTCAAATGGATTTTGATTCATCTGATAATTTCAAATTCAAAGAATGAACATGTGTTTGATTTGGGTTAGTTTGATTTTGGTTTGATGATTGAAGTTTGTGTTTATGTTTGGTTTATGATTGTAGGATTGATGGTTTGAAGAGAAAATCCAAAGGCATGGACTAATTTGAGTTTGATTTGGCTAAGTTCAAGAATTTGGCTTGAAAAGGTAAGGTTGGATTTAGGTTAGATTTGGGTTTGAATTTTGAATTTGATTTTGGTTGTTTGAATTTATATTTCATTTATATTTATAAATATAAATGAGAATATAATTGAATTATGAGAAAATCTCTTGAGTTTGAAGCGATTTGGATTTGATTTATGCTAAGTCCATAGGATGAAATAAAAGTGTCTTAGGAAAGATTTTGGATTTGGAATTGACCATGGATTTCCATCATTTGGAATTGATTCGTTATTTGGATTTTTGGAATTGATTTGAATTTTGATTTGGAATTTATTTGAGTTTGAAATTAATTTAAATTTGAAGTTGGTTTGGATTTGAAGTTTGACTTGAAAGAAGAATGTAAGGATTGGGTTTAAGCTATAGGATAGGCAAGTTTTTCTAACACCCCTAAGGCATAACCTATTCCTATGACTAACTCTTCTAAGTCTCTAGGGTTAGGTTAAGCGTTCACTTAATCACTAGAAGTGTCTTAAGACTAAGGAACTCTTAATGTCTGGAGGAGTCCTATGTCTAAGATGGAGAAGTTAAGAGCTCACTCCAAAAGTGAGGTCAACAAAGGGCGCCCAATAGGTATGGTGTGACTAACAAGGTACACCGCACGTATTAGTGTTAGCCGAGATGATCAACAATGCCGAACGATTGCAAACACTAATAGAAATAATCTACTCCCAAACTAGAGGTGTAGAAGGAATCAATAACTTAGTGGAATACAACACTACTTATATCTAAAGCATCAGAGAGTGAAGGAGGAATCCACTAGGGATTGAGTATGTGAGCGTTCCACTAAGGGAAAATGTTCAAGTCATCCGTTGGGAGATGAGAGGTTTAATTTAATTTGCATCTCATTGGGGGAAATTTTGATTTGATTTGTTGATTTGTGAATTGGTGTTCCACTAGGGATGAAAAAGTGAACTCTCCACTAGGGGAGCAAGTTCAAGTCATCCACCGGAGAAAAAAGAGTTTGTGAAATCCGTCGAGGAATTAGAATTTGGGATCAGCTGGGGAACTAGAAAGATTTCAATCTCACTGAGGAGAAGCTAATTGATTTGATTTGTTTGATTGGTTTGACTCCACTAGAGAGGTTGATTAGATTTATTTTGTTTGTTTAGTTTGACTCCATTAGGGAGGAAGGTTGATTTTATTTTAGATTTTAAATTTTGAGTTTTTGAGATGGATCATGTTGGTTTATGATGGATCGCACTGAGTAGGGGCTGTGTCGACCTTGATCTAGCTCAAATTTACCAATCCAAAGGGGTAGTCTACCAGCCATATAGTAGGACTATCCAACCAAAGGAGTTGACTTTCGGTGTGCAGCAATTATACTAGGAAGAAAGCGTAGTAGACTTACATCTTCCAAAGTAGGGATTAGTCATGGGGTGATCAGTTGGTAACACAATGAATCGAACCCAACCTAAAGTTGAATATTGAGTGATTATCGTTGCGTGACTTAGATCAGCTCAAAGATAGTCAAAACTAATTTCATTTTTTAATTATCTTTGTAGGATTCCATCAGTTTGTGATGTACTGCACTGAGTAGGGGCCATGTCAGCCTTGATCTAGCTCAAATTTATCAATCCAAAGGGATAGTCAACCAGCCACATAGTAGGACTATCCAACCTAAGGGGTGCCTTTCAATTTGCAACAGTCAATTCAGGGAAAAAAGTGTGGGGACTCACATCTTCCATTACAAAAGACCACTGGGTGACATATTAGCAAGGTAATATGTTGAGCTGACCTAGGGCTGAATACTGAGTGAATGCTGTTGGGGGACTTAAATCAGCTCAAAGATAGTCAAAGTTAATTTTATTATTTAATTATATTTGATGGATCCCATCAGTTTGTGATGGACTACACTGAGTAGAGGCCGTGGTGCCTTGATCTACCTCATATTTATCAATCCAAAGGGAGTAGCTTCCCGGCCGAGGGGAGAATTATCTAAACAAAGGGGTGTATTTCTATTTGCAGTAGTTGATTCAGGGAAGAAAGCTCAGGGACTAACATCATTCCTGAATAAGAGACCGCTGGAGTGACACATTAATAAGGTAACATGTCAACTCGACTTGGGGCTGCCCGTCGATTTGCAACAGTCATGCTATAAAGAATGTGTAGTAGACTTACATCTTCCAATTTAAAATGACCACTAGGGTAACCTATTTGTGGCATAACAGAATGAACCTGACCTAAGGGCAACTACTGAGAGAGTGCTGACCCAGAGACTTATCTTTACTCAAGAGTAATCAGGCAATTCATATAAGGAGTTTTGTTGAACTGCACTAAAGATAGGATGCTTGCTTGGAAAAGGTGCCGCTGGGGGCTTGAATTCCTAATCCACAAATAAATTAATTTATTTATTTTGTTTGTCTATTTATCATGGACCCTATTGGTTTGTGAGGGATCATACTTAGAAGGAGCTTATATTAGCCTAGACCTATCTCAGTTTTATAGAACTAAGGGAGAATATGTGCATCCGCAGAATAAATTCTCCAACCACAAGGGTGGCTACTAGGAAAGGGGGACTATCCAATCTAAGAGTAACCTGGGTAGTGTCTAAATGGGGTCACAAAAGATGTGATCCAAATAGAGTGACTACAAGGGAAGGGGCCACTGAGGGATTTATCTAAAACCCTAGAGAAGATAATTTGCATAGGTATTTGGTGGCCAACTCATGGAGAAAGCGTGGGGACTTACATTTGCGAAGAGTAGTGTATCCATTGGGTGAGTTGCTGTCAGCATAGAAAATATCAACAAATCTAAGGTGCCCATCAGTTTGCGACAATTAGCCTAGGAAGAAAGCATCGGGGACTCACATCCTCTTATAGCAGAACTGATTGTCGGGATAGTCTGTCTCGGCTCGACAGGTGCAATCCGATCTAGGGTGACTACTAAATTATTTCCACTAGAAGACTTATATCAACTCAAAAGTAGTCAAGAGGAAAGGAGCCTCTGGGGGACTTATCCTAAACCTTAAATATACTCAACCAAGTTAGAGCATGATGGCTTGTTCAAGAGGAAAGCATGTAGGCTTACATCTTCTTAAACAAAGTCAACATGAGGTAACTTACTGACTACGTATTGAGGTCTACCAAACTAACAAGGCGCTCGTCAGTTTGCAATGGTGAAGTCAGGAAGAAAGCATGGGGACTCACATCGCCGCATAAAATGACTACTAGGATGTACCGTCCTAGAATGAGTGCCACAGGGGGCTTGCTCCCACATCAAAATAGCCTGAGATAAAAGATATGCATTTATTTTGGTGCCTGTGTTAAAGGGAATAGGACGTAGCTTGGGTTATCTCACACCTACCTTAAACATGTTAGGGAGATTTGATGAATTGGTTCCACAGACAAAAGTTGTAATTCCACCAAGAAAGGATGTCGCTTAGGTTCTCTTACACCTAACTTAGTTGTGCTAGTCGAAATGGGATACCTCTTGGGTTCTCTCACACATATTCTAGTAGCACTGGGGAATCATGTTCAACTTGTGTTTGTGTTGTGAAAGAAGGATATGATGCCTCTTGGGTTCTCTTACACCTATCCTAAACACGTCATGGAGGATTCTCAAAGAAGCAAACAATGCTTCGAAAGAAGAGAATATTTTGATGAATTGCAATAGAATTTTTAATGATAATTATTTTCAAATGTGTTTTTATGTGTAATATGTTTTCAAATAAAGCCTATTAATTGGAAGCATCATGTGTTCTCCTTTACAATCGATAAGCTAATAAGATCCTCCCTAGTAGGCCTTCTCTATGACAAAAGGGCCCTCCCAAGTGGGTTCAAACTTGCCTCCCATCTTTCGACGGGCAATAATTGATCTCTATACAAATAAAATAAGCTCTCTTACTTAAAAAACTCTAGAACGGACCAGCTTGTTGTGAGCTTGAATCATTTTGATTTTGTATAACTCAAGGTTCGGCAAGCCCGTAGGAATCTCTCCTCCAAACCTTCGAGCTCTTCTAGTCGTAACTTGGCATTTTGCTCTATAGTGATTTTACTACCCAATACTATCCTTAGTGATGGGAGTTAAACTTATAATGGTAGAATGGATTCAGACCCATACACTAAGGAGAACTAGGTAGACCGAGTTGGAGTTTTGTATGTGGTGTGGTATGCCCACAAAGCTCAACTAGCTTCTCATGCCAGTCACTTGTTATCATCGAATGTCTTCTTTAGTATATGGATGAGAGTTTTGTTGAATGCTTCTAGGATGGATAGTAGATGGTGGAGTATCTCCAATCTATACAAGGTCTTCTAGCAAAGTTATTGATCTTGGTGCTCTTGAATGTAGTACCATTATCAGATATAATTTGTTGAGGCACCCTGAACCTATATACAATATGATTCCTAAAAAATAAGAGCACATGCTAAGCTGTGACCTCTTTGAGTAGGATTACCTTCGCCCACTTGGAAAAGTAGTCTGTGGCAGCTAGAATGAACTAATGTCCCTTGGAAGAAGGAGGATCGATAGAGCCCACAATGTCAGTATCACAACACTCAAATGGCCATGAGGCCAATGTAGAGTGTAGAATGTTGGGTGGTTGATGTAGAGCCACACTATGTACCTAACACTGATGGCATCTCCTAGCTATGCCCATGCATTCTGTGATCATCAAAGGCTAGTAGTATCCTAGTCTCTTTATCTTTACCTTCATCTTTGGACAGGATTGATGTGTTTCACATAGACTTGAATGTACCTCGATCACGATGCTATGGGCTTCATGTTTGTTTGAATAGTGTTACCATATTTGATCGAAAGACCATCAGTACAAGGTGTCATCCATGAGAGCATAGGAGTGAGCTCTTTGCTTCATCTGATAAGCTTGTGACTTCTCTTGAAGTAGTTTGCATCTAGTCAAATAATCCATGAATGGTTGCCTCCAATCAAGCTCCTTATCCTTTTCGGCAATGGAAACCTCCCCTTTAAGAGAAAGTATCTTGACGAGTTCAGCGTCAATAAGGGATATGAATTGTCTATTTTAGACCCTTATTGGAATGGACTCATCTTCCAGACATGCCAATTCCTTGGCAAGTTTGACCAAAGCATCTGATACTGCATTCTCTCCTCAAAGGACCTTGTAGATGGCGACCTCAGGGATTTGGGCCAACAGCTTCATGGTTGGTGTATCTAAGAAGTCAAGGAGATGGTCTTCCTTTTTATTGGTTTTGACTACTAGATCATCAACATAACATTCAACTTGATGATGAATGAGTTCGTTGAAGATCTGAGTCATGGCCCGCTGGTATGTAGCACTAGCATTTTTAAGGCTGAAAGGCATGACCTTATAACAATAGATTCTAATATTGGTTTGAAAAGTAGTGTTTCTTTCATCCTCGGGAGCCATCTTGATTTGGTTGTAGCCAGATAACCCATCCATGAAGGAGAATACTGCATGACATGAGGCGATGTCCACCATTAGTTACAATATAGAAAGGAGAAATTCATCCTCAGGACATGCCTTATTTAAGTACCTAAAATCGACGCATATGCAAATTTGGCCATTCTTTTTATTAACCAGTACAATACTGGCTAACCAAGTAGGATATTTTTCTTCCCTGATGAAACCAACATTGATCAGTTTCTTAACTTCAGAAATGACCTATTGTTCGATTTCTAATTGCATGCATCTAGGAGCTTGCTTGATAAGGTTGGCATTAGAGTCTATTGCTAGTTTTTGGACTACTACGTTAGGAGATAATCTGGGCATCTCTTCATAACTCCATGCAAAATAATCCTTAAACTCAATTAATAGCCTAACTAAATTATTGGTTTCTTCTTCGTTCAGGGAAGAACTGATGTATGTCGGGCATGGATCTTCTTTCATTCTGAGGTTGATTTCTTTAAGCTTGTCGATTATTGAATGGATTTTTTATTTGAATTCTGGAGGTTTATCTTTGATTTGATGATCATCTGGATCATCTAAAGTTTCTAAACACACTTTGTTGTAAGAGTTAGTGTGGTTTGAGAAGATCCTATCAGACTCTAGATGATTGGTGACAACTAAGCAGTAATCATAGCCTTTGACTAGACCCACTGTACCGAATCCTAGTCTTGATCTTAATTATGCATCTCTACCTTTATTGTTCTATAGCTTTTCAAAGTACTCTGACCTAGGCTTGGACCGTGTATAAGGAATCAAATATTTCTTTGCAAGATTAAGAACACAAGGAGAGTACCAATCAAAAGGTAATTTCATTAAATCTTTATATGAATTATCCTCAAGTTCTACATCAGCTTCTAGACTTGAGGATGATGATTCTAATATAAATCTCTTTATCTTGGCATCAATGGAAGACCTAGGGGCTTCCTTAACTGCTAAATCTTCAACTTTTTGAGAAGAAAGTGAGGTTAGACCTAAGGTTCGCAACTACTGCTTGATGATTTTACAAAAACTTGATTCGAATATATTTGTGCTTTGCTTGGATGCCTGGTGTTCATCACTATCTGGCTCAAGTGTCAAATCCAATGAAACCTGTTGAGAGGGATTGGCTGGTATGTTAATCACATGAGACTCATCCTTTGAGCTGGATTCCAAGTCTATGTGAATCGTAAGGGTACTCATGTGAACTAGAGTGTAACCCCTATTGGCTAGTGGCCAACTAGGGGGTCTTCCACCTCTAGAATTGCCTCTATATCTGCCTCTGCATCTACCTAGTGGAGGTCGAGTCATCCTACCCATATGTCCATATAATGGAATGAACTATGGGTGGAATGTGACATGTGACTCTATTTCTTCCCTGATATCCTTTTCTCATTCACTTGTATTTTCTTTCTTTTTTTCTTTTCTTTCTCTTTTTCTTTTTCTTCTTTTTTTTTTCTTTTGCATTTGAATTTTGGCCAAGTTCATTAAAAAAGGTGTTTTTAGGGATATAGTAGGTCGCATCTTTATATATCTCAACCTCTTTAATTGAAAATAGCTTTTCATCTCCTTTGACATAGTATTCGATTCCATCCTTTTAGAACTTGATGCACTAATGTAGGGAGGATGGAATCATCTTGTTCTTGTGTATCCAATGCTTACTGAGTAAAATAGTGAATGATGTATTCGAATCAATTATGTAGAACTTGGCTACAATCTTGTAGTCACCTATTTTCAAAGGTTACACTATGGAGCCTAAAGCCCTCTCGACCTATTCATTGAATCCTCTCAACATCATCTGATCTCCTCGAAGTATAGACATCTCAATCTTCAAATAGGAAAGGGTCTTTAGACTCATAATATTCACCAATGCACCTGGATCAACCAAAACCCTAGAAAGTCTGAATCATCCCATATACACTATGATGTATAGGGGACGGTTGTGTTCCATGTCCCCCAGAAGAAGGTCTTTGTCTATGAATGTGACTCACTGGGCTTCTCTTGAGTAATGTGCCTCCTCTCAAATAGTGGTCAGTTGAGCTAAGCATATCTCTGGATCAAGAAGAGCCTTGATTAATGATTCCCTCATCTCTTTGGATAAGACAAGGGCATCATATATGCTTAACTTAGCTAACAACTTTCTTAGGTAAGTAAGGACATTATAATCCACTTTGGGCTGATCCTCCACAAGCATATCCATGAGTGGAGCATCCTATAGAGGGGCTTCTTGTTCATTAGTACTAATGACTTATTTTTCCTTATTAGAGGTGCTGCCCTAGGAGGTAGAACCTTACCACTACAGAGGTTAACTTTGATGATCTCTTATGGCGATTTAGTGGAAGATTCTACCTGCTCATTAGGCTCACCTACAACTTCTCATAAGGACCCTCGAAATTAGATAATTCCAAGTCTATCTCAAGAGGTGAACCTGTATTATTTAGCAAAGGAAAGTCCATCTCTGAATCAAAAAGATAATGATCAGAGTTACTATAATTATTATTTAAACTTGAAGAGTTTTTTATAAGAGTAGAATCTGACAACCCATCAGAAGTGACACATATGTAATTCAAACTAGCTTTATTTCTCAATTTCTTGGATTTTGAAGGAGGTACATTGTAGAAATCTAGTAAATGGGTGAGAGATTTGATTCCCTCATCCATCGATACAAGATGTATACTAGAAGAAGAGATAGCTAAAGTAGAAGTGCTCACTGAAGTAGTAGCTGTAACGTTGGACTTGAGGTTGGGCTCGAATGGTTGTGTTACTTGGATATCTCGGGTTGGTATGGGCTGCTGCTGCTATTGTTGAGCTCCTACTTTCCCCAAGTTATCATTGGTAACTTGCGAACCTTCCTTGGTGTTGGAGGTTCGAGCTACCTCAGGCACCTACAAGGAAAGTTTCTTAATTTTTAAAATAATTTTTTTAGAGGTTCGAGATAAGGAGATATCCCAACTTTCTTTAGTTTTAAGAGGATCGCATGTATCCCCAAGGATTACCCTAATAGAACTAGATGGTTATTCCATAAAGTATTCCTTTGAGATAACTATGGCTCCTATCTTATAGCTATGCTCAATCTAGTCTTTAAATGTAAGGCAATCCTCCAAAACATGGCCTAGCATGTAGTGGTAGGGGCAAAAGATAGGATCATTGCTCCTGTCCACTCCCTCTGGCTTTTTAGGTTTGGGTAGCTGAAAGTTATATTTCTTTAAGAGATTCTTAAAGATTTTCCTAACTACCTCCCTCTTAAATGAATAGGGTTTATTTAGTTTATCCAAAAGACTAGGTGGATGGTAGTTACTGGGGTATGTGTACCAAGAATTGGTGGAGGAGGTGGTGAAGGCTATGGAGGCTCAATAGGATGGCCTAGGGTGGTGAGGTGGATGGGTGGAGCTCAGGTCTCTAATCTTTTGGTTTGCTTCCCTTGTCCACCATTACTACCCCGGTTTCTTCTCATAAGCTTTTTGTGTTTCTTCTTTCTTTGATTGATTCAAAAGGTAACTATTTCCTCCTTAGCTCTCAAATGTCTTGATGGTAAAACCTTTAAGAATGAAGGCGATCTGGCCATGAATATTCTTTAGTATAATTTCAATGGCATGCTGTTCAGATAGCTATGGTTTGCATTTCATACTCAAATTGCTCCATCTAAGAATATAATCAAGGAGACTCCAAGGTGTTGTTAAGCCACAATGAGATCACCTATAGTTACTCTTTGCTGAGCTCTAGCAAAACTTTTAATGAAGAGTTGCTCCAACTCAGTAAAAGTCTTCACTAAACTATTGGGGAGTTCAACATGACAATGAAAGGTTATGCTTGCTAAGCTATTGACAAAAATAATGAATAGTAGAGCATCACACCAAAGATTGCAATAGGCTAAGTGTGCTATGTGCATGGGTTCTCCGAAGCTCTTGAAAGAAGGTAGCACAAAACCCTTAGGATACTAGATGGCATTGAATTCCTCTCTACCCTTTGGAACTGTTGATCCTCCTCGAGCTTGTGCCAATGCTTCTCTCACTTATTGTTCAACCATGAGTTTAATATCCTTTTCTTGTATGGATGTACTATCCATTACCTTCTTATATTATCTAGTGCTTCCCTGCTCTACCGGAGGTAAACTCTTAGGTTGATCAAAGACATGCAACAACTTAGGCTGACCTATTTCTATAATAGTAGGATGCACTGCCAGGGCTTGATTCTGAAGTTCAAAGACTGCTGCTAGCAAATCCTCAAGCCTCTTTCACATTTTGTCAATTTGTTCAACCTTTTGTTTAAGTTGTTGAAGGAGGTGTTGGGTCGAGTGGGTAGTATCATCCTGCTTGCCCGCAGCACCATCCAAACTTTACTGATAATGAAGGAGGGAACCCTAGATATCAAACATATGCACTCTCATTGAATCCTCCAATAAATCATCTTCATTTGGATCAAAACTGACCTTCTACTGTGCTATAATATCATCGAGGGAATGGTCTAACTGTACGAGCACAAATGATCGTAGTTGATTGGTGATATAACCTCCCCTACTGTTGGAGAGCTGATCTTGTAAGGACTACACTCACTAGAGGATATGTGTCCCTGGCTGTCACTAAATCTGGGTGGAGTGGTACTCCTAAGAGGATCTATAGTCATGGGCACAGTGGTACAATCTCCTTCCCCCTCGGCTACTGTTATCTCTTAGATTAGCTATGGTGGTGGTGGTGGTGTTGGCACAACTACTATACTCTGAGGTTTCCATTCCCTCTTCACCATAACTGGCGCAGGAGGTCGAGCAGGAGAGCTTGGCCTCGCCTCAATCATCGATGTAGACAGAATGGGATCTCTTGGCCATAGTCAAATCACCAGTGGGGCTTTCTTTTCCCCGAATGCTGCCTTCATGGCTTTTTTTAGAACAGTGGATGATGGAACTAGTACTAGAGATGGTGGATATTGGGTAGAGTCGTATGGTGGAGGCACCACCATCTCTCTGTATGCAGGAGCTCCCCTCCTATGGTGGGTATACCCGTCAATAGAATGCTATCAGTATGATCGGCATGGATATCATGCTGATCAAAAAAATCTATGAGGGTCAGCATCCTATTCACCCTCTCTCTAGTAACTTGTACACACGCCTCCTGGCCCTCTCCTATCTACTCCCACACTGGGGATATGTCATAAATTAAATTGAGCCCCAGGCTCTGATCGTCCATAAGTTTCACCAACTTTATAGAATTGATGTAAGGCTGGCATACGACATCATACTATCTCTGATAGAAGGCTCATACTGTACTGTAGGTGGAGGTGAAATTAAGATCCTCTTAATGTCTTCCTCTTCATCAGATCCAAAGAGAGGATGGAACTTATTCTCTGTGATCAGAGGGGAAACTATCCTAGGTAACTCCTCTGCTACAACTTGAAAAATTGCCTCTAGCTCCTTGGCTATGTGCACGTGATGCCACTTGGTCTTGTAGCATCGGTTGCGATACTGAGTCCTATTGGGAGGAGCAGCACGAGAACTAGGCCCTACCTTAGAGGTAGGGGAGACTATCTATGAAGATAGAGGAGCCTTCCCCTTTGAGAAAGCCAATGAGTGGGTGCTAGCCCATACTGGGGCAGCAAGGGGACAACTATATGCACTAGTGATGGAACTGCAACTACTGCAGGAACTGTCATAGCCGACCTCTTTAGTGAGGCAAATTCTGAGTCATATGGCATCTCAACATGGATGACTGGTTTCTTCCCAGTCACCACATTCATGCAAATGGTTGTGAGGGCTGCCCCCTCACAAGTGATTCTGGCCCCTTCAAAACCTCAGGCAAAATGAATCAAGTAGGCAAAGTCCGTCTGTGGGAGGCTGGCCCAATCCAAGGCCAAATCCATCCCAAAAGGAAAAGCAAACACGTATTTCTGGGCATCCATTATACTGAACTAAACTAAATTGAACTAAAGAGAAACTAACTGAAACACGATTGAACTTCTATAATTTTGGAAAATAAACCCAAATCAGATTTTCTCTTTACTTTGTTTCTTAGAATTTCAACCCACACTCAATAATTTGAATATGTTAAGTGGGGCTCATTGATTTTGGAAAGATATTTTGAATTGATTGGAAAGAAGATTTTTGAGTTTAGAATCTAGTTTCAACAAATTGGTGTATGTTGAAAATTAGTTCAAATATTTTAAAGAAAATTTTGATGCTTCCATTGGTTCATATTTGAATTTGATTTTTATGTTTGAGGACCCTTCATTTAAAGTAAAGAATGTTTGATTTGATTTGAATTTACTCACTTAGCAAATTTGGGTATGCTAGGTGAGGTGTTTGAAAATAATTTTCTTCTTTTGCTTGTTTACTTATGATGTGAATTATGTGTGAATTTGAAAGTGGAATATTTTTTTTTGAAAAGAGTATCTTTACCTAGAAAATTTAGGTATGCCAAATAAAGAATTTAAATGTGTTTATTTTGATTTTTGAAAAGAGTATTTCTTACTTAGCAAATTTAGGTATGCTAAATAAAGAATCCAAATGTGTTTGATTTTTTTTTTTATTTGAAAAGAGGATCTTTACTTAGCAAATTCGTGTATGCTAAATAAAGGATCCAAATGTGTTTTATTTTTTTGGTGATTTTGAAAAGAGGATTTTTACTTAGCAAATATATGTATGCTAAATAAAGGATTCCAAATGTATTTTGTATTTTTTTTGTGATTTTGAAAAGAGGATCTTTACTTAGCAAATTTAGGTACACTAAATAAAAGAATCCAAATGTGTTTTATTTTTGGTGATTTTGAAAAGAGGATTTTTTTTTTTACTTAGCATATTTAGTATGCTAAATGAACGATCCTAATGTGTCTTATTTTGATTTTTGATGATTTTAAAAATAGGATCTTTACTTAGCAAATTTAGGTATGCTAAATAAAGGAATCCAAATGTGTTTTGTTTTTTATGATTTAGAAAAGAGGATCTTTATATAGCAAATTTGGGTATGCTAAATAAAGGATCCACATGTATTGTATTTTGATGTTTTGATTTTTGCAAGGAGGGATCTTTACTTAGCAAATTTGGGTATGCTAAATAAAGTCCAAATATATTTTTAGTTTTGGTGTTTTGATTTTGAAAAGTGGGATCTTTACTTAGCAAATTTGGGTATGCTAAATAAAAGATCCAAATTTATTTTAAAAAATGAAACCCTTACTTCGCAAATTTGGTATGTCAAATAAGAGTCTATTATGTTTTATTTTTCAAAGATGAAATTTTGTGTGTGATTTATTGCTTTTTTTTGTAAAGATGGAAATTCCAACTTAACACATATGGAATGTGTTGAGTGGAGTTTCAAATGGTGTGATTTTATTTGAAGATAAAGCCTTCATCCAACAAGTTTGGACATATGGAATGAAGAGGCTTATCTTCAAATTAGTAATTTTTGAAGAGGGAAAACTCTAACTCCAACATATGTAAGATATACTGAAATGGAGTTTCAATTTTATGATGTGATTTTATTTGGAATTGAAATCTTCATTCAATAAATTTGGGTATATTAAATGTGGATAATCATTTATCCTTTTTGAAAAGATGATTGTTGATTTTGATTTTTGAAAATGAAAACCTTAATTCAATAAATTAGGGTATATTGAATGAGAATGTTCATAAGTGCTTTTTGAAAATATGATTTTTGATTTTGATTTTTGAAAAGGAAAACCTTCATTCAATAAATTTGGGTATATTTAATGAGGATGTTCGTAAGTTCTTTTTGAAAAGATGATTGTCGATTTTGATTTTTTGTTTTTTGAAAATGAAAACCTTCATTCAATAAATTTTGGTATATTGAATGAGGGAATTCCTAAGTGCTTTTGAAAATATAATTGTTGATTTTTTATTTTTGAAAAGGAAAATCTTCATTCAATAAATTTGGATATATTGAATGAGGATGTTCATAAGTGCTTCTTTAAAAGATGATTGTTGATTTTGATTTTTTTTGAAAATGAAAACCTTCATTCAATAAATTTGGGAATATTGAATAAGAGTATTCTTAAGTGCTTTTGAAAATATGATTGCCGCTTTTTGATTTTTGAAAAGGACCTACATGTAACAATCTTGAAGATTGTTAGATGAGGTGCAAATATTTTATTATGAGAATTTCTTTTTGAAAGTGCTTTCAGAAAGTGATATTTTTATAAAGGATTTATTCTTCTTTATTTTTGGAATGAGCTTTTACCTTACCATAAAGATGGTAAGAAAATGATCTTAAATTATCTATTTATTAAATTTTGTTTTCACCTATTGGGGGACCCAACAGGGGTTTTAAGACCTATACCTAAAACCTAAAGAATGTTCGCTAGCTTAGCTTAAGAATGAAATAAACTAAGTGCCAATAAAAAAGTAGGATAGTCTCAGACTTATATGAAATACAAATCCACTATCGATACTTGGGGACAACGATCATTTACTGAAGATGAAGAGAGGAACCATCCCTAGCGGAGTCGCCAAAAAAATATGTGGTAAATTTTTATTTCATATCTTTATCTTCGTCTAAATTAATTAAATAAAAATAAAGATAAAAAATGCTTTGCTAAATAGTACTTAGATCCATAGATGTTCTTATTAGGATGATCGGGTATGACATTGAGGAATGGTGTACTATCTCGAAAGATAGAAGTTATGATCCTACAATGGAGCTAATGACCTTAATAAAGAATCCTATGGACGATGAGTCTTCGAATGTACCAGAAATTCTTCCCCTACTTTACATGGAAAAGTAAAGTAGGGCTTATTTTAAATCGGGTTTGTTAAGTTCCCTATGGAAGAAAGGCCCCATAGTTAATTACATCCTAAGGAATGAGATTCCTTAAGAATACTCTCCATTAAGGTAAATGATCATTATTTCCAAAGATTTTAAAGATAGGACTATCAATCAATTGGTTATTTTTGGAAGATTAAATAGGATTGATCAAAAGGAGGGGGTTATTATCAAAACTAAAGGAATATAAATAGGGGATGCTCACAATGCTAGGAAACCTAACGAGCATCCCAAGCTATCCTATGGTTAGGCTTTATATTTTTGAATTTGAGAGGAATTATATGTTTGAGTTGAATTTTTATTAAAAATATAGGACTTACAATTTCATGATGCAAGATCATGGAAATGCCTAAGAAGTTAGGATTTATGCTTGTAGCCTACAAAAGGAAGCAACAACCTCGGATGCTAATTCTAGGGAGCTTTGGCGAAGGCTAAAACACGACCTAAATCTAAGGCAAAAATGGGCATATGGTTTACCTCCATAAGAGAGGATAAACCACCTAACTATTAGACTTACAATCGCCTAGGGGTGGCTGCCAACAAACTCCTCCTACTATTTCAAATACATGTAGGCAAGTCTTATGCTTTTGCAAGATAGCTAGGTTGTTGTTTATTTAGAAAGAAGACTAAGTCCTTAAACTCACTCCCTAAGAGAGGACTTAATCTAATGCAAATTTTGTTAAGTTTATTTTATTTTTGGACAATTAATTTGGCATAGGCTATGGGATTCATATGGCTAATGCATGATAAATTGGTTATGGGCCAAAATCAGTAATAAGGAGATGTGTTTCCACCATGGCTCTCAAAGGCCAAGCCATTTTCTCTGGCAAAAGTAGAAGCCCTCCATAAGCAAGATTGAAGTAGGATGATTTTATGCATGATGTGAAACATATAAGACCCAGCTAAGGGGTTGTTAAATCTTTTAATATCTTGATTTATGTTCTAAGCTTTAGGTGAGGTTATGAGTTATTTAATTTTAATTTTGAGTTAATTAATTGGATAGAAAATTTATTTTTCCTTAGCAGCCTAATTGCATCCGGGCCATTCATCAAACAATGAAGAAACTAGAAAGAAACATGTCATCTTAATGCACAAGCTAAACAAACATCAAACAGTTTTATAAAGCTATCGCAAAAGCATGAAAGGCCTTCGTGGTCAGGCTCCACTGCACAAACCTGATAAGAAATGGGTAGCCGAACTCTACCTTTATACAACCCGAATTACAAATGAATAATTATAATTTAGAAAGAATTCATGTTATGGGGGTCTTCATTCTTCTTTCTTCTTTTCTTCATTTCTTCTTTTCTTATTTCATTCCTTCTTTTGGTTGGTTGGGATGTAGTTGGCTCCAAGGCTACACTTGGTACAAAAGACTAGCTCTTATGACCAATGTTCATCCTAATCCCCCATAACATTCATTCCAAATCTTAATTGCAAAATGACATAAAAATGGGAAAATTAAATCTAACTAAAACTTGTAAAACAGATATTAGCTAAACATACCACACAATCCCAAGCATGTATATAAATAATTTGGACTTAGCACCCCACACATGGGTAACCAAGTCCACCTAGCCTAGTTTGGATTATGCTTAGGGGTATAAGCAACCTACACAATAAAATAATTTATATTTTTATTACAATTACTCTTAAGCACAATCCCCTGTAGAAGATAATGATTAGACTAAGATCACTCTACCATTCAGTCTACGCACATACACCCTAACATCCAGTCTAAAACATTACATCACAAAATAGAATCAGGCAACAAACCATGGATCTCCATAACATAGAGCTAGCAATGGTGACTTAGCCTAATGTGTGTGCCATTTAAGGCTTATGTGGCATGTCTTTGCTAAGCTTTAAAGTTGGACTTTTCTAAGTGCAAAAGGATTCAACTTAGAGGGTGGTTTCATTTTTAGTGAATTAGTTGATTTGGTCATTTTTATTTAATGATTTGTTTTGGTTTAAGTGAACCTACACTTAATTACTAAGTGTTGTAAAGAGAAGAAAAGAGAAGAGAACTTCTCTTTCATCCATACCTTAAGTAATTTCTAAGGTAGATTAATTAATGATTTTTTTTCTTTAATGAATATTTTATTATATTTTTTAATTATTCCTAAGTTTAGATTTACTGTAAATAAACCTATTCAATAAGAAAAAGCATCTTAGGATTAATTAAGGTGAATTATTATCTTATAACACACAACCTTTTATTTCTTTTCAACGTGTATACCATGCATATGAATAATCCTAAGCATATCTATACATGTAATGCAAATACTTTAGCATACTTTGATGATGAATGCTAAGGAATGTTGGTTAAGAAAATTGGGATATTTCATGAATGCATGATTTTGTAAGTAGAAAAGAAGGATTCTTTTATCCATTAATCAAATACACATTTACATGTATGAAAGACATAAGTGAGTACGATGCCATTATTTTCTACACCAGGGGTGTAAGGTACATGACCTACTTTTCTTAAAGCCTTGCAACCCTGGGATGTCTAGACTAATATACCACTTTTATTAAATACATGTGCATGTATATAAAGAAATGAATGGAAGAAGAGTCATGCAAAATATTTGTATTTTTGTTTGATTTGGTTATGCAATTTACATGTGTAAATGTGAAGATCTTTTTTAAGGCATAACATGGAAGTGCATAGGAATAGATCTAAGCAAGTGTTATGTTCTTTTCAAATGAACTATACACTTTTCAAATCCTACCAAAATCCATGTTAAGAAAAGAGAAGAAAATTACATAACACATTTTATGCTATAATCACATGAAAGCTTATAAGTATTTAAAAGTAGCATACCTTCATTTATAATGTTTGATTTGTTGGTTTTGAAAATAATTTTTGATTTAATAGTGACAATAGCCAGTCATATTCTTACTTTAGACAATGCATGCAATTTGACATAAAGAAAATATTTCATTTATTTGATTTTTCAAAAAGATATGAATGCATGTGTTTATATGGAAAACAACATTTATCATGCTTGGAAAGAAATAAAGTGATGTAAACATATGACTTCATTTACCCTAATTAATTCCTAAGGATAACCATATAAAATAAGATTATTCAAAGTGAATCAAAATTATTTTAAAGAGATTTTTGTTTTAGTTTTGAATTTGATTTGATTTAGGAAATGTGAGAAGATTTTGCTGGTCCTAACCCATTTCCCACATGTGTGAATTAGTTTAGTTTAATTTTAGAATGATTAGATTGATTTTATGTTTTGCTTAGGTTAATGTGTAAATTAAATCCATTAATTACCCCTTACCTACACCACTTTAACATAATTAACCTAATAATTATGAGCCAACATATGATATGCAACCACATGAAATTTAAATCAGTAATACACCTTAAGAAAGAAAGGGGTCTAATGCAATTGACTCATAATTATTGATTAATTAAGCTAAAGAGTTTAATTAAGTACTGTCATAACCTTCCCACACATGTGGGTTGGATATGATTTCCTTAAACTTAACTTAGGCTTTTGAACACCTACGGATCTACACTGAAGGAGATTGATTAAGTTCAGATTGATTTTGAGAGTTTGATTAGATTAATTAAGAAGATCATTAGTGGATTAATCCTTAATTAGGTTTGGATTAAGGAAGAAAGGGGGTTTAGGGAATAGCTTAGGAAAAATATTCCAAAACCATTCCATAAACCTCCTATTCACTTAAACCATGTTTAATTATCTCAATTAAGGGATTAATTCACTGTTCATGTGTTTAATTATCCATAATTATACTAAGAGGGTGATTAAGGGTTCATTAATTAATTTCCCTAATTAACTCATTAATAAATTTCAAGAAAATTAGGGGAAGCAGAAGTCATCCCACTAAACATACCCAAAAAATTTAAAATTAATTAATGAAGTCATTAGGGATTAATTAAGGCTATTAGGTTTTTAATTAAGCCCTAATTATGAAAAATTTACTATTCAAAATTAATTAAAAATAATTTTATTGGATTCCCCTCTGAATTATCTTTAAAATAAGCCTTCATTTATATTATTTTTTTTATTTTTCTACATTTAATTATGGATTTAGGAAGTTTTAGAAATTAATAAGTAATTAAATAGCCTAATTATATAACTAAGCTCATCGGCACCACGTGGGCTGCTGACGTGGAGCATGCTTTTCATGTGGCATGATAGGATTGGTTATTTAAGTTGTCAAATTAGTTATCACATCAGCGAGCAGTGCTATGCACTTTCCCCTGGGCCAGCCGATCAAAGATCAAATGGTCAGGATTAAGCCCACAGTTATGAAGGATTAAATCATTGGATCTATGCTAATTAATCAGGATCATCCATCCAAAACACACAGGATGGATGATCCATGATTCATCCCTACCCTCTCCTGCGGGAGACAGTGACCGCCCATCCTCCATGGCTTGAGATTGGGCTGAGATTCAACCCACACCATCAAGAAGTAAGGAGAAGCACATCTAACGGTGGAATTTCAATGGGATTATAATTTCATTCACAAAGGACCAAAGGATTTTCAATGGGAGCTCAGTTTTGAAGCATACCTCACCGGAGGCTATCACCAGTGCTTCCAACAATGGAGGTAGCTTCGTCTACAGGAGACCAAGCCCTGTTGAAAATTTGAAGGTTCAATTTGTAGTGGATCTTCCAATTGATAAAAGCTTTGTGGCTTCGATCAAACTCCCCCTTCATGTGGCTTGGAGGCTTAGGAAAAGCTTTGGGTAAGCTCGACTTGGTGCCTTGATGGTGCTTGCAAGAGGAATTGGACTTTAGTTGAGAATTAAGTGAGTTTGGAATTTACCACACCTCCCTTATTTTTGGCTTAAGCAAAATTGAGAAAGAAAAATTGGAATGAGCTTAGGAATCCTTAGGAAGGTTTCTGATCAAATGCAAGGAAAGTGAATTGGAATGGAATGAGGGGGAGTATATCTCCCCCTACTTGGATCAGATGGCCACAATTTTCCTTATCATTTTGATCAAATTGCCCTAATTGAATGGGTTGTTTTTGGTTGTTATGAGCTCCATGTGATTCAGTTTTGGTAGAGGAGTGGGAGTGTGGAGGTGTACATTTGTTAAAATGAGTGTGGGATGTGATCCATGTGGAGAAATTTGAGTGGGGCGGTAGGTTTTGACCTTGGGTTGGGTTTTCCTGACCCAAACCCATTGGGTCATGTGCACCACCCTCCTTGGTGTCCAAATGGTCAACTAGGAGGGTGTCAAGTGATCTTGAGTTGGAATATGATCAAATTCTAAGTGAATTTGATCATAGGTTACCCTTTTACCTAGGAGCAAAATGGTCATTTGGCTTTGATTTTGATTTGTGCATATTTGGAATGATTGAAAAATGGGTTGTGCCAATTTTCAATGAATTTAGAGTTTATTTGATATTATTTGGCTCAAGTTGACCCATTTAGGTCAAAATGGGTCAACTTGGGTCAAGTTGACTAATTGGTCAAATTAGGTCAAACCATGGGTTAGGTCAAGTTCAAATGATTATTTGTAGCCTATGGGTGTCATTGGTTTGGTTCAATTTGATTTATATTTGGTTTTGGTTCATTTGAGTTCATTTAGGTCAAATGGGTCAAGTTGACCAATTTGACCAATTTGACCCAATTGGGTTAGGTCATGGGTTGGTTTAGGCTTGGTTGATCATTTTAAATGTATTGCAAGCTTTGGTTTCAATCAATTTTGGTTTGGTTTGATTTTGGATTGATTTGACCTTTTAGGTTAAGTTAGGTTCATGGTCAACTGAGCTAGGTTGGGTCTAGTTGGTCAATTGAGGCTTTGGTCATGTTTAAAAAGTGATTTAGAATGAATTTGACCAATTGGTTGCAATCAATTTGGCTTAAATCAAGATTTGACATATTTTTACTTTTTTAGGTCAACTTGGATCAACTTGGGTCAAGTGGCCAATTAGGCTAGGTTTGGCTCAAATGATAACTTGGTCATGTTCAATCATTGATCATGAACTATTTTAGATCAATGGTTTCAATCAATTTGGCCTATGGTAGATTTTTGCTAGTTTTGGTTTCATTTGGGTTAAGTGTTGACTTGGTCAAAGGCTAGGTTTGACTTGGTTTGACCCAATTTGGGTGATTAATCATCTTAGGATAATTATTGCTCACAATGTGAGGCTTAGGTGGGCTTAGTTCAATCCAATTTGGGTTGGATTAGAATTTGGCTCAAAAAGGTGTTTTAGGTCACTTTGGGTCAACTGAGCCTAAATGGGTCAAGTGACTTAGTCAAGGCTTGATTCAAGTTTGGTTGAACTCACATATGGACTTATGATTGAAATATAAATAGAGTTATAAGTGATTTGGAGTCAAATGGATTTTGATTCATTTGATAATTTCAAGTTCAAAGGATGAACATGGGTTTGATTTGGGTTAGTTTGATTTTGGTTTGATGATTGAAGTTTGTGTTTATATTTGGTTTGTGATTGTAGGATTGATTGTTTGAATAGAAAATCCAAAGGCTTGGATTGATTTGAGTTTGATTTGGCTAAGTTCAAGAATTTGACATGAAAAAGTAAGGTTGGACTTTGGTTAGATTTGGGTTTGACTTTTAAATTTGACTTTGGTTGTTTGAATTTACATTTCATTTATATTTATGAATATAAATGAGAATATAAATGAATTATAAGAAAATCTCTTGTGTTTGAAGTGATTTGGATTTGACTTAAGCTAAGTCCATAAGATGAAATCAAAGTGAATTAGGAAAGATTTTGGATTTAGAATTGATCATGGATTTCAATCATTTGGAATTGATTCATGATTTGGATTTTTGGACTTGATTTGAATTTTGATTTGGAATTGATTTGAGTTTGAAGTTGATTTGAATTTGTAGTTGGATTGGATTTGAAGTTTGACTTGAAAGAAGAAAGTAAGGATTGGGTTTAAGCTATAGGATAGTCAAGTTTTCCTAACACCCCTAAGGCATAACTTAATCCTATGGCTAACTCTTCTAAGTCTCTAGGGTTAGGTTAAGTGTTCACCTAATCACTAGAAGTGTCTTAAGACTAAGGAACTCTAAATCTCTAGAGGAGTCCTATGTCTAAGATGGAGAAGTTGAGAGCTTATTCCAAAAGTGAGGTCAATAGTGTTGTAAATTGTTCTCATGAGGAACCCATCTGTGTCACGGTAAGGCTTCGAAATAGCCAAAATCAGAGATATGGGTCCTGCGAGATGCGCCTGCATCACATCTGCTTGTCATGTGCCCCACGAAGATCTTTGTGTATTGTGATCATAATGGTGAATCAGATGATCGTGCGCAAAGTTATGTTGATTTCCATTTGGCCTCCACTTGAGATGCGTGGATCAATGCGTGGGGCCCTTTTCAGTTTTCTAGTCAAGGCATCGAGCGTTTGAGTGATGGCGATCACCAAGCTCTCCGGTGTTAGTAGTAAAATAAATAAATAAAATAAAATAAATTGGGCAGCATCAATAGAGGGTGCAACATAGCGACTTCCTAGGAGGTCACCAATCATAGTACTATTCTCGCCCAAGCACGCTTAACTAAAGAGTTCACATGAGATCTGGTGTGCTGGTCCAGTCATGCCTGTTGGAGATGTGTCATAAATTGTTTGCATGTGGAACTCATCTGTGCCATTGTAAGGCTACGAAATAGCCGAAATCAGAGATACGGGTCTCGCCAGATGCACTAGCGGCTCATCTACACGTCGAACGCCTTGCGGAGATCTTTCCGAATTGGGATCATAATGACAAATCAGACGATCGTGCATGATGTTATGGTGATTTTATGTGGCCTCCACTCAATATGCACGGATCAACCGTGTGAGGTCCACAGCTCGTGTTCCACAGTCCGAGGCATCCCATCGATGACTTTTTCTAAGTCCATCACGATCGTCGAGTTCTCCAACGTTAGAGGTAAAATAAAATAAAAATAAAAAGAAATAAAATGGGTGGTATTAACAAATGGTCCAACACAATGACTTTCCAGGAGGTCACCCATTATAATACTGCTCTCACCCATGCATGCTTAACTAAAGAGTTCTCATGGGATATAGTGTGCTGGTGCGATTGCGCCCACTGGAGATGTGCCACAAATTGTTCTCATACTGAACCCATCTGTGCCGCGATAATGCTTCAAAATAGTAAAAATTGGAGATACGGGTCCCTCAAGATGTGCATGCGGCACATCTATGCATCGTAACCCTGCGAAGTTCTTTTTAGATCTGGGTCATAATGGCGAATCAAATGATCGTGCATGAAATTATGTCAATTTTTGTACCACCTTCACCCGAGATGCGCGGATCAGCCGTGTGAGGCCCGCGGCTCGTGTTTTGCAGTCCAAGGAATCCCATCGATGATATTTTTAGAGTCGATGGTGATCGCTAAGTTCCCTGATGTCAGCAATAAAATAAAATAAAAATAAAAGAAAACAAAATGGGCAGCATCAACAGATGGTGCAATACGATGACTTCTCAGGAGGTCACCCATCATAGGACTACTCTCGCCCAAGCATGCTTAATTGAAGAGTTCTTATGGGATCTAATGTGCTGGTGTCGTCATGCCCGCTGGAAATGTGCCGCAAATTTTTCTCAAACGGAACCCGTCAGGTACTGCAGTAAGGCTTAGCCAAAATCGAGATCGAGTCCGCCGGATGTATAGACATCTACGCTGCGCTGAGAGATATTTTGAATTGGGATCATAATGGCGAATTGGATGATTGTACACAAAGTTATGGTGATTTTTATGCAGCCTCCACACGAGGTGCATAGATCAGCCGAGTGGGGCCCACGGCTCACATTTCAGTCTGAGACATCCCATCAATGATGTTTTCAGAGTCGATGGCGATCGCCAAGTTCTTTCGTGTCATCGATAAAATAAAATAAAATTAAAATGAAATAAAATGGGGGGCATCAGCAGAAGGTGCAACACGACGACTTCCTAGGAGGTCACCCATCATAGTTCTACTCTAACCCAAACACGCTTAACTTAAGAGTTGTCATGAGATATGGTGTGCTAGTGCGATCATGCTAACTGGAGATGTGCCATAAATTATTCACATGCGAAACCCGTCTGTGCCACCGTAAGGCTTTGAAATAGCCAAAATAAGAGATACGGGCCCCGTCATATGCACCTGCGGCTCATCTTTGTGACATGTGCCCCATGGAGATCTTTCTGGATTGGGGTCATAATGGCGAATCGGACGATTGTGCATGAAGTTATGGTGATGTCCATGTGTCATCCACCAAAGACGCTGGATCGGCCGTAGGGGCGTAAAGTATTTTGTAGTCCATGGAGCCCATTTGTGACATTTTGGAGTTGATGCTTAATCTTAATCAGTTCTCAGGCATGATTAAAATAAAATATATAAAAGAAAATAAGCAGGTTGCATCAATAGATGGTGCAACATGATAATTTACGGAGTCACCCATAGTACTACTCTCGAAGCATGTGGCGAAGAGTTCTCATGGGATTTAGTGTGCTGGTGTGGTAGTGCGCCCTAGAGATGTTCCCTAAATTAATTTGATGCGGAACCCATCCGTGCTATGATAAGGCTTTGAAATAGCGAAATGATCAGGTCACCATAATCTTCGGCGATAGATAATAAATTGTCACCCCATCATGATCTTTTTGGATTGAGGTATAATGGCAAATCAAATGATCGTGTGTGAAGTTATGGCGATTTACATGCAGCCTCCACCCAACACATGCGAATCAGCCATGTTGGGCTCGTGACTCATGTTTTGTAGTCTGAGGCATCCGATCGATGATTTTTTTTTGAGTTGATGGCGATCACCGAGTTTTCTGGTGTTAGTAGTAAAATAAAATAAAAATAAAAATAAGTAAAATGGGCGACATCGATAGATGGTGCGACATGATAACTTCCTAAGAGATCACCCATCATAGTACTAATCTCGCTCCAGCACGCTTAACTGAAGAGTTCTCATGAGATCTGGTGTGTTGGTGTGGTCACGCCCGCTGCAGATGTGCCACAAATTTCTCTCATGTAGAACTCATCCATACCACGATAAGGCTTCCAAATAGCTAAAATTTGATATATGGGTCCCACAAAATACGCCTGTGGCACTTCTACGAGTCGTGTGCCCCACGGAAATCTTTCCAGATTGGGTCATAATGGCGAATCAGATGATCATGCGCAAAGTTATGGAAATTTCTATACAGCTTCCACCTGAAATGCGTGGATCAACCACATGGGGCTCGCAGCTCGTGTTTTGTAGTCTAAGACATCCCATCAACGATATTTTTAGAGTCGATGGAGATCATCGATTTCTTCGGTGTCAGCGGTAAAATAAAATAAAAATAAAGTAAAATGGGTGGCATCAATAGGTGGTGCAACATAATGACTTCCCAGGAGATCACCCATCATAGTACTATCTCGACCAAGCATGTTTAACTCAAGAGTTCTCATGGGATCTGGTGTGTTAGTACGGTCCTACCAGCAGGATTATGTGCCACAAATTATTCTCATGGGGAACCGGTCTGTGCCACGGTAAAGTTTTGAAATAGCTGAAATCATAAATACGGGTCCCTCTAGATGCAAATGCGACACGTCTGTGCGTTGAGCACCACGCGAAGATCTTTCTAGATTGGGGTCATAATGGTGATTCAGACAATCGTGTATGAAGTTATAGCTATTTTTATATGGCCTCCAACCGAATAAGATAAAGCCCGCGTTTCGGTGGCTCGTGTTTTTTCTGATAGAGGCATCCCATCAATGATGTTTTCGGAGTCATTGGCGGTCGTTGAGTTCTATAGCATCAATAATAAATTAAAATAAAAAATAATAAAATAAAATGGGCAGCATCAACAGATGCTTCGACACGATGACTTCCCATGAGGTCACCCATTATAAGACTACTCTCACCCAAGCATGCTTAATTGAAGAGTTCTCATGGGATGTTGTGTGCTGGTGTGGTCACTCCTGCTGGATATGTGCCTCAAATTGTTCTCTTGGGCAACCGATTCGTGCCACGATAAAGCTTTGGAATAGCCAAAATCGAAGATATGGGTTCCTCCAGATGCACCTGTGGCACATCTGCATGTCAAGCGCCCCGCGAATATCTTTCTAGATTGGGGTCATAATGACGAATAGGATGATCATGAGTGAAGTTATGGCAATTTTTGTGTGGCCCACCCGAGACGTGTGGATCAACCGTGTTGGGCCCGTGACTCGTGTTTTACAGTCCGAGGAATCTGATCGATGACATTTTCAGAGTCGATGTTGATCGTCAAGTTCTCTGTCTTTAGCGAAAAAATAAAATAAAAATAAAATAAAATAAAATTGATGGTTAACTGAAGAGTTCTCATAGAAACTGGTGTGCTAGTGCGGTCGTGGCCACTGGAGATGTGCTATAAATTTTTCTCATGCAAAACCCGTCTATGCTGCGATAAGGCTTTGAAATAGCTAAAATCAGAGATACAAATCCCTCCATATGCACCTAGGGCACATCTGCGCGTCATCCTCCCCCACGGAGATCTTTTCGGATTGGGTCATAATGACGAATCAGACGCTCGTGCTTGAAATTATGGCAATTTCAGCAAGCCTCCACTCGAGATGCGTGTATCAATCGTGTGGGCCTCGCGGCTTGTGTTTTGCAATATGAGGCATCTCATCGATGACATTTTCAGAGTCGATGGTGATCGCCGAGTTCTCCGGTGTTAGCGATAAAATAAAATAAAAATAAAAAGAAGTAAAATGGGCGGCATCAACATATAGTATGACATGACGACTTTCTAGGATGTCACCCATCATAGTACTAATCTCTTCTAAGCACGCTTAACTGAAGATTTTTCATGAGATTTGCTCTACTAGTGTGGTCACGCCTGCTGTAGATATGCTTCAAATTATTCTCATGCGGAACCCGTTCGTGCCGTGGTAAGGCTTGGAAATAGCCAAAATCAAATATGCGGGTTTCTCAAGGTGCGCATGTGGCACATTTGCGTGTCAAGCACCCTACGAAGATCTTTCCGGATTGGAGTTATAATGGAAAATCGGACAGTCATGCATAAAGTTTTGGTGATTTTCGTCCACGAGATGTGTGGAGGCGTGGTCGGGCTGTTATGTTTTGTAATCCCATCGATGACATTTTTGGAATTGATGGTGATCACCGAGTTCTCCACCATCAGAGGTAAAATAAAATAAAAATAAAAGAAAATAAAATGGTCGACATCAAAAAATAGTGCGTGCGACATGATGACTTCCCAAGAGGTCACCCATTATAGTACTACTCTCTCCCAAGCATGCTTAACTGAAGAGTTCTCATGGGATCTGGTGTGCTAGTGCAGTCACGCCTACTAGAGATGTGTCACAAATTGTTCGCATGCGGAACCCGTCTGTGCCACGATATGGCTTTGAAATAGCTAAATTCAGAGATATGGGTCCTGCTAGATGCATTTATGGCTCATCTATGCGTCGTGGGCCCCATAGAGATCTTTCCAGATTGGGGTTATAATGGCAAATCAGATGATTGTATGTGAAGTTATGGTGATTTCCGTGCACCCTCCACCAGAGATGCATGAATCAGCTGCGTGGGTCCCATAGCTCATCTTTTGCAGTTCAATGGAGCCCATCGATGATGTTTTTGAAGTTGATGATGATTACCGAGTTCTCTTGCGTCAGCGGTAAAATAAAATAAAAATAAAAGGAAACAAAATTTGCAGCATCGATAGATGGTGCAACATAATGACTTCCTAGGAGGTCACCCATCATAGTACTTCTCTTGCCCAAGCTCACTTAACTAAAGAGTTCTCATGCGATCTAGTGTGCTGGTGCGTTCGAGCCCGCTAGTGATGTGCTACAAATTGTTCTCAATAGAAACCTGCCCATGTCATCATAGCGGAAATAGAGAATCTGAGGCCTAGATTCACAGGCTCATCTCGTCATGTGATTGGGGTCATAATCTGATCGACGGTGCATGAAGTTATGTCAATTTTCATGCGGCCTCCATCCTAGATGCGCAAATCAGCCTTATGGGGCCCGCTACTCATATTTTGTAGTCTGATGGAGCCCATCGAAGACATTTTTGGAGTCGATGGTGATCGTGAGTTCTCCAGCGTCAGCGATAAAATAAAATAAAAATAAAAGGAAACAAAATGTGCGGCATCAATAGATGGTGTAACATGAAGACCTCCAAGAGCTCACCCATCATAGTAGTACTCTCACCCAAGCAAGCTTAATTGATTAGTTCTCATGAAATCTAGTGTGCTGGTGCATTCGAACCCGCTGGAGATGTGCTGCAAATTATTCTAATGCATAACTCATCAGTGATGCCATAAGGCTTCGAAATAGCCAAAATCAAAGATATGTTCTCCACCAGATGCTCCTGCAGCTCATTTACGGGTCATGTGCCCCCACAGAGATCTTTCCAGATTGGGGTCATAATGGTGAATCCGATGATCGTGTGCTAAGTTATGGCAATTTTTGTGAGGCCTCCACCTTAGATGCATGGATCAGCCAGGTGGGGCCCGAGTCTCGTGTTTTGTAGTCCAAGGCATCCTATTGACGATGTTTTTGGAGTCGATGGTGATTGCTGAGTTCTCCGTCGTCAGCAAAAAATAAAATAAAAATAAAAGGAAATGAAATGGGCTGCATCAACAGATGGTGTAACATGATGACTTCTCAGGAGGTCACCCATCATAGTAATACTCTCACCCAAGCATGCTTAACTGAAAGGTTCTCATGGGATCTAGTGTGCTGGTGCACTCAGGCCTACTGGAGATGTGCCAAAAATTATTCTCATGCAAAACCCATCCATGCTATAGTAAGGCTTCAAAATAGCCGAAGTCAGAGATACGAGTTCTGCCATCTATGATTGTGGCCAATCTGCGTGTCCTGCGCCCCACGGAGATCTTTCCAGATTGGGGTCATAATGGTGAATCAGACGATCATGGATGAAGTTATAGAGATTTTCGTGCAGCCTCCACCCGAGATGCGAGGATCAGCCTTGTAGGTCCCATGGCTCATGTTTTGCTGTTTGAGTCATCCCATCAATGACATTTACGGAGTCGATGGCAATCTCTAAGCTCTCTGACGTTAGTGGTAAAATAAAATAAAAATAAAAGGAAATAAAATGGGATGTAGCATCAGATGGTACAACACGATGACTTCCTACGAGGTCACCCATCATAGTACTACTCTCGCCTAAGCACGCTTAAATGAAGAGTTCTCATAGGATCTGGTGTGCCGGTGCGGTCAAGCCCGCTGGAGATGTGCCACAAACTGTTCTCATGTGGAACCCTTACATGCCGTGGTAAAGCTTTGAAATAGCTAAAATCATAGATACAGGACCCGCCAGATGCACTTGCGAAACATTTATGCATCATGCGCCCCACGGAGATCTTTCCGGATTGGGTTCATAACGGTGAATCGAATGATCGTGCAGGAAGTTATGGTGCTTTCTATGAGGCCTCCACCCGAGATGCACGGATCAGCCGCGTGGGGCCCTCATCTTGCATTTTGTAGTCTGAGGCATCCCATCGATGATGTTTTCAGAGTCGATGGTGATTTTCAAGTTCTCTAGTGTCAGTGATAAAATAAAATAAAAATAAAATAAAATAAAATGGGGGGCATCAATAGAATGTGCAATAAGATGACTTCCTAGGAGGTCTCCCATCATAGTTCTACTCTCGCCCAAGCACGCGTAACTGAAGAGTTGCCATGGGATTTGGTGTGCTGGTACAGTCACGCTAGCTGGAGATGTACCATAAATTATTCTCATGCGGAACCCATCCGTGCCATGGTAAGGCATCGAAATAGTCAAAATTGAAGACCCTCAAGATGCGCCTATGGCACATCTACGCATCGAGCACCCCATGGAAATCTTTCTGAATTGGGGTCATAATGGCGAATCGGATGATCATGCATGAATTTATGGCAATTTCCGTACAGCCTCCACCCGAGATGCGCAGATCAGCTGTGTGGGGCCCGTGTCTCGTGTTTTGCAGTCCAATGGAGCCCATCAATAACATTTTTAGAGTCGATGATGATCACTGAGTTCTCTGATTTCTATGATACAATAAAATAAAAATAAAATGAAATAAAATGAGTGGAGTCAATAGTTGGTGCAACATGACGGCTTCCTAAGAGCTCACCCATCATAGTACTACTCTCGCCCAAGCATGCTTAAATGAAGAGTTCTCATGGATCTGGTGTGCTGGTGCGGTCACGCCCACTGGAGATGTGCCACAAATTATTCTCATTCGAAACCCGTCTATGTTGCGGTAAGGGTTCAAAATAGTCAAAATCAGAGATATGGGTCCATCAAGATGCGCATGTGACACATCTGCACATTGTGCACCTCGCGGAGATCTTTTTGGATTAGGGTCATAATGGCGAATTGGACAATCGTTCACGAAATTATGGCAATTTTTGAGTGGCCTGCACCCAAGATGCACAGATTTATCACGTGGAGCTCATGGCTTGTGTTTTGCAATCCGAGGCATCCATTGACGACGTTTTCAGAGTCGATCGTGATCGTCAAATTCTTCGGTATCAGTGATAAAATAAAATAAAAATAAAAGGAATTAAAATGGGTGGCATCAACCGATGGTGCAACACAATGACTTCCTAGGAGGTCACCCATCATAGTACTACTCTCACCAAGCATGCTTAATTGAAGAGTTCTCATGGGATCTGGTATGCTAGTGCGGTCGTGCCTGCTAGAGATGTGCCGCAAATTATTCTCAAGCGGAACCCATTCATGCCACTATAAGGATTCGAAATAGCCAAAATTGGAGATATGAGTCCTGTTAGATGCCATTGTAGTGCATCTGCACATTGTGCGCCCCACGTAGATCATTTTGGACTGGGGTCATAATAAAGAATTTGACGATCGTGCATGAAGTTATGGTAATTTTGTGCAACCTCCACCCAAGATGCATGGATCAGTCATGTGGGGGCCGTAGCTCACCTTTTGTAGTCTGAGGCATCCGATTGTTGACATTTTCGGAGTTGATGGCGATTGCCAAGTTCTCTAGTGTCAGTGATAAAATAAAATAAAAATAAAATGAGATAAAATGGGGGGCATCAATAGAAGGTGCAGCATGATAACTTCCTAGGAGGTCAACCATCATAGGACTACTCTTTCCCAAGCACACTTAACTGAAGAGTTCTTATGGGATATGGTGTGTTGGTGCGATCATGCCAGCAAGAGATGTGCCACAAATTGTTCTCATTTGGAACCCGTCCGTGCCATGGTAAAGATTCAAAATTGTTGAAATTGAAGATACGGGTCCCTCAAGATGCCCCTGTGGCACATCTGCTCGTCGAGCACCCCGCGGAGATCTTTTTGGATTGGGGTCATAATGGTGAATCAGACAATCGTGGGCAAAGTTTTGTCGATTTTCGTGCGACCTTCGCCCGAGAAGCACGGATCAGCCATGTGGTGCCCGTGTTTCATGTTTTGTAGTCTGAGACATCCCATCGATGACATTTTTAGAGTTGATTGTGATCGATGAGTTATCGGGTATCCCTGAAAATATAAAATAAAAATAAAAGGAAATAAAATGGGCGGCATCAACAGATGGTGCGACACGGTGACTTCCTAGGAGGACACCCATCTTAGTACTACTACCATCCAAGCATGCTTAACTGAAGAGTTCTCATGAGATCTAGTGTGCTGGTGCAGACGCGCTAGCTAGAGATGTGTCATAAATTATTCTCATGCGGAACCCATCCTTGTCATGGTAAGGCTTCAAAAGAGCCGAAATCAAATATACGGGTCCCTCAAGATTCTTATGCGGCACATCTGCGCATCATGCACCTTACGGAGATCTTTTCGGATTAGGATCATAATGGCGAATCGGATGATCGTGCGTGAAGTTATGATAATTTCTGTGTGACCTCCAACTGGGATGTGCAGATCAGCCTTGTGCAGCCCGCAGCTTATGTTTTACAGTCTGAGGCATCCCATCGATGACATTTTCATAGTCGATGGCAATCCCTGATTTTTTTGGCATCAACGGTAAAATAAAATAAAATAAAATAAAAGAGAAATAAAATTGGTGGCTTAACTGAAGAGTTCTCATAGAAACTGGAGTGCCAGTGTGGTCGTGCCCGCTTGAGATGTTCCATAAATTATTCTCATGCGAAACCCATCTATGCCGCAATAAGGCTTAGAAATAGATGAAATCAGAGATACAAATCCCACCAAATGCGCCTGTGGCACATCTGTGCATCATACGCCCTCGCGGAGATCTTTTTGGATTGGGTCATAATGATGAATTAGATGCTCGTGCTCGAAGTTATGTCAATTTCAGTAAGCCTCCACCCGAGACACGCGGATCAGTCACGTGGGCTGCACGGCTTGTGTTTTGCTATATGAGGCATCCCATCGATGATATTTTCAGAGATGATGGTGATCGTCGAGTTCTCCAGTGTTAGAGGTAAAATAAAATAAAAATAAAAAGAAGTAAAATGGGCGGCATTAGCATATGGTATGACATGACGACTTTCGAGGAGGTCACCCATCATAGTATTAATCTCTTTGAAGCATGCTTAACTAAAGAGTTCTCATGAGATCTGTTATACTGGTGTGGTTGCGCCTACTGTAGATATGCCGCAAATTATTCTCATACGGAACCCGTCCGTGCCGCAGTAAGGCTTGAAAATAGCCAAAATCAAATATACGGATCCCTCAAGGTGCGCATGTGGTGTCGAGTGCCTTACGAAGATCTTTCTAGATTGGGGTCATAATGGTGAATCGGATGGTCATGCGTAAATTTTTGGTGATTTTCGTGCGACCTCCACCTGAGATGTGTGGATCAGTCGTGCTGGGCCCGCAGCTTGTGTTTTGTAGTATGAGCAATCCCATCGATGATGATTTTGGAGTTGATGGCGATCACCGAGTTCTCCACCATCAGAGGTAAAATAAAATAAAATTAAAAGAAAATAAAATGGCCGGTATCAACAAATGGTGCAACATAATGACTTCCCAAGAGGTCACCCATCATAGTACTACTCTCGCCCAAGCATGCTTAATTGAAGAGTTCTCATGGGATCTGGTGTGCTGGTACGGTTAAGCCTGCTTGAGATGTGCAATAAATTGTTCTCATGTGGAACCTGTCCGTGCTATATTAAGGCTTTGAAATAGCCAAAATCAGAGATACAGGTCCCGTGAGATGGGCATGAGACTCATCTACGCGTCGTGCACCCCAAGGAAATCTTTTCAGATTGGGGTCATAATGGTGAATCGGACAATCATGCTTGAGGTTATGCTAATTTTTGTGTGACCTTCACTCGAGACTACGGATCATCCACGTGGGGCCCACATCTTGTGTTTTATAGTATTAGGCATCCCATCAATGAAATTTTTTGAGTCGATGGCGATCGCCGTGTTCTCCAGCGTCAGCAGTAAAATAAAATAAAATTTAAAGAAAATAAAATGGGTGGCATCAACAGATGGTGCAACATGATGACTTACCAGGAAGTCACCCATCATAGTATTACTCTCGCCCAAGCACGCTTAAATGAATATGTATCGCAAATTATTCTCATGTGGAACCCGTCCGTGCCATGGTAAGGCTTCAAAATAGCCAAAATCGGAGATACGGGTCTGTGGTTCTTATTTTTTGTTAGGGATGAATGATGTGGCACACCACGCAGATCTTAGGGGTACTTATTGAAGTGATTAGGTATGACATTAAGGAATGATGTACTATCTCGAAAGAAAGATGTCACCACCTTATAATGGACCCAATCACCTAATAAAAACTCCTAATGCCAATGGGT
This sequence comes from Cymbidium sinense, assembly GCA_021442155.1. NCBI lineage: Eukaryota > Viridiplantae > Streptophyta > Magnoliopsida > Asparagales > Orchidaceae > Cymbidium > Cymbidium sinense. The sequence goes on from CM038215.1 coordinate 83,882,976, forward strand.
ATTCGAATGTACCAGAGATCTTTCCCCTACTTTACATGGAAAGGTAAAGTAGGGTTTATTTTAAGTTAGGTTCGTTAAGCTCCCTATGGAGGCAAGCCCCCATAGTTAATTACATCCTAAGGAATGAGGTTCCTTAGGAATACTCCCAATTAAGGTAAATGATCGTTGTCTCCAAAGAATTCAAAGATAAGACTATCAATCAATTGGTTATTTTTGGAAAAGTTAAGTGGGATTGATCAAAAGAAAAGAGTTCTTATCGAAACCAAAGGAGATGAGTAGGGAATGCTTATGATACTAGGAAGCCTAGTGAGCATTCCAAACTATCTTATGGTTGCGTATTATATTTTGAAGTTGAAGAGATTTAATTATTTGAATTGAATTTTTATTACAAATCTAGGGCTTACAATTCCATAATACAAGATTGTAGAAATGTCTAGGAGGAGAGGATTTATGCTTGTAGCCTACAAAGGGAAACAACAACTTTAGATTCTAAATCTAAGGACTTTAGCTAGGGCCAAAGCATGACCTAAATTTAAGGCAAAAATGAGTATATGATTTTCCTCCACAAGAGAGGATAAACCACCCGACTATTGGACTTACAACTGCATGGGGTGGCCGCTAACTAACTCCTCCTATAATTTTTAAATACATATAGGCAAGTCATATGTTTTTCAAGATGATTTGGCTGTTATTTATTTAGAAAGAGACTAAGTCCTTAAACTCACTCTTTAAGAGACTAAATCTTGAAAGGCATGAATAATGACCTAAATCTAATGCAAATTTTGTCATGTTTTTGCTAGATTTTTAGACTTTTATTTTGACACAAGCTATGGGATTTTATATGCCTAATGCATGAAAAAATCAGTTATGGGCCAAAATCAGAAAGAATGAGGTGTGTTTCCACCATTGCTCTCAAAGGTCAAGCCATTTTCTCTGGCAATGGTGGAAGCCCTCCATTAGCAAGAGTGTGACAATATGATTTATGCATGATATGAGACATACAACATCCAGTTAAGGGGTTGCTAAATATTTTATTATCTTGATTTATATCCTTGGCTTTAGGTGAGGTTATGAATTGTTTAGTTTAGTTTTGAGTTGATTTATTGGATAGAAAATTTATTTTTCCCTAAGTGGCTAATCACATCCAGGCCATTCAACAATCATCAAATAATTAAGAAACTAGGAAAATCACACCATCCTAATTAAGCAATCATAAACATAACTTCAATCAATTTATAAAAATAGTGCAAAAGAATAAAGAATAAGGTGTGGTAAATCGCAAACCCAAAAATAAATGTGGGTTGTCGAGCTCTACCCTTATACAACCCGGATTATAAATGAATAATTATAATTAGAAGAAATTCATGTTATGGGGGGTCTTCGTTCTTCATTCTTCATTCTTCATTCTTCATTTCTTCATTTTTGATTTACTTTCTTTCTTTCTTCCTTTTAGCATGATTGGAATATAGTTGCTCCAAAGGCATCACATGGTACATAAGACTTGATCTTATAACCAATATTCATCCTAATCCCCCCTAATATTCATTTCAAATCTTAATTGCAAAATTTACATCAAAATAGGAAAGGTAAATCTAACTAAACTTACAAAATAAATATTAGCTAAACATACCACACAACCCAAGCAGTCATATAAATAATTTGGACTTAGTATCCCACACATGGATAACCAAGTCCACCTATCCTAATTTGAACTATGCTTAGGGGCGAAGCAGCCTGCATAGCAAAAGCATTTATATTCTTTTTATTTTATGACAATGGCCCCTTTAAGCACAATCTCCTGCAGAAGACATGATTCAGCTAAAATTTTCCTACCATCGAGTCTATGCACATGCATCCTAACATCCAGTCTAAAATATTACACAGCAAAATAAAATCATGCATCAAACCATGCACCGCCATGACATAGAGCTAGAAGTGGTGACTTAGCTTAATGTGTGTACCACAGTGATGTTTCTTAGCAAGGCTTTAAGGTTGAAATTTTCTAAGTGTGAAAGATTCAATTTAGATGGTGGTTTTATTTCAAGTGATTTAGTTTACTTGTCAATTTTAATTAGTGATTTGATTTGGTTTGAATGAACCTACACTTAGTGACTAAATGTTATGAAGAGAAGAAAGAGAGAAAGAGCTTTCTTTAATCCCTACCTTAAGTGATTTTTAAGGTAGATTCATTAATTAAATTCTCTTTAATGAATGATCTATTATGTGTTTTAATTAACCATAAGTTTAGATTTGCTCTAAATAGCCTTATTCAATAAGAAACGCATCTTAGGGTTAGTTAGAATGGATTACTATCACATAACACACATCCATTCATTTCTTTCCACCATGTATCCCATTTATATGAATAATCCTAAGCATACCTATATATGAAATGCAAATCTTAACACACTTTAATGATGAATGTAAAGGGATGTGATTTAAAATTTTAAATATTCCATTTGTTAATTGGATCATTTATGCATTTCTTTATTATGTAGAAAAGAGGGATTTCTCATCCATTAGCTAAATGCATATCCACATGTATAAAAGTAATAAGTGAGTACGATGCATTATTTTCTACCCCAAGTGCGTAAGTTACAAGACCTACTTAGGGATACTTAAATTCTCGTAACCCCGGGATGTCCAGACTAATGTACCACTTATCTTAGATACATGTAGATATACAAAAAGAACCAAATGGGTAAGGAATCATGCAAGAGATTATGAATGCATGATTTCATATTCTTAATTTAGCCAACACATGCAATTTGACAAAAAAGGAAACATTTTTATTTAATTAATTTTTGAAAGAAATGAATGCATGATTTCATATGGAAAATAATACTTTGCATGATTAGAAACAAATAAAGGAATATAAGCACATGACTTCATTCACCCCAGTTAATTCATAAGGACAATCATATGAAATAAAATCATTTAAAATTAATCAAAATTCCTTAGGGAGATTTTCATCTTTGAATTTGATTTAACGTAGGAAATATGAGAAAGGTTTGCTAATCTTAACACATTCCTCCCATGTATGAATTAGTTTGGTTTAACTTAGAACAATTAGGTTGATTTTATGTTTTGATTAGGTTAAGGTGTGAATTAAATCCATTAATTACCCTTGCATATACCACTTTAACATAATTATCCAAGTAATTATGAACCAACATATGATATGCAACCATATGGAAATCAGCAATGCACCTAAGATATGAAGGGGTCTAATGCAATTGGCTCACAATTATTGATTAATTAAGCTAAAGGGTTTGGTTAAGTGCTTTTATAACCCTCCTACACATGTAGTTTGATTATAATTACCTTTGGAATTCTATTAGGTTATTGAACGCCTAAGGATCTACCCAAAAATTAAAAGATTGAGTTCTGGAATGATTTGGTTTTGAATTTGATTAATTAAACTATTTAAAGAAGTGATTAAGTCATTAATTAATTGTAAATTGATTAAGTGTTTATTCGAATGAAATAAACTTAGGGGAAAAGATTGGAAAAGAGGTCCTCATCTCATTCCCTATGTCCATTCACTGTTACATAATGATGGAAAGTTTAATTAATGAATTTATCATTGTTTAACAATGTTAATTAATCATTTAATTAATTAAGATAGTGACTAAGAATGAAACAAGCAATTCTCCTAATTAATCAAGCAATAAATTTCAAGAAAATTATAGGAGACAGAGGTCTTTCCACTAATCATTCTCAAAAAATTTGGAATTAATTGCTAGAGTACTTAGAGGGTAATTAGCTTAATTATATTTCTAATAAAACTTAAATTGAGTCAAAATCATTATTCAAAATTAATTGATTTTAACTTTATATTATTCTCCTTTGAATTATCTTTAGAATCAGTGTTTATTTGTATTTTTTGATTTTTCTATAATTACTTATGAATTTTGAAAGTTTCATCATTAAAATCAAATTAATTAAGCCTAATTAAATCTCTAAACCCATCGGGCCATGTGGCGGCTGACACGATGTGCTTTCCACATGGCGTGATAGGATTGGTTATTTAAGTTATCACATTTATCGGCTGAGTCAGTTGGCGGTGGACACATCTTCTCTATGGGCCGTCTGATCTAAGATCAGTCAGTTGAGATTAATCCTGCAGTTTAGGAAGGAATTAGAAGTGATCTAGTGTGATCTGATCACAGTTGTCCATTCTAATCACATGAAATGGATGATGTATGATCCTTCTCCTTCGCGAGCGATGAGAGATGAACATAATTCATCTTTCCTCGTTCAATTCAAGCTTACCTGAGCTCAGATTGGGATCAAAATGATCCCACACCTTTGAAAGGAGGGGGATGCACATCCAACAGTGAAGATTGCATGGGATGATAATTTCCTTTGAAAAGAACCGACTAAAATTTTCCTATAGCTATAGTTTCAAGAAATTACCTCGCTGGAGGCTATCATCGATGAATCCAACGGAAGAGGTAGCTTCGTCTAGCAGAGATGAAGCCTTGTTAAAAGAATTAGGTCTTGATTTTAAGTAGTTTGCTCAGTCGATCAAGCTCCCCTTCAATGGTGATTGGCCTTGATCGAAGTGGTACTTCCTATGGCTTAGAGGCTTGGGAAATGATTTGATTGAGCTCGCCTTGGTCCAAGGATAATGTGTGCAAGGTTAATTTGATTTTGGTTGAGAATTGATTGAATTGGATCTTAAGTTCACCTCTCATGTTTCAGCTTTGAGTAAAATCAAAAATGAGAAATGAGGGAGCTCAAGAATGGCTTGGAAAAGCTTGGGGAGGCTTTCATTCAACCTCTCTAGATCTGAGGAATGGATTGCTTGTGTTTTCAGTGAGAATAAGGAGGGGGTATATCACCCCCTCCTTAGATCGAACGGTGGGTGGCTGATTTGTCATTTTGGCTCAATGGCTTGGATTTGAGGCATGGTTTAAGCTGCAAAACATTCCACATAGGTCATTTTGGGTAGTGGAGTGAGGGACAGTGGATGCCCATGTGCTTGGTGAGTGGATTTGGTGATCCAAGTGTTCAAATGTGATTGGGGAGGTTAGTTTGGCCTTACCTTGGGTCATGTTCTCCACCTTCCTTGCTGCCTATGTGGACCAATAGAAGGATGCCAAGTGGCATTGAGAAAAAATGGCCAAATTCCAAGTGAATTTGGTCATATAATACCCTTTGACTAAAGAGAAAAGTGGTAATTTTTCTATGAGTTTGTTTGGACAGATTTAAAATGATTTAAAAATGGGTTGGGCCAAATTTCAAGTGATTTGGAGTTCATTTGATTTGAATTGGTTTAATTTGACCTATTTAGGTCAAGTTATGTAAATTGGGTTAGGTTGACCAATTGGTTAAATTAGGTCAAATCATGTGTAAAGTCAAGTTCAAATGATCATTTGGAGCCTATGGGTATCATTGGCTTGGCATAATTTGGTTTTGAATTGGTTTTGGTTCATTTAGGTTCTTTTGGGTCAAATGGGTCAAGTTGACCAATTTGACCCATTTCACCCAATTGGGTTAGGTCATGGGTTGGTTTAGGCTTGGTTAATCATTTGAAATGTACTGTAAACTTTGGTTTCAATTAGTTTTGATTTGGTTTGATTTCAAGTTAATTTGACCTTTTAGGTCAAGTTGGGTTCATGGTCAATTGGGCTAGGTTGGGTCTAATTAGTTAATTGAAGTTTTGGTCAAGTTCAACAATAAATTTGGAATGAATTTGACTGATTGGTTGCAATCATTTTGGCTTAAATCAAGATTTGACCCATTTTGGCTTATTTAGGTCTCATTTGGGCTAGGTGTTAACTTGGAAAAAACCTAGGTTTGACTTTGGTTTGACCAAATTTGAGTGATTGATCATTCTATGATGATTGTTGATCACAATGTGAAGTTTGGATGGGCTTAGTTCAATCTAATTTGGGTTGGATTAGAATTTGACTCAAAAAGGTCCTTTAGGTCACTTTGGGTCAAGTGAGCCTAAATGGGTATATTGGCTTGATCAAGGCTTGATTCAAGTTTTCTTGAACTCACATAGGACTTATGATAGAAATATAAATCCAATTGCAAGTGGTTTGAAGTCAAATGGATTTTGGTTCATTTGACAATTTCAAGTCAAAAGGATGAACATGGGTTTGATTTGGGTTAGTTTAATTTTGGCTTGGTGATTGTAGTTTATATTTATATTCGAGCATATGATTGAAGGAGTGATTGTTTGAGGATAAAATCCAATGGTTTGGATTGATTTGAGAATGATTTGGCTAGGTTCAAGGATTTGACTTGAAAGGGTTTAAATTGAGTTTGGATTTGAGTTTTGAATTTATATTGATTTGATTTTGGCCATTTGAATTTATATTTCGTTTATATTTGTGAATATAAATGAAGATATAAATGGGTTATGAAAATCACGGGTTTTAGTGACTTGTAAGTTTGACTAAATTAAGGGATATAAGTCAAAAGAGGCTAACTTGGATTTTGAATTGGTTTAATTTATTTTTTGCCATTGAGGGTGAATTTCATTTATATTTATTAATATAAATGAAGGAATGGTTGATCTACAATGAAATCAACCAAGCTTGAGTTGGTTTTAAGGAGTTTTGGCTAATCACATGAAGGTAGTTCATATGGCTTAGGAAGAGATTTTAGAATTTTGAAGTTAATTATGGGTTTCAATCATTTGGAGTTTGGAATTGATTCATTATGAATTTGATTTGGAATTTGATTTTGAGAGAAATTATTTGGGGTTGATTTAGATTTGATTAAGGCTAAGTCCATAAGATAAACTCAAAGGGCTTAGGAAGGAATTTAGAGTTTGAATTTAGTGATGGATTTCAATCATTGGAAAGTTGGATTTGATTTTAGAATTTTAATTTGAATTTGAGGTTGGTTCGAAAGAAGGAAGCAAGGATTGGGTTTGGGCTATAGGGCAAGTAAGGCCTCCTAAATCCCCAACTCCTATGGCTAACTCTTATAAGTCTCTAAGGTTAGATTAAGTGTTCACCTAATCACTAGAAGTGTCTTAATACTAAAGAACTCTTATTGTCTTAAAAATTCTTATGTCTAAGATGGAGAAGTTGAGAGCTCACTCTAAAAGTGAGGACAACAAAGGGCACTCAATAGGTGTGGTGTGACTGACAAGGCATACCACATGTATTGAACGATCACAAGTAGTGACAGAAATAATCAAGATCTTAGTGCAATGCCACTCTACTTATGTCAAAAACATAAAAGAGTGAAGGAGGAATCCACTAAGGATCGAGTATGTGAGCCTTCCATTAGGGGAAAAGGCTTAAGTTATCCACTAGGGATAAGAGGTTGTGAAATTTGCCAGGGATTAGAATTTGGAATCCACTGAGAAAATTGGAAAGATTTGCATCTCACTGAAAAGAGGTTGATTGATTTGATTATTTGATTTGACTTCACTGGGGAGGTTGGTTGGTTTTTTTTAGACTTTAAATTTTGAATTTTGAGATGAACTTTGTCGATTTGCGATGGACCGCACTGAGTAGGAGCCATGTCAGCCTTGGCCTACTTCAAAATTACCAATCCGAAAGGGTAGTCTTCCAACCACATAGTAAGACTATCTAACCAAAGGGGTTCCCTTTTGGTGTACCGCAGCTATACTAGGAAGAAAGCGTAGTAGACTTACATCCTCCAAAGTAAAGATCAGTAGCCGGGGTGATCTGTTGATGAAGCAATGAATTGAACCCAACATAAGGATGAGTACTGAGTGAATGCCACTGGGGGACTTAAATCAGCTCAAAGATAGTCAAAATCAATGTTACTTGATTGAATTGCATTTTTTTTAATTTCACTTGCTTTACTTTGATGGATCCCCTCAATTTGTGATGGATCCACTAAGAAAGGGCTAATATCAGCCTAGACATGTCTTAGACTTATTAATCCAAAGGGACAGTTTACTGACTATGGGGTAGAACTAACCAACCAAAGGGGTGTCTTTTAATTTGCAATGATCAAGTTACGAAGAAAGAATAGGGACTCACATCTTTCCTAAATAAGGAGCCATTGGAGAGATGCATTAGTAAGGTAACATGTCAACCCGACCTAGGGCTGCCCGTCAGTTTATGATAGTTATGCTAGAAAGAATGCATAGTAGACTTACACCTTCCAAAGCGAAATGACCATCGGGGAAACCTGTTTGTGGTAAAATAGATTGAACCCGACCTAAGAATGACTACTGAGAGAGGGTCAACCTGGGAACTTCTCAACTCAAGTATAGTCAAATAATTCCTATAGGGAGTTTTGCTAACTTTGCCTAAAGATAGGATGCTTGCTTGGGAAAGGGGTCGCTGGGGGCTTGAATTCCTAATCCCCAAGCAAATAAATTTGTTTGTTTGTTTATCATGGATCATGTTGGTTTGTGAGGGATCACACTGAGAAGGAACTTATATCAGCCTAGACCTATCTTAGATTTACTGGTCCAAGGGAATCTGTACATCCGTTAAACAAATTCTCAAACAATAAGGGTGGTTACTAGGAAAGGGGGACTGTCCAATCTAAGAGTAGCCCAGGTAATGTCTAAATGGGGTCACAAAGGATGTGACATAAGTAGAGTGCCCACAGGGGAGGGGCCACTAAGGGCTTTATTTAAAACCCAAAAGAAGATAATGTCTATAGGTATTCAATGGCCAACTTAATGAGAAAGCATGGGGACTCATATCTGCCAAGAGTGGGGTATCCATCGGGTGAGTTGCTGTCAGTATAGTGAACATCAACCAACCTATGGTGCCCATTAGTTTACGATAATCAGCCTATGAAGAAAGCATCGAGGACTCATATCCTCTACAGTTGCCGGGATAGTCATAGGCGGTGTTGCTCGATCTAGGAGACAGTGAATACCATTGGGGGACTTATATCAACTCAAAAGTAGTTGAGAGGAAAGGAACCTCTAGGGGACTTATCCTAAGCCTCAAAATATACTCGACCTAGTTAGTGCATGATGGTTAGTTTGAGAAGAAAGCATATAGGCTTACATCCTCTTAAACAAAGTCAACACGGGGTAGCTTACTGGCTGCACAATGATGTCAAAAAAACTAACAAGGTACTCATTAGTTTGCGATGGTCAAGTTAAGAAGAAAGCATGAGGACTCACATCTGCCAGACAAGTGACCACTAGGGTGATAAACTAGCAAATTAACACGTCGGCCTAATCTAGTGCAGCTAATGAGTGAGTGTCATAGGGGGCTTGCTCCCACATCAAAATAGCTCGAGATAAAAGATGTGTTTGTGCTTGTGTTTATGTAAGAAGGATAGGATGCCTCTTGGGTTATCTTATACCTACCCTATACACATCGTGGTGGATTCACAAACAAGCAAATAATGCTTCGAATGAAGAGAATATTTTGATGAATTGGAATAGAATTTTTGAAGATAATTATTTTTAAAAATGATTTTATTGATAATATTTCTTCAAATAGAGCCCTTTGATTGGAAGAATCAAGGGTTCATCTTTATAATTAATAAGTTGATAAGATCCTCCTTGGTAGGCCTTTTCTATGACAAAAGGGCTTTCCCAAGTGAGTTTAAACTTGTCTCCCATCTTTTGAAGGGTAATAATCGATCTCTTTAGAACTAAAATAAGCTCTCCTACTTGAAAATCTCTAGGGAGGACTAGCTTGTTGTGAGATTTGAATCATCTTGGCTTTGTACAACTCGAGGTTCCGATATGCCCGTAGGCATCTCTCCTCCAAACCTTTGAGCTCTTCTAACTGCAACCTAGTGTTCTACTCTGTAGTGATTTTACTACCCATTGCTATCCTTAGTGATCAGAGTTGAACTTCTAAGGATAGAATGGCTTTAGACCCATACAATAAAGAGAATGAAGTAGATTGGGTTGGAGTTTTGTATGTGGTGTGGTATGCCCACAAAGCTTCAACTAGCTGTTCATGCCACAGTCGCTTGTTGTCATCAAGTGTCTTCTTTAGTATCTGGATGAGAGTTTTTTTTAATGCTTCTGTTAGGCCATTCGCCCTGGGATAGTAGATAGTGGAGTATCTCCAATCTATAATGTGTCTCTTAGTGAAGTTATTTATTTTGGTGCTCTTGAATGTAGTACCATTATTGGATATAATTCATTAAGGCACCCCGAACCTATATACGATATGGTTCCTGAAGAACTGGAGCACATGCTAAGTTGTGACCTCTCTAAGTGGGATTTCATCAGCTAACTTTGAAAAGTAATTGGTGGTAGCTAGGTTGAACTAATGATTAGAAGAAGAAGGATCAATTGGACCCACTATGTTAGTATCCCAACACTCAAATGGCCATAAGACCAGTGTAGGTTGTAGAATGTTGGGTGGTTGATGTAAGACCATACCGTGCAACTGACATTAGTGGCATCTCCTAGCTACATCTATGTAGTTTGTAATCATCACGGGCCAGTAATATACTAGTCTTTTGATCTTTGCCTTCATCTTCAGACCAGATTGATGTGCTCCACATAGACATAAATGCACCTAGGTCACAATCTTACGTGCTTCATGTTTTTCTAAATAACATAACCATATTTTATTGAAAGACCATCGGTATAAAGTGCCATTCATGAGAGCATAGGAGAGAGCTCTCTGCTTCATCAGATGGACTTGTGATTTCTCTTGAGGTAGTTTACCTCTAATCAAGTAATCTATAAATGGTTGCCTCCAATCCAGCTTCTCATCTTTTTTGATGATGGCAACCTCTCCTACAAGAGAGAGTTTTTTGACGAGTTCAACATTAATAAAGAATAGGACATGTCTATTTTGGACCTTTATTGGAATGGACTCATCCTCCGGACATGCCAACTCTTTGGTCAGTTTGGCCAAAGAATATGCTATTGCATTATCTCCTCGAGAAATCTTGTAGATGGTGACCTCAAGGATTTGGGCCAACAGCTTCATGGTGTACTCATGATAGTGATGAAGTTTAGGTTTTAGGACCTTGTAGGACCCAACAATCTGGTTGATGATTAGCTGAGAATCCCCGTATATATTGATGTGTTTGACACAAAGTGTGATAGCTAACTCCAGACAGGTAATCAAAACCTCATACTCAGCTTCATTATTGGTGCATGGATTAGAGAGATAATATGAGAATCTTATCACATCACGGCCTCGAGTTAACAGGATGATTCCTACCCCTACCTCTCTTTGAAGAGTAGATGATGGTTCTTCTTCTTTTTGAAAGGAAGCCATACCATCAAAGTACATCTCCCAATGGTGAATGCTAGTGTCCCTTAAGTTCATGATTTTCTCATTGGGGAGGTCATCACTAATCAGGGAATCAATAGGAAGTGGGTGTGCTACTAAGAAATCCGCTAGTGATTGTCCTTTCACCGTACAGAGGGGTATGAATGTGATATCAAACAGCAAAAGAATCATGGATCAACATTCCAACCTTCTAGATAACGTCAGCCATGTCATGAGTTGCTGTAGTGGATTAGTTCTTGAAATTAGATTCACCTTATGCGAAAGCATGTAATGTCATAGCTTTTGTAATGTAAAGATTAAAGCTAGGAAATACTTCTCAATAGGTGGGTAGTTTGCTTTAGTAGGGATCAGACGACGGTTAAGGTAGCAGAGAGCATTCTCCTTACCTTCGTCATTGGTTTGGGCCAACAAAGCACCAAGGGAGTCATCCAATAACGTAGTGTAGAGGATAAGTGGCTTGCCTGAGATAGGGGCTGCTAGAATTACTAGCTTTACTAAATACTGTTTGATGTCTTCAAAAGCATGCTGGCACTTATCATCCCACTTGAACTTAGCATCCTTTTTGATAAGTGCTGAAAATGGCTTGCATCTCCTCGATAGATTGGAGATAAAGCACCTTAGATATGCCAACCGCCCTTGGAACAATCTGAGTTGAGTTAAGCTCTTATGGGGTGGCATTTCTAAGATAGCCTTGATATTTTCTTGGTCTATCTAAATTCTTTGGTGTTAGACAACAAACCCAAGGAACTTCCCTGAAGCTAGTCTGAATGCACACTTTAGGGGGTTCATTTTGAGATTGAATTATATTAACCGTTCGAAAACTACTCTCAAGTCAAAGAGATGGTCTCCCTTTTTTACTTTTGACAATTAGATCATCGACGTAGCATTCTACTTGATGGTGAATGAGTTCATCAAAAATCTGAGTCATGGCTCGCTAGTAAGTAGCACCAGCATTTTTAAGGCCAAAGGGCATGACCTTATAACAAGAGATTACGATCGGGGTTCAAAAACCAGTATTCCTCTCATCCTCAAGGGCCATCTTAATTTTGTTGTAGCCAGATGACCCATCTATGGTGTTTTATTTTCATCTATGAGTAAATGAAAATAAAAATATGCTCTAGTTGGACACCACGTAGATACGTAGATGTACTTATTAGGGTAATCGAGTACGATATTGAGAAATGATATACTATCTCAAGAGATAGAAGTCACCATCTTATAATGGACCTAATCACCAAATAAGGACTCCTAAGGATAATGGGTCTTCGAATGTACTAGAGATTCTTCCCTTACTTTACATGAAAAAATAAAGTAGAGTTTATTTTAAATTGGGTTCATTAAGTTCCCTATGGAGGCAAGCCCCCATAGTTAATTACATCCTAAAGAATGAGATTCCTTAGGAATACTCTTGATTAAGGTAAAGGATCATTATCTTTGAAGATTTCAAAGATAGGACTATCAATCAATTAATTATTTTTGGAAGATCAAGTGGGATTGATCAAAAAGGAGGGAGTTATTATCGAAACCAAAGGGAGATAAGTAAGGGATGCTCATAATGCTAGGAAATCGAGCGAGCATCCCAAACTATCCTATGGTTGGGCTTTATATTTTTGAAATTTGAAAAGAATTATATGTTTGGTTTGAATTTTTATTAGAAATCTAAGACTTATAATTCCACAACACATGGTTAAGGAAATGCATAAGAGGTGAGGATTTATGCTTGTAGCCCGCAAAGGGAAACAATAATCTCGGATCCTAAATCTAGGGAGCTTTGGTGAGAGCTAAAGCACGACCTAAATCTAAGGTAAAAATGGGCATATGGTTTACCTCCACATAAGAGAATAAATCATCTGACTGTTGAACTTAGAACCGCCTAGGAGTGGCCGCCAATTAACTCCTCCTATGATTTTAAACACATGTAGGCAAGTCTTATGCTTTTGCGAGATAGCTAGGCTGTTAATTATTTAGAAAGAAGACTAAATCCTTAAACACACTCCCTAAGAGACTAGATCATGAATGGCATGAATAATGACTTAATCTAATACAAATTTTGTTATGTTTATTTTCATTTTTGGACATTTTCATTTGACACAAACCATGGGATTCATATGCCTAATGCATTAGAAGTTGGTTATGGGCCAAAATAAGCAAAAAGGAGGTATATTTCCACCATGGCTCTCAAAGGTCAAGCCATGTTCTCTGAAAAATATGGAAGCCCTCCATTAGCAAGAGTGAAGCAAGATGATTTTATGCATGATGTGAGACATACAACATCCAACTAAGGGGTTGCTAAATATTTTCTTATCTTGATTTATGTCCTAGGCTTTAGGTGAGGTTATGAGTTGTTTAATTGTAATTTTGAGTTGATTAATTGGATAAAAAATTTATTTTTTCCTAGGATGCTAAACATATCCAGGCCATTCATCAATTAATGAATAAACTAAAGAAAACCATGCCATCTTAATGCACATGCTAAACAAACATCAAAAAATTTTATAAAGCTAGCAAAAAGAATAAGAGGTTGATGTGGTTGGGCTCCATAGCACAAACCCGAAAAGAAATGTGAGTACCCAAGCTCTACCCTTATACAACCTAGATTACAAATGAATAATTATAATTTAAAATGAATTTATGTTATGGGGGTCTTCATTCTTCATTTCTTCATTCTTTATATTTGATTTGTTTCTTTCCTCTCTTCCTTTTGGCTTGGTTGGAATGTGGTTGCTCCAAAGGCTTCACATGGTGCATAAGACTTGGTTTTATAACCAATGTTCATCCTAATCTCCCATAACATTCATTTCAAATCTTAATTGCAAAATTACATGAAAATGAGAAAGGTAAATCTAACTAAACTAGAAAAATAGAGAGCAGCTAAATATGCCACAGAACCCAAGTAGTTATATGGATAAATTGGACTTAGCACCCCCACACATGGGTAACCAAGTCCACCTATCCTAATTTGGATCATGCTTAGGGGTATAAGAAACTTGCACAGCAAAAAATATTTATATTTTTATTATAGTGCCCCTTAAGCACAATCCCCTACAGAAGACATGATTAGGCTAAGATCACTAAAATCATCTACACATACACTAACATTAATCTAAAACATTACATCTCAAAATAAAATCAGGCATCAAACCACCACCTAACATAGAGCTAGAAATGGTGACTTAGCCTAATGTGTGTGCCATTTAAGGCTTGTGTGGCATGTCTTAGCTTGGCTTTAAGGTTGAAATTTTCTAAGTATGAAGGATTCAACATAGAGGGTGGTTTCATTTTAAGTGATTTAGTTGATTTGGTCAATTTTATTTTATGTTTTTATTTAGTTTGAATGAACTTACACTTAGTTACTAAATGTTGTAAAGAGATGAAAAGAGAAGAGAACTTCTCTTTCATCCCTACCTTAAGTAATTTCTAAGGTTGATTCATTAATGATTTTTCTTTGGTAAATGTTTTATTATGTGTTTTAGTTAACCCTATGTTTAGATTTTCTCTAAATAAACCTATTCAATAAGAAATGCATCTTTAGATTAGTTAAGGTGAATTACTATCACATAACACACAATAATTTATTTCTTTTCAACATGTAGATGATGCATATGAATGATCATAAGCATAGCCATACATGCAATGCAAATCTTAGCACACGTTAATGATGAATGCAAAAAGATATTATTTACAAAAATTTGGATATTCCATGAATTCATATTTTCTTATTAAGTAGAAAAGAGGGACTCTTTTATCCATTAATCAAATGCATATTTACACATATGAAAGACATAAGTGTGTACGACATCATTGTTTTCTACACTAGGGGTGTAAGGTATAAGACCTACTTGGGGCTACTTAAAGCCTCACAACCCCGGGATGTCCAGACTAATAAACCACTTTTCTTAAATACATGTGTATGTACAAAATGAAGACAAATGGATGAAGAATCATGCAAAACATTTTTATGTTTGATTTGGTTATGCAATTTACATGTATAAATTTGAAGATCCTTCTTAAGTCAAAACATGGAAAGGCATAGGAATAGATTTGAGCAAGTGTTGTGTTCTTTTCAAATGAACTATACACTTTGCAAATCCTATTCAAACCCATGTTAAGAGATGAGAAGAAAATCACATAAAACACATCTTATGCTATAATCACATGCAAGCTTATAAGTACTTATAAGAAGCATGCCTTCACTTATAATCTTTGATTTATAGGTTTTGAACATAATTTTTGATTTAATAGTGATAATAGCCACTCATATTCTTACTTTAGCCAAACATGCAATTTCACATAAAGAAAATATTTCATTTAATTGATTTTTCAAAAAGAGATGAATGCATGATTTCATATGACAAACAACATTTAACATGCTTGGAAAGAAGTAAAGTGATGTAAACACATGACTTCATTCACCCTAATTAATTCCTAAGGACAATCCTATAAGATAAGATTATTCAAAGTGAATCAAAATTCCTTAAAGAGATTTTTATTTTTGAATTTGATTTGAAAATGATTTGTGAGAAAGGGTTTGCTGGTCCTAACCCATTTCCCCCATGTGTGAATTAGTTTAGTTTAATTTTTAGAACAATTAGATTGATTTTATGTTTTATTTAGGTTAAGGTGTGAATTAAATCCATTAATTACCCCTTACCTCATTAACATAATTAACCAAATAATTATGAGCCAACATATGATGTGCAATCATATCGAATTTAAATCAGCAATGCAGCTAAGAAAGAAAGGATCCTAATGCAATTGGCTCACAATTATTGATTAATTAAGCTAAAGGGTTTAATTAAGTACTTTCATAACCATCCCACACATGTAAGTTGGATATAATTTCCTTTGAAGCCTCTTCGGTTATTGAACACCTAAGAATCTACCCAAGAATTAAGATTATTAAGTTCTGGAATGATTTAATTTTGAATTTTGATTAATTTAATTTTAAGTAATTAAACCCTAATTACAACTTGATTAATATTTTCTAAATTGAACTTAGGGAAAGATTGGAAAAAAGAATCTAATCTCATTCCTAAGTCCATTCTATGTCTCATGTGATTAACAAACTTAATTATGGATTCACTTGTTTAATAGGTTAATTAATCACTTAATTAATTAAGGGAGTGTTTAGAAGTGAATCAAGCAATTCTACTAATTAATCCAATAATAAATTCCAAGAAAATCATGGGAGGTAGAGGTCATCCCATAATCAACCCTAGGAAGTTTGGAATTAATTATTGAAGTAATTAAGAAATAATTAATATAATTACATTCCCAATAAAACTCAAATTGAGTGAAATCTACTGTTCAAAATCAATTAAACTTAATTTTATAATATCCCCCTTTGAATTATCTTTAAAATGAACTTGAGTTGCATTTTTGGATTTTCTATTTTACTTGAATTTATGAAGTTTATGATTAATGGATAATTAAACAACTAATTATAACTAATCCATGGCCATATGGATTGCTTGTGCTTTCCATATAGCGATGATGGTTATTTAAGTTATCACATAGTGCACCACATTAGTTAGCGGCACAATGCACATTCCTCTAGGCCTTCTGATCAAGGATTGAATGACCAAGATTAATCTTATGGTTATAAAGGATTTAAATTAGTGGATCTGCTCGATTTAATCAGAGTCGTCCATCCAAAACATGTTGGATGGATGGCCCATGATGATCCATCCACTAGCTGAGAGAGGAGGCCGTCCATCCTCCATGTGGATGAGCTCACTAGCTTGGTTGGATATCTAGATTTAATGGGATTACAATTTCACAAAAGACCAAGCAATTTTCAAGTTGGTTTGGTCATACCGGAGGCTATCAGACACTGGAATGCTTTGTGGAGGATGAAGCTCATTGAAGGTTTCAAGCTTCAATTTGAAGTGGATTGTCCAATTGACCAAGCTCCCCGCTAGTGTATTGTGGCTTTGATCGAAATCCCCCTTCCAGTGGCTTGGAGACTTGGAAAAAGCTTTGGGTGAGCTCAACTTGCTTCCTTGATGGTGCTTGCAAAGTGAATTTAGGTTTGTTGAAGAATTGAGTAAGTTGGAAAGTCTCCTCACCTCCCCTATTTTAGCTTTGAAGAAAATCGAGAAGGAGAAATTCAAATGAGCTTGGGAATGCTTGGGGAAACATGGAGAAGCTTGGTTTTAGTTCCTATGGCTCAATCAAATTCAAAGTATGTTGTTTGAGTTGGAATGAAGGGGAGTATATCTCCCCCTCCTTGGATCGGAGAGCCGAGAGTCATCTTGCCATTTTGATCAAATTGAGGAGATTTATTGGGTTATTTTGGTTGTTAGGGAGTCCATATGCTTTGATTTTGGTAGTGGAGTCGAGGAGAGGAGGTCCACATGTGCTAGGTGAGTGTAGGAGGTGATCCAAGTGGAGAATTTTCATTGGAGGGGTCAATTTGTCCTTGGGTTGGGTCATGGCTGACCCAAACCCATTGGGTCATGTGCACCACCCTCTTTGGTGTCCAAATGGACTACTAGGAAGATGCCAAGTGGCCATGAGAAGGAATTGGCTAAATTTCAAGTGAATTTCATTGTAGGTTACCCTTTGACCTAGGCGTAAAATGGTCATTTAACCTTGATTTTGATTTGGATAGATTTGAGGTGATTAAAAAAGGGTTGTGCCAATTTTCAATGAATTTAGAGTTTATTTGATATGAATTGGTTCAATTTGACCTATTTAGGTCAAAATGGGTCAACTTGGATCAAGTTGACCAATTGGTCAAATTGGGTCAAACTATGGGTTAAGTCAAGTTCACATTGTATCCTATGGGTATCATTGGTTTGGTTAAATTGGATTTATATTTAGTTTTGGTTCATTTAGGTTTACTTAGGTCAAATGGGTAAAGTTGACCCATTTGACCCAATTGACCCAATTGGGTTAGGACATGGGTTGGTTTAGGCTTGGTTGATCATTTGAAATATATTGCAAGATTTGGTTTTAATTAATTTTGGTTTGGTTTGATTTCAAATTGATTTGACCTTTTAGGTCAAGTTTGGTTCATGGTCAATTGGGCTAGGTTGGGTCTAGTTGGCCAATTGAAGCTTTGGTCAAGTTCAATAAGTGATTTAGAATAAATTTGACCCATTGGTTACAATCAATTTATCTTAGATCAAGATTTGAATCATTTTGACTTTTTAGGTCAATTTGGGTCAACTTGGGTCAAGTGGCCAATTAGGCTAGGTTTGGCTCAGTTGATGGCTCGATCATGTTCAATCATTGATTATGAATTGGTTTAGATCAATAGTTTCAATCAATTTGCCCTATGGTGGAATTTGGCTAGTTTAGGTTTTATTTGGGCTAAGTGTTGACTTGGTCAAAGGTTAGGTTTGACTTAATTTGACCCAATTCGAGTGATTGATCATCCTAAGATGATTGTTGCTCACAATGTGAGGCTTAGGTGGGCTTAATTCAATCCAATTTGGGTTGGATTAGAATTTGGCTCAAAAAGGTGCTTTAGGTTACTTTGGATCAAGTGAGCTTAAATGGGTCAATCGACTTGATCAAGGCTTGATTCAAACTTTGTTAAACTCACATATGGACTTATGATTGAAATATAAATCCACTTGCAAGTGATTTTGAGTCAAATGGCTTTTGATTCATTTGACAATTTCAAGTCAAAAGGGTGAATATGGGTTTGACTTGGGTTAGTTTGATTTTGATTTGATGATTAAATTTTATGTTTATATTTGAGTGCATGATTGTAGGATTGATTGTTTGAAGAGAAAATCCAAGAGTTTGGATTGATTTGAGAATGATTTGGCTAAGTTCAAGAATTTGACTTGAAAGAGCATAAGTTTGATTTTAGTTAGATTTGGGTTTGAGTTTTGAATTGGTTTTGGTTATTTGAATTTATATTTCATTTATATTTATGAATATAAATGAGAATATAATGGGTTATGAGAAAATCTTTTAAATTTGGAGTGATTTAAATTTGTTCGAAGGAGTTCAATGATTTGACTTGAAATGGTTTAAGTTGGATCTTGGTTAGATTTGGATTTGAGTTTTGAATTCATTTTGGTTATTTTAATTTATATTTCATTTATATTTGTGAATATAAATGAGAATATAAATGAGTTATGAGAAAATCTATTGAATTTGGAGTGATTTAGATTTGAATTGAGCTAAGTCCATAAGGTGAAATCAAAGGCTTAGAAGATTTTGAATTAGATCATGGTTTCAATCATTTGGAATTGATTCATGATTTAGATTTTGGAATGATATAATGATTTGAGAACATTATTGGGTTGGAATTTTAAGGTTTGATTTGGAGATGACTTGAATTTGAGAAAATCAATTAAGTTGAAATTGATTTGAGTTTAAAGTTGATTTGAACTTGAAATTGGATTGAATTTGAACTTGGTTTAAATTTGAAGTTGGTTTAAATTTAAAGTTTGTCTTGAAATAAGAAATTAAGGATTTGGTTCAAGCTAAAGGGTAGGCCAAGTTTTCCCAAATAAATCATAATTTTCCTTATAGTTCTTAAGTCTCTAGTTAGGTTAAGTGTTCAAATCATAAGTGTCTTAAGACTAAGGAACTCTTAATCAGAGGTCTATGTCTAAGATGGAGAAGTTGAGAGTTCATGCCAAAAGTGAGGTCAACACCAACCATGAAGAAGAATATTGCATGAGATGAGACAATGTCCACCATTAACTCTAGTATAGGAAGTGAAAATTCATCCTTAGGACATGCCTTATTTAAGCCTCTGAAATCGACCCATGTCTAATTTGCATTTTTCTTTTAGCGGGATGACAGCTAACAAGAGTATTTTCTTGATGAAATCATTGATTAATTTCTTGACTTGAAATGACCTATTATTCGATTACTAATCGCATCGTGGTGCTTGATGGGGCTAGCATTGTTATTACTAGTTTGTGGACTACATTGAAGATAATGGCACTCTTCATAGCTCCATGTAAAGTAGTCGATTCATCAATAACCTAACTAAGTCATTAGTTTCTTCATTCAACAAAGATGTGGGTGGACCTTCTTCTATCCCGAGATTGATTTCTTTGAGCTTATCGATGGTTGAATTGATTTCTTCTTCAAATTATGGAGGTGCATCTTTGATTTGAAAATCATTAGGATCATCTGAAATTTCTAAACACACCTCCTCATAAGAGTTAGTGTGGTTTGAGAAGATTCTATCAAACTCTAGATGATTGGTGACAACTAAGCAGTAATCATCATCATCATTAGACCCAATACCCTAGTGGTCTTGATTGTGCATCCCTACCTTTGTTGTCCCACAACTTCTCAAAATACTCTGACCTGCACCTGGACCATGTGTAAGGAATCAAACCTTTCTTTGTAAGATTATAAACACAAGGCGAGTACAAGTCAAAAGTAATTCCATTAAATCTTTATGTGAATCATTCCCAAGTTCTACATCTGCTTCTTGACTTGAGGATGATGATCCCAATAGGAATCTCTTTGGCTTGACATCCATGGAAGATCTAGGGGCTTCCTTAACTACCAAACTCTTAACTTTTTGAGAAGAAAGGGGTGTTAGAGCTAAGGTTCCCAACTGCTGCCCAATGATTTTACATAATCCTGATTCGAATACATTTATGCTTTGCTTGGAGGCCTGATCTTTATCATTATCTAGCTCGAGTGTCACCTCCAATGGGACCCACTGAGAGGGGTTGGCTCGTGTGCCAATCCCATGAAACTTGTTCTCCAAGTTGGATTCTAAGTCTATGTGAATAATTGGAGTACTTATGTGAACTGGAACATAGCCCATATTGGCTAACTTAGGGGTCTTCACCTCAGGCTCTCAGATCTACCTCTGCCTCTACCTAGTGGAGGTTGAGTCATCCTACCCATATGTTCGTATGGTGAAACGAACTGTAGGTGGAATATAACATGCGGCTCTACCTCTTCGTTGATGTCCCTTTCTCGCTCACTTGTACTTTCTTTTTCCTTCTCTTTTTCTTTTTCTTTTTCTTTTTCTTCTTTTTTCTTTTTCTTTTCAAATTTTGGCCAAGTTTATGAGAATAGATGCTTTGACTTTGAGGAAGATAGTAGGTTGCTTCTTCATATATCTCAACCTTTCTAACTGAGAATGTCTTTTCATCTCCTTTGATATAGTATTCGATTCCATCTCTTCAAATCTTGATGCACTGATGAAGATAAGATGAAACCATTTTGTTCTCATGTATCCAAGGCCTATCGAACAAAGCAGTGAATGATATATTCAAATTAATTATATAGAACTTGGCTTTAGTCTTCTAGTTGCCTATTTCCAAAGGTAACACTATGGAGTCTAAAACCCTCTCACCCTATTCATTGAATCCTCTCAACATCATCCGATCTCCTTGGAGTTTAGAGATGTCAATTCTTAAATAAGCAAGGTTTTTCAAGCTCATAATATTCACTGATGCACTTGAATCAACCAATACCCTAGAGAGTCTAAATTTTCCCATATCCACTATGATGTAGAGGGGATGGTTGTGCTCCATATCCCCTTGAAGAAGGTCCTCGTCGGTGAATGTGACTCCCTGGGCTTCTCTTATGTAATGTTCCTCCTCTCCAACAACAGTCAGCAGAACTAAGTACATTTTTGGGTCAAAAAGGGCCTTGATTAAATATTTCCTCATCTCTTTAAATAAGTCAAGGGAATCATATATGCTTAATTTAGTTGGCAACATTCTTAGGTGAACGAGAACATTGTAGTCAACTCTGGGCTAGTCCTCCACAAGCATATCTATAGGTGGAGCATCCTGTGGAGGGGCTTCTTGACTACTACAACCAATGACTTGCTTTCCCTTATCTTGAGGTGCTACTCTAGGAGGTAGAACTTTGCCACTACAAATGTTGACTTCAATTACTTCATGAGATGGTTTAGTGAAAAGTTATACCCGCTCATCATGTTCACCTATAGTTTTTCTTGTAGGACCCTTGGATTAGATGATTCCAAGTCTATCTCAATAGGTAAACCCATATTATTCAGAAAAGGAAAGTTCATTTCTAAATCAGAAAGAGGATGATCAAAGTTATTATAATTATTAAGACTTGAAGAGTTTTCTAAAGGAGTAGAATAAGATAACCCATCATAAGTGGCACAGATGTAATTCAAACTAGCTTTCTTCCTAGATTTAGACTTAAAAGGAGGTACATGGTAGAAATTTAATAAAGTGGGGTGGGGATTTGATGCCCTCATCCTTTAATACAAGATGTCTACTAGAAGAAGAACTAGCTGAAGTAGGAATGTCGGTTGTAGTAGTACTACTGGAATAAGGTTGGATTGGTTGCTACTTGGCTATCCCAAACAAGTTTGGACTACTTTCTTCTCTCATCAAGTTATCTTTGGCAACTACAAACCTTCCTTGATGTTGAAGGTTAAATCCTCTTTTGTATTTCTTGATTTTAGAAATAATAATCTTGTTAGAGGTTGGATAATCCCAACCTTCTTTTATTTTGAGAGGATCACATGTATCCCCAATTACCTTAATAGAACTAGATGGTTGTTCTACTAGATATTCTTTACTATGGAACCCGACTTGTATATGCTCAATATCCTTAAATATAAACAATCCTCCAAAACATGGCCTAACACATGTGGTACAAAGTTAAGATCATTACCCTTTCACTTCCTCTTCTAATCTTGGGTAGCTAAATATCAACTTTAAAGGTTCTTAAATATTTTCTAACTTCCTCCTTAAATGAATGGTTTGTTTAATTTATCCAAAGAGTAGGTAGGTGATATACATAGGCTATGTATACCACTCAAGTATCAAATGGCAAAGGCCATGGATCTTGTTCAATAAGATGCTCATTAAAAATGGAAGCAAACTGAGAGGTCTCTCAAAATAATCTCGGCTCTTCCCCTTATCAATCTCTTGCTCTGGCTACTTTTCATAAGATTTACGTGACTTTGGCTTTAATGACTAATCACAAAAGGCAACTATTTGGCCTCCCTTGTAGAAATAGCCACCTTGTTGATTAACTTCAAATATCTTAATGGTGAAACCTTTAAGCATGAAGTGATGACCTTGAATATTCTTTAATAGAATTCCAATAGCATGCTATTTAGATAGCATGGTTTGCATTTGCTTAAATTATGTCATCTAAGAATGTAATCAATGAGAGACTCAAATTGAGCTAAGATCACCCATAGTTACCCTTTATAAGCTAAACCTCTTAATAAGAGTTGCTCCAACTTGGTAAAATCTTCAAATCATTGAGTTGAGTACCAATCAAAAGCTATGCTCACTAGGCTGCTGACAAAGAGACAGAATAATAATGCATCCTTGACCCAATTGAACTACCAAATGAATATGTTGTCAGTGTTCCCACATCAAACTTTTGAAAGGTGTCACAAAACCCTTAGGATATTGGATAGCATTGAATTCCTTTGATCTGAGTCTACTCTTTGGATCTTCTCTAGATACACCCTCCTCATTTACTAAAATCAATTGAATAATCAATTCATCATATAAACAAATCCCCTTCTTATTCCATGATGGGTTGGTGGTGGTTGTGATGGTACAACTACGATGATGTGAGCTCACCCCCACTCAACAAGTCAACTCACCTATTGGTATACTAGATGGCAATCACTTGGCGTTGTGATCACTTTCTCTTCCTCTCTTGATTTTCATGGCTTTGGGTGGAACATAGATGAACATGAATTGCGATACATGGAGTGGTGTGGTGGAACACACTACACTCTCTGACTCCCCTTATGATGGGAGGTACCAATCAATATGATCTATTAGTGACCAAGCGGGTAGCGTGCCTGAGAAAATCTCTAGGCATAGGTTCGACCAATATCTTTTCCTCTCTTGGTGATGTGGGATACTCTCCAGCCCTCTCACGATGAATCCTCACCTATTTGAGAATAACTTGCAAATCAAACTGGCATTGAATTATTATCCATAAGCCCCTACCAACTTAGCATAAAATTGTCCTAAAAGCATATGACCTCCTTCTCATCTCAATGAACATATGATCTTCCTACATCTTCCTCCACAAGGGGATGGCACCCTCGTGAGGATCAAGTTGAGTTCACCCAATCTCTTTCCCAAGCTCCAAAGGTAGGGAGGATCTACTTGATCAAGACCCAAGTGCAAGAGGAATTGGCCCATAGAGGATCTACCCACCCAAGAGCCTCTAAACTTCAACAAGAAGAAGCTTCATCATGATGATCACCTCCGGCAAGGTTAGCCATTAAACTGAGCTTAATTTCAATGTGGTTTGGTCCTTTGTGAAGTGAATCATCCCATGAAATTCTAGCCATTAGATGTAATCCCCTTTCCCTCTAGATGGTGTGGGTTGAGTTTCAATCCAATGAGCTCGGATCTTCTCCTAGAAGATGGATAGTGTCCATTCCTCACAGAGAAGAATAGGAAAGGATCAAGGGCCATCCATCTACTCTTTTTGGATTGACGGCCGTGATTAAAACACGTAGCATCCACATTTTATTTCTTCAGATCCACGACTTTAACCTCAGTCATCCTATCCTTGATCGAACGGATGAGGAGGAAGTGCATAACACCACTGCTAACACGGTGCTATGATGTGACTACTTTAATACCCAATCCCGTCATATCACGTGGAAAGTGCATGCCGCATCAGCGGCCCACGTGGCGCTGATGGGATTAAATATTTAATTAGGCTATTAAATGTTCTAATTAATCATGGAAACTTCCTAAATTCATATCTAAGCCTAGAAAAATAAAAAATATGAAATAAATTGCATTGGATATATAATTGAACATATAATATTCTTAAAATAATTTGAATGAATTTTGAATAGTGCTTTTCTCTGAATTTGGGTTTTATTGGGAATATTATTTTACTAATTACCCTCTAGTTACTCCACTGATTAATTCCAAACTTCTTGTGCTTAATTACTAGGATGACTCCTACCTCCCCTAATTTTGTTGGGATTTATTGGTGGCTTAATTAGGGAATTTCTAGTTCATTCCTTAATCACTCCCTTAGTATAATTAAGCTTAATTAAGGGCATAAATAGTGGTTTAACCCTTTGATTGAGTCAATTAAGTTTCGATTAAGGGAATAATTTTGAGATGCTTTCCTTAATATATTACTTAAACCTCCTTTTCTTTCTTAATCCAATCTTAATTAAGGGTTAATTCACTAATTACCCCCTTAATTAATTTCATAAAATTCTAAAACCTTATAGAACTCAATTAATCTATCTTGGGTAGATGCTAGGTGTTCAATAACCTAAGTACATTAAGGAAATCAAAACCCAACTCACATGTGTGAGAGGGGTTATGAAAGTACTTAAGTTAAACCCCTTAATTTAATTAATCATTAATCATGAGCCAATGCATTAGACCTTTTCTTTCCTAGGTGCATTGTTGATTTAAATTCCTTGTGTGATTTTATGTCATCTCATTGGCTCATAATTATTTGATTAACTATACTAAGGTGGTATAAATAAGGGATAATTAACACATTTAATTCACACCTTAACCTAACCCAAGCATAAAATTTATCTAATCACCTAAAAATTAAACTAAAATAATAAACATATGTGGGAATGGGTTAGGAACAGAAAACTCACCTCACATTTCTCAAATTAAATCAAACTCAAAACAAAATCAAACCTTTCTTAAAAATAACTTGATTTGCTTTAAGCTTTCTTATTTCATAAGATTATCTTTAGGAATTAATTAGGGTGAATGTGTTTACATGCTTTCATCACTTGAGTTCTTTCCTAACATGCTAAATGTGCATGTTATATGAGTTTCATGCATTTATTCTTTTTAAAAATAAAATTAAAAATGAAATATTTTCTTTATGTCAAATTGTATATTTTGGCTAAAGTAAAAATATGAATGGCTATTATTACTACTAAATCCAAAACTATTTTCAAAATCTATAAATCAAATGCCTAAAACTAAAAGTGTGCAACTTATAACTATTTATAAGCATGCATGTGGATATAAATATGAAGATGTGCATAGTGTAGTTTTTCTCCTCTTTTATTCTAGCATAGTTTTGGATAAGATTTGGAAAAGTGTATAATTCATTTTAAAAGAACATAACACTTGTCTAACCCCATTTCTAACCATTCCTATGCTATACCTAAGAAGGATAGCTACACTTGTACAAATAACTTGCATAAACAAAACAAATCAACCAAAACAAACTTTTTGCATCTTTCTTTTCCATTCATTTCTTTTGTACATATACTTATTTTTAAGGAAAGTGGTATATTAGTTTGGACAACCCCGGGGTTACGAGGCCTTAAGTATCCCTAAGTGGGTCTTATACCTTACACCCCTGGTGCTAACAATGGCACATACTCACTTATGTCTTCCATACATACATGTGTGCATGTGAAAAATGGATGAGAAAACCTCTTTCCTACTTAATGAAAATCATGCATCATAAAGAATTTCAACTTTCTTAAGTAACATTTCTTAGCATTCATCATAAAGTGTGCTAAAAATTTTCATTTGTATGTACATATATGCTTAGGATTCATCCATATGCATGTTATACATGTTCGGAAAGAAATGAAATGATGTGTGTTTTGTGATCATAATTCATTTTACTTAATCGTAAAATGTCTTTCTTTTTGAATAGGTTTATTTAGGGAAATTCTAAACTTAGGATTAATTAAAACACATAATAAAACATTCACTAAATAAAATTAAATATGAATCTTTTAGAAATTACTTTAGGGAAGGAAAGAGAAGTTCTCTCTCTCTTTTCCCTCTCTTTAAAACTTAGTGATTAATTGTAGGATTCACTTAAACCAGACAAAAAATACAAATAAAATCAACCAAAATCAACAGAAATAACTTAAATAAAACCACCCATCTATGTTGAACATCTTCACACTTAGAAAATATAAACCTTAAAGCCATAGCTAATCATACCACACAAACCTTAAAGCACATATTAGAAGTCACCATTTTCTAGCTTTAGGTTAGGGTGCATGGTTTGATATTTTTTTTTTTGTGATGTATTTTAGTCTAGATGTTAGGTGTATGTGCATAGAATGAATGGTGAGATTTAGTCTAATCATTATTTTCACAGGGATTGTTTAAGGGGCATTGTAATAAAAATATAAATGCTTTTGTTGTGTGTGTGCTTATACCCCTAAGCATAATCCAATAGGCTGTGGACTTACCCATTTTGGGTGCTAAGTCCAATATACATGCTTGGGATTTGTATTATTTGTTTAGATAATATCTATTTTGCAAGTGTTAGTTAGATTTACTTTTCCTTTTCATGTAATTTTGTAATTAGGATTTTTGGAATGAATGTTATGAGGGGATTAGGATGAGCATTGGTCATAAGATTACATCTTATACACCATGTGAAGCCTTTGGAACAACCACTTTCTAACTATCCAAAAGAAGGAACTAAAGAAGAAAGAAGAAAAGAAGAAATGAAGACCCCATAACATGAATTCCTTTTGATTGTAAATTAATTCATTTGTAATCGGGTTGTATAAGGTAGAGCTTCTGCCAATTTGTTTTGGGTTTAGCTGGTGCACCACAAATGACATTTTATTTGTTTTGTGTTAGCTTTATAAAATGTTTGTTGTTTCGTTTAATTTGTGCATTAAGATGATATATTTTTCTAGTTTCTTACTCTCTTTGATGTATGGCCTGGATGACGATTAGGCTCTTAAACAAAAATAAATCTTCTACCAAATTAAACAACTCAATATTAAAATAAATAACTCACAACCTCATTTAAAGCCTAAGTTAAAATCAAGATAAAAGAATTAGCAAACCCTTAGTTGGATGAGTATTTCTTTTATAACATCATGCATAAATGCATATTATTACACTCCCAATTGGAGGGCTTCCACCATTGCTAGAGAAATTTTGCTTGACCTTTGAGAGCCATGGTGGGAACACACCTCCCCTTCTCACTGACTTTGTCCCATAATCTTACTTCTCATGCATTAGGCGTATGAATCCTATAAGCCTGAGTCAAATGATTATCCAAAAAAATATGTAATATTATATGCATTAGATCTAGGTCATTTTTCATGTTTTTACATGATCTAGTTTCTTAGGGAGTCAGTTTAAGGACTTAGTCTCTTTCTAAATAAATAACAACCTTACTATCTTGTATAAAGCATATGACTTGCATACATAAATTTAAAATCATAGAATGAGTTAGTTGGTGGCCACCCTCAGGATATTGTAAGTCCAAGTAGTTGGGTGGTTTGTCCTCTCTTGTGTAGGCAAATCAAATACCCATTTTTGTCTTAGATTTAGGTCGGGCTTTTGGCCCTCATTAAAGCTCTCAAGATTTAGGTTCTGAGGTTGCTTCTCCCTTCTATGGGCCATAAGCATAAATCCTCACCTCTTAGGTATTTCCATAACCTTGTATTATGGAATTATAAACCCTTAACTTCTAATAAAAATTCAACTCAAATAAATAATTTAATTTCAAAAACATAAAGCCCAACCATAAGATAGTTTGAGATGCTCGCTAGGTTTCCTAGCATCGTGAGCATCTCCTACTTATCTTTCTTTAGCTTCGATAATAAATCTCTCTCTCTTTGATCAATCCCATTTGATCTTCCAAAATAAACAAATCGATTAATAGTCCTACTTGTTGAAATCTTTGAAGACAATGATCATTTATCTTAATCGAGAGTATTCTTAAGGAATCTCATTCCTTAAGGATAATTATGGGGCTTGCCCTAGTAGGAACTTAATGAACTGGGTTTAAAATAAACCCTACTTTATTTTTTCATATAAAATAGGAGAAGAATCTTTGGTACACATGCATACCCATTATCCTTAAGAGTCCTGGTTGAGGTGATTAGGTCTATTGTAGGGTGGTGACTACTATCTTTCGGGATAGTACATCTCTCCTCAATGTTGTACCGGATCACCCTCAATAAGAACATCCGTGGATCTACGTGGTATCAAAATGCATAAAAAGAAAGTATATTTCTATCTTCATTTTATTCCACATAGAGTGGAAGTATATATATATATATATATATATATATATATATATATATCTATATATATATATATATATATATATAGATATATATATATATATATATATATATATATATATATATATATATATATTCTTTAGAAATATAAAATTTCACCACAGATTTTTCTGGCAACTCCGCAGATGGTTCCTCTCTCCATCTTTGGTAAATGATCATTGTCTCCAAGTATCGATAGTGAGTTTGTACTTTGGTATGACTCCAAGACTATCTTTCTTTCCATTGGCACTTAGCTTATTTTATCCTTAAGTTAAGCTAGCAAACATCTTTAGGTGTTAGGACCTCACCCCATGTTGGTCTTAAAAACCCTATTGGGTTCCCCAACGGGAAAAAATAAAAATTGAAACAAAGAGAATTAATTAAAGACTTCCTCCTTACCATTTTCATGTTAAGGAAAGGTTCATTCTAAAATAATAAAGACAAAATAAATCCTTCATAAAAATCTAGCTTTTCAAAAAGCACTCTTTCAAAAATGCACATAATAAAATATTTTGCACAAAAATTTTCCTAAATCACCTTCATCTAACAAACTGTATGACTATTATATGTAGGATCATCTTTACAAAATTAAAATTCCAACAATCACATTTTCTAAAAAGCACAAATGAGTTTCTTCAATCAATTCATTTAGGTGAAGACCTCACTTTCAAAAATAAAATTCCAACAATTACATTTTCTAAAAGCACAAATGAATTTCTTCACTCAATTCTTCTTTTGTGAAGACCTCATTTTCAAAAATAAAATTTCAACAATCATTTTTTCAAAAGCATATAAATTTGAAGATGGGTCTTTCCATTCAATACACCCAAATGTGTTGAATGGATATTACATCTTCAAGCAAAATCATAATTTTGAAATTCCACTCAACACATTCCACATATGTTAGGTTGGAACTTTCATATTTTCAAAAGAACATATGAATATCTCCATTCAATACACCCAAATTTATTGAATTGAAATTTCATTTCCAAATAAAATAACATCATTTTGAAATGCCACTTAACATATTCTATATATGTTTAAGTTGGGATTTTCTCCTTTCAAAAAGAA
The DNA here is from genome assembly GCA_021442155.1 of Cymbidium sinense. Lineage (NCBI taxonomy): Eukaryota > Viridiplantae > Streptophyta > Magnoliopsida > Asparagales > Orchidaceae > Cymbidium > Cymbidium sinense. The sequence goes on from CM038215.1 coordinate 83,913,204, forward strand.
ATAATCACACACAAAATATACATCTTTGGAAAAAGAAATGTAATTGATTTCCATCTTACATACCCAAATTTGTTAAATGGAAATCCCCCTTTTCAAAAACAAAATCAACAAAAATAAAAATTTTCAAAATACATTTGGAACTTCAATTTAGCATACCCCATTTTGCTAAAATGAAGTTTCCCTTTTCCAAAAACAAAAATTTAAAACACTTTTGGAATGTCATTTAACATACTCAAATTTGCTAAGTGAAATTTTCATTTCACAAGAAATTTTCAAAACACATTTGGAACTTCAATTTAGCATACCCCATTTGCTAGAATGAAGTCTTCCCTTTGCAAAAACACAAAAATTTTAAACACGTCTTTTAGAATTTCATTTAGCATACTCAAATTTGCTAAGTGAAATCTCCATCCCACAAAAAAATTTTCAAAACAACTTTTATAACTTCGTTCTTTAGCATACCAAATTTGCTAAAGTGAATTCTCTATTTTCAAGACAAAACCAAAACACAAAAAAAATTTTAAACACATATTTTGGAATTTCATTTAGCATACTCAATTTTGCTAAAGTGAAATTTTCATTTCAAAAAACAAAAAGGAACACATTTGGAACTTCATTTTAGCATACCAAATTTGCTAAAGTGAAGTCTTCAATTTCAACTAAAAAATCAAAACAAAAATAAAAGAGAAAAACATTAGGATTCCCTTAGCATACTTAAATTTGCTAAGGATCCTACTTTTCAAAATCAAAATCAAAACCAAAAGAAACACATTAGGATATTCTTAGCATTCTCAAATTTGCTAAGAATTTTATTTTCAAAAAAATTTTCAAAATGAAACACACTTGGATTTCTCATTTAGCATACCCAAATTTGCTAAATGAGAATTCAATTCCTCAAATCATAAAATGATTCACAAAGAAAAATAAAGAAAGAAACAAAAAGGAGAAATTGTTTTCAAACATCTCGATTAGCATACCCAAATTTGCTAAGTAAATTCCAAAAATCTCAAATCCAAAAGAAAAGCAAATTGACCCTTTACTTTAACATACCTAAATTTGTTAAATAAAAAGTCCTCAAAATCAAAATTAAAATTCAAATATGAATCTATGGAAGCATCTCTTCAAAAATATTTGAACCAATTTTCAACATGTCCAAATTTGTTGAAAATGAATTCTATATCCAAACAATTCCTCTTTCCAATCAAAATCTCGAAATCTTTTCTAAATCATTTGAACTCGACTTAACATTTTCAAAATGTTGAGTATGAGTTCAAATTCTAAATTCTAAATTCAAAGTCAACAAGAATCTGATTCAAGTTTATTTTCAACATTGCAGACTTCTGTTCAGCATCAATTTCAGTTGATAGAAATGGTTGCACCCAAGTATGTGTTTACCTTTTCCCATGGGATGGACTTGACCGATTAGCCGCCCTCTGTCGATTACACCCACCTCAATCATTTTGGATGAGGTTTTGAGGGACGAGGATTACCTGTGAGGGCATTCCCCTCACAACTATTAGTAGGACCACACTGGCCGGGTAGAAGCCGGTCATTCAGATTGACTTGCCATCAGACTCTGATATCCCCTCCTTAAAGAGGAAGGCAATGACAGTTTTTACAGCAGTGCTAGTGTCAGTGGCAACATCTGTGATAGCACCAGTGTGCCATGTTGTTTCCAATGTGCCCAGTAAGGGCTAGTACCCACTCATTAGCACCCTCGAAGTGTAAAGCTCCTATAATCCAAGAGATTGTCTCCCAGCATTTGAAGTCGATTCTAGTTCTTACTCCACTTGCCTCACCAAGACTTAGAGGAGGAATAAAAATCACATGATTAAGCGCATACACACGCATCACCGTGAGATGGAGACATGGACAGGAGGAGTTGCTCACTTTGATTTCCCCAGTTACAAATAACCCATTCCATCTCTCTGGTCGATAGAGGATGCTAGAGGATCCCTACTTCACCTCCACCGGCTTGATTCCGTCAGGTCCAAAGTGGGAGGTCATATGCGGCCTCGCTTAGTCCTACGCCAGTTGGGAGCTGCTTTAACGTTGAGTTTGGGGCTCAATTTGACTTAAGTTATGATGGCCTTTGTTTATCCCCCATAGCATGTGGAAGCATCGACAGGAGAGGGCCAGGGAGGCCCATACTATATCATACCAGTGGAGAGAAAGATTTAGTTGCCGCCCTATTCACTCATTGATTTCTCTGATCGTCGCGCTACCTGCATCGATCATACAGATAGTATTCTACTTACAAGGACTACTCATCACAAGAGGAGAGCCCCTGTTCCGAGAGAGTCAGTGGTGTCTCCACCACACTCTACCCCCGCCCATCATCTGCTCATGTATCATCTAGTTCTCGCCAGGCCATGAAGGCCACCGGGGAGAAGAGGACCCGTGGTGATCGGCTAACCAAGGATCCCATTCCATCTACACCTACTATGGCAGGCCGAGCTCTCCCGCTTCGCCTATTGTGGTGTGGAATGAATGGCAACCCACAAGCATAGTGATCATCCTTTCACCATCACCACAAAGATTTGAGATGGTTAGCAGCAGTAGAGGGAGAGGTGGCAACCCAATTGCACATGATCAGAACCTCCTAGGAGTGTCATCCCATGAGTCGCGATGCCGTGAGTGTATATCTTCTAGTGAGTACAGCCCTTACAGGGTTGATTCTCCAATAGCAGGGGAGGTCCGGTGCCACACAGTACACGATGTGGATCCCATCACCAGTCAGTCAAAAGCATTTATGCCAGTTCCGATAGATCATTCTTCATATGACATAGTAGCTCACTATTTCATGGAAAATAAGGAGATCTGGATACGACTGGTCTGATGAGGAGAAGATCAGCTTTGATCCCAACGAAGATGATTTGTTGGGAGACTCAGCTGGGGTTTGCATGGTGGATACTAAGGGATCCCTCTTCAAAGAGTAGCAGACCATGGAAGGTGATTAGGCTGACCAAGAAGACACAGCCCAATCATCCCAACACCTCCGATATCAATTAAAATAGAAAGATGAAGGATGGGAAGATAGCATGAGGAGTTGTTAGCAGTAGTCTTAGTACATCAGAAATAAGGCCAGTTCATCTTACCACTAGTTAGCCGAGTTGGTGCATGTCTTGGACCCAGCCAAGACTTTACCTCCAATAGAGCAAGGTAGCACCAGCATGTATAGGAAGGTAGTGGAAAGTACCTCCATACATGAGAAAGATATCAGGTCTATGGTTGAGCAGTAAGTGAAGTTTGCATTTGCTCAAGCCTGAGGAGGATCATCAATTCCAAAAGGTCAGCCCTACCAGAGGAATTTGATGCAATCCAATATCCCAAGGGTTTTGTACCAGCTTCCTTCAAGAGTTTTAATGGCAGTGGAAACCCGAGGCAACACATCGCCCATTTCAGAGCTAGTTATTACAATGTTGGTGGCAATGACGCTTTACTTTTCCATCTCTTCATAAGTAGCCTAGCAGGGATAGCTTTTGATTGGATGTTGAACTTCCCAATAGTTTAGTAAAGATATTTACTAAGTTGGAGTAACTCTTTATCAAGAGGATTGTTGGAGCTCAATAAAGGGTTTCTATTGGTGATCTCATTGTAGCACAACAACACCCAGGTGAGTCTTTTGTTGACTATATTCTCAGATGTCTTAACCTGAGTATGAAATGCGAGCCACAGCTGTCTGAATAACATGCCATTCAGATTCTTCTAAAGAATATCTATGGCCTAGTCGCCTTCATGCTTAAGGGCTTCACCATCAAAAATTTTGAGAAGTTAATCAACAAGGCAGTTAGTCTACAAGGAAAGGCCAAATAGTTACCTTTTCAAGACCAATTGCCCAAATCAAAGCCATAGAGATAAGAAGAAGCAATAGTGACAATGGAAAATAAGGGAAGCAACAGCTAGATTAGTCGAAACCAGACCTCAGCCTCGCTTCCACCTCTCTACCACCATCGAGGTAGCTACCGCCATAATAGCCTCCACGCTCAGCCTCCACCATCATCAAAAGTGGTACCATACCCGCCACCAGGTAACTATGGTCCAACTACTCTTTTGGTTAAACTTAACAAGCCTTATTCATTTAAGAGGGAGGTAATTAGGAAGATCTTTAAGAATCTCTTAAAGAAGCTTGATTTTCAGCTACCCGAACCTAGGCCACAGGAGGAAGTGGGCAAAAGCCATAATCCTAACTTTTGCCTCTACCACCGTATGATAGGTCATGTTTTGGAGGATTGCTTCACATTTAAGGATTGGCTTGAACATACTTCAAGACTGGTGCTGTAGTTACCCCGAAGGAATACCTTATAGAACAACCATCTAGTTTCATTAGGGTAATACTTGGGGATACTTGTGATCCTTCCAAAACCAAAGAAGGTTGGGATATCTCCTTATCCAAAACCTCTAAAAAGATTATTCATAAGATCAAGAAACTTTCCTTATAGGTTCCTGAGTCAGCTCAAACCTCCAACATCAAGGAAGGTTTGCATGTTGCCTGAGCCAACTCAAGGAAAGGGGTAGCTCAGCAACATCAGTAGTGGTAGTAGCATGTGCCAGCTCAAGATAGCCTAGTAGCACAACCACCGACCGAGCCCATCATCCTGTCTACCGGTACAACTACCACATCAGCAGCTACCACTACTTCAGCTAGTTCTTCTACTAGTAGACATCTTGTATTGGTAGATGAGGGCATCAAATCCCTCACCCCTCTTACTTTACTTGATTTCTACTTTGTACCTCCTATTAAATCCAAGAAATTAAAGAATAAAGCTAGCTTGAATTACATCTATGTCACTTCTGATGGGTTCTCTAAATCTATTCCTAATAACTCTATAAGTCTAAACAACAACTACAATAATTGTGATCTTTTTTTTTTCTGATTCAGAGTTAGATTTTCCTACTCTGAATGCTACGGGTTAACCTCTTGAGATAGACTTGGAATCATTCGATTCTGAGGGTCTCATAGGAGAAGCTATAGGTGAGCCCGATGTGTATGTAGGACCTTTCATTACCCTTCCACAAGAGATCACGTCAACCTCAGAGTGGCAAGGTTCTACCTCCTAGCACCTCAAGATGAGGAAATAAGTCATGGTATAGAGGATTGAGAATCCACTCCATGGATGCTCCACCCTTGGATATGCTTGTGAGGATCCCAAGGTGGACTACAATGTCCTCTCTCATCTAAGAAAGTTGTCATCTAAGCATATGATGCCCTTGTCTTATCCAAAGAGATGAGGGAATCATTAATCAAGGCTCTCCTTGATTATGAGATATGCTTAGCTCAGTTGACCGCTATTGGAGAGGAGGCACATTATTCTGAAGAAGCCCATGGGATCACATTCATAAATGAAGACCTTCTTGGGGATATGGAGCACAACCCCCCACATCACATTGACATGGGCGATTCGCATCAGTGAGTTCTCATCGATCCAAGTGCATCAGTGAACATTATGAGTCTAAAGACCTTTACCTATTTGAGGATTGACATCTCCACACTCTGAGGAGATCAGATGATGTTGAGAGGATTCAACGAACAAGGTAAGCAGGCTTTAGGTTCCATAATGTTACCTTTAGAGATAGGTGACTGGAAGACTAAAGCCAAGTTTTACATAATTGATTCAAATACTTTGTTCACCTCTTTGCTCGGTAGGCCCTGGATACATCAGAATAAGATAATTCCATCCTCCCTCCATTAGTGCATCAAGTTCATGAAGGATGGGATTGAATACTGTTTCAAAGGAGATGAAAATCCATTTTTAGTTAGAGAGGTTGAGATATATGAGGATGCGACCTACTATCTTCCTCAAAACACCCTTTCTCATGAACTTGGATAAAAATCAAATTTAATAGAAAAAGAAAATGAAGAAAAGGAAAAGGGAAAAGAAAAAGAAAAGAAAAGTGAAAATCCAAGTAAACAAGGGGAATTGAAGAAGAAAAAGAGCTACATATCTCATTCCACCCATAGTTCATTCCATCATATGGACATGTGGGTGGGATGACTCAACCTCCACCATATAGAGGCAGAGGCAAAAATAGAGGTAGTTCCAGAAGTGGAAGACCCCCTGGTTGGCCATCAACCAACATGGGTTACATTCCAGTCGTAGGAGTACCCTTACTATTCACATAGACTTGGAATCCAGCTCAAAGGATGAGTCTAATATGATTAACATACCAGCCAACACCTCTCAGCAGGTTCCATTAGAGGTGACTTTCGATCCAGATAGTGATGAATACTGGGCCTCCAGACAAAGCAAAGTATTCGAATCAGATGCATGTAAAACTATCAAGCAATAGTTGAGAACTTTAGCTCTAACCTCACTTTCACCTCCAAAAAGTTAAAAACTTGGTAGTTAAGGAAGCCACTAAGTCTTTCAATGATATGAAGCTGAAGAGATTCTTTTTGGGATCATCATCCTCAAGTCCTAAAGTTGATGTAGAACTTGATGAGGATTCATTTAAAGAGTTAATGGAATTATCGTTTGACTTTTACTCACTTTGTGTTCATAATCTTATACACAAAGGTTTGGTTCCTCATACATGGTCTAGGCATAGGTCAGAGTATTTTGAAAAGCTGTGGAACAATATAGGTAGGGAAGCACAATCAAGAGCAAGACTAGGATTTGGTACAGTGGGTCAAGTCAATGATGATGATTATTTCTTAGTTGTTACCAATCATTTGGAGTCTGATAGGTTCTTTTCACACAACACCAACTGTTATGAGAATGTGTGTTTAGAAACATCATATGATTCAGATGATCTTCAAATCAAGGATGCACCTCTAGAATTTAAAGAGGAGATCCATTCAATAATTTACAAACTTAAAAAATCAACCTGATAAGAAAATCCACGACATACATCGTCATTTGAATGAAGAAGAAACCAATGACTTAGTTAGGCTATTGACTGAGTTTAAGGATTATTTTGCATAGAGTTATGAAGAGATGCCTGGATTTTCTCCTAACGTAGCAATCCATAAGCTAGCTATAGATCCTACAGCTAACCCTATCAAGCAAGCTCCTAGTCTCGTGCGATTAGAAATCAAATATTAGGTCATTTCTAAAGTCAAGAAATTGATCGATGCTAGTTTCATCAGAGAAGAAAAATATCCTACCTTGTTAGGCAATCTCTCCGAGTTAAAAAGAAGAATGGCCAAATTCATATTTGCAATTTCAGGGATTTAAATAAGGCATGTCCTAAGGATGAGTTTTCTCTTCCTATACTAAAATTAATGGTGGATCGCCTCATCTCATGCAATTTTTTCTTTCATGGATAGGTCATTTAATTATAGCCAAATCAAGATGTCTCCCAAGGATGAAAGAAACACTGCTTTCAAAACCATCAAAAATCTTTTATTATAGGGTCATGCCTTTTAAAATGCTAGTGCTACATACCAACGTCATGACTGATCTTCAATGAACTCATCCATCATCAGAGTGTTGTGTTGATGATCTAGTAAAAAGCAGAGAAAAGGAAGACCATCTCTTTGACTTGAGAGAAGTTTTTGAATGGTTAAGATAATATAACCTCAAAATGAATCTGCTTAAGTGTGTATTCGAAGTAGCTTCAGGGAAATTCCTTGGATTTATTGTTTGACACCGAGGAATAGAAATAGATCTAGAAAAGATTGAAGCTATCTTAGAAATGCCACCTCCTAAGAGTTTAACTCAACTCAGATCTTTCCAAGGATGGTGCATTAAGATGCTTTATTTGCACTATCGGGAGATGATTTTAGCACTTGTCAAAAAGGATGCCAAGTTCAAGTGGGATGACAAGTGTCAACATGCCTTTGAAGTCATCAAGCAATATTTTGTGAAGTTGTTAGTTCTAGCAGCCCCTATCTCGGGCAAGCCACTCATCCTCTACACTGCTGCATTGGATGACTCTCTCAGTGCTCTGTTGGCCAAGCCAACAATGAAGGGAAGGAAAGTGCTCTCTACTACCTCAGCCTTCATCTAATTCTTGCTAAAGCGAACAATCCACCTATTGAGAAACATTGCTTAGCTTTGATCTTTGCATCTCAGAAGCTACGACACTATATGCTTTCTCATAGAGTGAACTTGATCTCTAGAACCAATCCACTGCAGTACCTCATGACACGGCCAACACTATCAAGATGTTTGGCCTGATGGTCCATGATTCTCTCACAGTTCAATATCACATTCGTACCCCTTCGTGCAGTAAAAGGGCAATCACTAGCAAATTTCTTAGCAGACACCCACTTCTTGCTAATTCTCAGATGATCTCTGTGATGAACAAATCATAAACTTAGGGGAGGTTAACAACCATTGATGGGAGATGTATTATGGTGGTGTAGCTTCTTTCCATAAAAGGGAAGCACCACGATCTACTCTTCTAGGAAAGGCAGGGGTAAGAATAGTTCTCCTAACTCTAGACTGTGATGTGAGGAGATTCTCATACTATCTTTCCAATCCTTGCACCAATAACGAAGCTGAGTATGAGGCTTTGATTGTCAGTCTAGAGTTAGCCATCACCGTCAGTATCAAGAGAATTAACATCTTTGGGGATTCTCAATTAGTCATCAACCAGATTGTCAGGTCCTACAAGGTTCTCAAACCCAAGCTTTGTCATTACCATGAGTATACCATGAAGCTGTTGGCCCAAATCCTTGAAGTCACCATCTACAAAGTTCCCGAGCATAGAACGCAGTAGTAGATGCTTTGGCCAAACTTGCCAAAGAATTAACATGTCCGGAAGATGAGTCTATTCCAATAAGGGTCCAAAATAGACAAGTTATATCCCTTATTGGTACTGAACTCATCGAGAGACTATCTCTTGAAGGGGAGGTTGTCATTGCCTATAAGGACAACAAGCTGGACAGACAATCGCTCATAGACTATTTGAACACCAAAGAACTACCTCAAGAAAATTCACAAGCATCGATGAAAAGATAGCTCTCTATGCTCTCATTCATGGAACTCAGACCGCCAATCCTTTGACCAAATATGTTAGAAAAAAATGAAGCCCGGGGCATAATAATCGAGGTACATTCGTGTCTATGAGCATCAATCCGTCTAAAGATGAAGAAAAGATCAAGAGACTAGATACGGCCTTTGATGATGACTACATGGATGTAGCTAGAGATGCCATCAATGTCGTGCATGTGGTCCTCCACCAACCACCCGACATTCTACACCCTATATTGGCTTCATGGCCATTTGAGTGTTGGGGTATCAACATTGTATTCGACGATCCTCCTTCTTCTAAGGGTCATTCATCTTAGCATGCATTTTTTCCAAGTGGGTGGAGGCAATCCCACTTAGAAAAGTCACAGCTCAACATGTGCTTCAGTTTTTCAAGAACCATATTGTATATAGGTTCAGGGTGGCTCAATGAATTATATCCGATAATGGTACTGCATTCAAAATTACAAAGATCAACAACTTTGCCAGAAGACATGGTATAGATTGAAGATACTCCACCATCTACTACCCCAAAGAAAATAGCTTAGTAGAAGCATTCAATAAAAATCTTATCCAGATACTAAAGAAGGCTCCTGATAATAACAAGCGGTAGTGGAATGAGCAATTGGTTGAAGCCTTGTGGGCATACCCACCACATACCAAACTCTAACTCAATCTACCTCATTTTCTTTAGTGTATGGGTCCGAAGCCATTCTACCTTTAGAAGCTCAACTCCCATCACTAAGGATAGCATTGGGCAAAGATCACTATGAGTAGAATGCAAAGTTACAATTAGAAGAGCTCAAGGTTTAGAGGAGAGTCACCACGGGTGCGAACCTCGAGTTGTATACACAAAATAATTCAAGCTCACAACAAGCTAGTTAGCCTAGGTGTTTAGTAGGAGAACTTGTGTTAGCTAAGGAGACCAATGGTCCCATCAAAGATGGGAGGCAAGTTTGAACCCACTTGGGAAGGCCCCTATGTCATGAGAAGGCCTACCAAGAAGGATCTTATCATTATTGATTATAAAGGGGAACACTGATGCTTCCAATTAATGGGCTCTATTTGAAGAAATATTACCCATAAAATCATGTTTAAAAACAATTCTATCAATCAACAAAAATTTGATTCCATTTCATCAAAATCTTCTCTTCTTTTGAAGTGTTGTTTGCTTGTCTTGCGAATCCGCCATGACGTGTTTAGGGTAGGTGTAAGAGTCCCCCAACGGCATCCTATCCCTCTTTCACAACACAAACATAATCAAACACCATTACCCGACGCTATTAAATTAGGTGTGAAAGAACGAGGCATCATATTTGATTAGCACAACTAAGTTAGTGATAATCAACATCTTTCTTAGCGGAATTCCTACCATCCGCACTTCATCAAATTCCTCAAACTTAGTAGGTGTGAGATAACCCAAAGGTCCTATTCCCTTTAACACAAGCACAAAAATAAACACATATCTTTTGTCTCGATTTTATGTGGGAGCAAGCCCCCTATGGCACTCACTCATTTACCTGCTATAGGTCGGGTTTACATGCCACCTCGCTAGTATGTCACCCTAGTTTAGAAGATATGAGTCACCGAGATTTCTTCCTAACTTGACCATTGCAAATCGTGGCCTTATTAGTAGACTTACTACTAATGGTAAGCTACCCTTATAAGGGTTACGCTCACTGGAAGACACATGCTCATGACTGTCAACTACTATGGGTGGAGTGCTGCCCTTGGGGGGATCTATCACCATGGGGATAATAGAACTGTCCACTTCCCCTTCTGCCGCTACTATATCCATGATCGATTGAGGTGGTGGTGGTGATGATACAACTACGATGCTGTGAGGTCGCCACTCCCTCTTCCTCGAATCAGAAGGTCGAGTAGAGAGCTCGCCTCACCGTGGAGTAGATGAAGTCTTTGCTGTAGTTGGATCACCGGGCTTTCTCTCTCCCATGGCTTTGGGTGGAACGTAGAAAATGAAACTTTACTGGCGATAGTGGACATGGAGTGGAGCGGTGTGGTGGAGATAACACCGACTACCTGCATGTGGCTCTCTTATGATGGGTGGTACCAATATGATGTTATCGTGTGATCGCGGTAGCATGCCAATTAGGTCCCTATGAGGGCATACACACTACCGCATATCTTCTTTATTAGTGATGTGAGATAGCCCTCCCTCTCCTAATGAATCCGCTCACCTACACTGTGAGGAATAACTGATCACAAATCAAACTAGACACTGGACTGCAATCGTCCATAAGCCTTGCCTACTTGGCATAAAATTATATTGAGGCCAACATATGATCTCCTCCTATCTCTGATAGGCCTCTTGTAATGGACCGGAGGTGGAGGTGATACTGCAATCCTCCTGACATCTTCCTCCCTCTTAACCCAAAAAGGGGATGGAATTTTTTCTGAGTAAGGAAAAGAGAAACTACCCTAGGTGATCCCTCTTCTGCAACGTGAGATAATGTCTCTATTTCCTTGGCAATGTGCACATGGTTGTTGACCTCATTCTTAGGATGAGTTCTCAACCCCTTTCATCTTAGACATAGGACTCCTCTTAGAATTTAAGAGATCTTTAGTCTTAAGACATATCTAGTGATTCACACCAACTAGCCTCCCAGACTTAGAAGTGTTAGCCATAGGAATAGGTCATGCCTTAGGGGTGTTATGAAAATTTGCCTACCCTATAGCTTGAACCACATTCTTTTCTTCCTTCCTTCAAGTCAAACTCTAAATTAAATTAACATCAAACCTAAATCAATTCCAGCTTAATTGATTTTTCCCAAACTCAAATCAATGATGAAACCCATAATTGAAACCCATGATTGAAATTCAAAGTATTTCCTATGTATTTTAATCCCATCTTAAGGACATAGCCTAAATCAAATCTAAATCAATTAAAATCACCTTAATCCCCTCAGTTTGACCCAATTTGACCAATTGATCAACTTGACCTAAGTTGACCCATTTTGACCTAAATGGGTCAACATGAGTCAAATCATATCAAACCATATTTCACTCTATCATACTTGATTGAGCTATGGGAAGCCAGAGGAGTCATTACTAAGTGATCCCAAGCTTCTTAGGTCCCATTTGAATTTCCCATTTTCGGATTTCTCTAAACCGAAAATTGGAGAGCTCAAGTGGAAATCCAACTTACTCCATACTTCAAACCAACCTAATTCCTCCTTCGAGCACCCTCAGTGGATCAAGTCGAGTTCACCCAAGCACTTTCCCAAGCTCCAAAGGCAAGGGAGGGCCTACTTCGATCAAGACCAATCCTAAGTGTAAGAGGAGTTGGCCCATCGGAGGATCTACCTAATATCAGAGCCTCCAAACTTCAACAAAGCTTTGTCTCCATTAGATACTTCTCCAAGGGGAACTGTGATCACCTCGGATGAGGTTAGCCATTAAATCAAGCTTAAATTCAATATAGTTTGGTCCTTCATGAAGTGAAGTGGCATTCCATGGAATTCTAGCCATTGATTGTGATCCCCTTTCCCTCTAGATGGTGTGGGTTGAGTTTCAATCCAATCTAGCTCAATTGAGCTTGGATCTTCTCCTAAAAGATGGACGGTGTCCATTCCTCATAGAGAAGAACAGGGAAGGATCATGGGTCATCCATTCGCATGTTTTAGATGGACGGCGATTAAAAGATATAGAATCCACATTTTATCCCTTTAGATCCGTAGCTTTAACCTCAACCGTCTAATCCTTGATCGAATGGATAAGGAGAAAGCGCGTAGTGATATCGCTAACGCGGTGCAATGATGTGACTACTTTAATATCCAATCTCATCATGCCATGTGAAAGCGCATTCCGCATTAGTCCCACATGGCGTTGACGGGATTAAATAGTTAATTAGGCTATTAAATGTTCTAATTAATCATGAAAACTTCCTAAATTCATATCAAAGCCTGGAAAAATCAAAAAAATATGAAATAAATTGCATTGGATAGATAATTAAACATAGAATATTCTAAAAATAACTTGAATGAAATTTAAATAGTGCTTTTCACTAAATTTAGGTTTTATTAAAAATGTGATTCTACTAATTACCCTCTAATTACTCCACTAATTAATCTCAAACTTCTTGTGCTTAATTAGTAGGTTGAATCCTGCCTTTCCTAATTTTCTTAGGATTTATTGGTGGACTAATTAGGAGAATTACTAGTTCATTCCTTAATCACTACCTTAATATAATTAAGCTTAATTAAGGGCATAAATAGTGGTTTAACCCTCTGATTGAATTAATTAAGTTTTAATTAAGTGAATATGGGGTTTAGGAAATACTTTTGGGATGCTTTCCTTAAGATATTCCTTAAACCCCTTTTCTTTCTTAATCCAACCTTAATTAAGGGTTAATTCACTAACTACCCCCCCTAATTAATTTCTTAAAATTCTAAAACCTTCCAGAACTCAATTAACCTATCTTGGGTAGATTCTTAAGTGTTCAATAACCTAAGTACATTAAAGAAATCAAAACCCAACTCACATGTGTGAGAGGGGTTATGAAAGTACTTAAGTTAAACCCCTTAGTTTAATTAATCATTAATCATTAGCCAATTGCATTAGTCCCTTTTCTTTCTTAGGTGCATTATTTATTTAAATTCCTTGTGTGATTTTATGTCATCTCATTGGCTCATAATTCTTTGATTAAGTATGCTAAGGTGGTATAGGTAAGGGATAATTAACACATTTAATTCATACCTTAACCTAACCCAAGCATAAAATTGATCTAATCACCTAAAAATTAAACTAAAATAATAAACATATGTGGGAATGGGTTAGGAACAGCAAACTCACCTCACATTTCTCAAATTAAATCTAACTAAAAAAAAAATCAAACCTTCCTTAAAAATAACTTGATTTGCTTTAAGCTTTCTTATTTTATAAGAATATCTTTGGGAATTAATTAGGGTGAATATGTTTACATGCTTTCATCACTTGAGTTTGTTCCAAACATGCTAAATGTGCATGTCATATGAGTTTCATGCATTTATGCTTTTCAAAAATCAGATTAAAAGGAAATATTTTTCTTTATGTCAAATTGTATGTTTTGGCTAAAGTAAAAAATATGAATGGCTATTATTACTACAAAATCCAAAACTATTTTTAAAATCTATAAATAAAATGCCTAAAACTGAAAGTGTGCTACTTATAATTATTTATAAGCTTGCATGTGGATATAAATATGAAGATGTGCATAATGTGGTTTTCCTCCTCTTTTCTTTTAGCATTTTTTTGGATAGGATTTGGCAAAGTGCATAATTCATTTGAAAAGAACATAACACTTGCCTAACCCCATTCCTATACATTCCTATGCTATTACCTAAGAAGTATAGCTACACTTATACATATAAATTGCATAAACAAAACAAATCAACCAACACAAACTTTTTGCATCTTTCTTTTCTCTTCATTTCTTTTGTACATATGCTTGCATTTAAGGAAAGTGGTATATAAGTTTGGACAACCCCAAGGTTGTGAGGCTTTAAGTAGCCCTAAGTAGGTCTTGTACCTTACACCCCTAGTGTTAATAATGGTGTCGTACTCACTTATGCCTTTCATACATACATGTGTGCATGTGAAAAATGGATGAGAAACCCTCTTTTCTACTTAATAAAAATCACATCATAAAGCATTCCAATTTTCTTAAGTAACATTTCTTAGCATTCATCATAAAGTGTGATAAACTTTTCCATTTGTGTATAGATACGCTTAAGATTCATCCATATGCATGTTATACATGTTGGGAAAGAAATAAAAGGTTGTGTGTTTTGTGATCTTAATTCACTTTACTTAATCTTAAAATGCCTTTCTTTTTGAATAGGTTTGTTTAGGGAAAAATCTAAACTTAGGATTAATTAAAACACATAATAGAACATTCACTAAATAAAATCAAATATAAATCCACTTTAGAAATTACTTAAGGTAGGGAAGGAAAGAGAAGTTCTCTTCTCTTTTCCCTCTCTTAAAACTTAGTAATTAATTGTAGGATTCACTTAAACCAAACCAAAAATACAAAATAAAATCAACCCAAATCAACTAAATAACTAAATGAAACCACCCATCTAATTTGAACATCTTCACACTTAGAAAATCTACACCTTAAAGCTATAGCTAAGCATACTACACAAACCTTTTTAAAGCACACATATTAGGTTAAGTCACCACTTGTAGCTTTAGGTTAGGGCACTGCATGGCTTGATTCTTGCTTTTATTTTTATGATATATTATTTCTAATCTGGATGTTAGGGTGCATGTGCATAAAATGAATGGTAGGAAAATTTAGTCTAATCATTATTTTCTGTAGGGGATTGTACTTAAGGGGCTATAATAAAAATATAAATGCTTTTGCTGTGTAGGTGTTTATGCCTCTAAGCATAATCCAATAGGGTAGGTAGACTTGGTTACCCACATGTGGGGTGCTAAGTCCAATATACATGCTTGAGATTTGTATGGTTTGTTTAGCTAATCTCTGTTTTGCAGGTATTAGTTAGATTTACTTTTCCTTTTCATGTAATTTTGCATTTAGGATTTTTGGAATGAATGTTATGGGGGGATTAGGATGAGCATTTTCTATAAGATTACATCTTATGCACCATGTGAAGCCTTTAGAACAACCTCCTTCTAACCATCTAAAAGAAGGAACTAAAAGAAGAAAGAAGATAGAAGAAAGAAGAAAGAAAAAAAAGAAGAAATGAAGACCCCCATAACATGAATTTCCTTACTTGATTGTAAATTAATTAATTCGTAATCCGGGTTGTATAAGGGTAGAGCTCGGCTACCCAATTTTTTTTTGGTTTGTGCGGTGATGCCCGACCACAAATGGCATTTTATTCTTTTGCGTTAGCTTGTGCATTAAGATGGTATATTTTCCTAGTTTCTTCCTTATCTTGATGTATGGCCTGGATGATGATTAGGCTCTTAGGAAAAATAAATCTTCTACCAAATTAATCAACTCAAAATTAAAATAAACAACTCAAAGCCTCATTTAAATCCTATGTTAAAATCAAGATAAAAGAATTAACAACTCCTTAGCTGGATGAGTATTTCTTCTATAACATCATGCATAAAAGCATATTGTTACACTCTTGATTGGAGGGCTTCCACCTTTGCTAGAGAAACTTGGCTTGACCTTTGAGAATCATGGTGAAAACACACCTCCCCCTTCTCATTGATTTAGGCATATAATCTTACTTCTCATGCATTAGGCATATGAATCCTAAAGCCTGAGTCAAATGATTATCCAAAAATAAAAATTACATGTAATATGTTTTGCATTAGATCTAGGTCATTTTTCATGTCTTTACATGATCTAGTTTCTTAGAGTGAGTTTAAGGACTTAGCCTCTTTCTAAATAAATAACAACCTTGTTATCTTGCATAAAGCATATGACTTTCCTACATGAATTTAAAATCATAGGAGGAATTAGTTGGCCACCCCGTGCAACAGTAAGTCCAAGTAGGGTTGGTTTGTCCTCTCTTATGGAGGCAAACCAAATACCTATTTTCACTTTAGATTTAGGTCGTGCTTTTGGCCCTGGACAAAGCTCGCTAGATTATTTCTCCCTTCTATGGGTCATAAGCATAAATACTCACTTCTTAGGCATTTTCATAACCTTGTATCATAGAACCATAAGCCCTTAACTTCTAATACAAATTTAACTCAAATAAATAATTTAATTTCAAAAACATAAAGTCCAACCATAAGATAGTTTGAGATGCTCGCTAGGTTTCCTAGCATTGTGAGCATCTCCTACTTATCTTTCTTTAGCTTCGATAATAACTCCATCTCTTTGATCAATCTCATTTGATCTTCCAAAATAAACTAATCGATTGATAGTCCTACCTATTAAAATCTTTGGAGACAGTGATCATTTACCTTAATCGAGAGTATTCCTAAGGAATCTCATTCCTTAGGATGTAATTAACTATGGGGGCTTGCCCCTGTAGGGAACTTAAAGAACCTAGTTTAAAATAAACCTTACTTTACTTTTCCATGTAAGGTAGGGGAAGAATCTTTGGTACATATGCAGACCCATTGTCCTTAGGAGTCCTTGTGAGGTTTGGTAGGTAGTGACTTTATCTTTCGAGATAGTATACCTCTCCTCAATATCATACCAGATCACCCTCAATAAGAACATTTGTGAATCTATGTGGTGTCAAAATGCATAAAAAGAATATATTTTTCTATCTTCATTTTATTCCGCATAGAGTGAAGATGAAAGTATATATATTCTTTAGGAATTTAAAATTTCACCACAGTGGTGCCGCTTGATCTCACGGGTTCTAGGTGGAGAAGCACAGAGCTAGACCCTACCTCAAAGGGGGAGAATATCCCTGTTGGGGTAGCCTTCCCTTAAAGGAAGCCAATGAGTGGGTACTTTACTGAGTGATGGGAACAAGACCGTGTAGATCAACTAGCTATTATGGAAACTCTTACCTTCCTCTTTAGTGAGAGAAACTAAAATCCAATGGCATCTCAATATGGATGACTGGTTTTCCACCACCACATTCTTGCTCATAGTGGTGAGGGTTGTCCCCTCACAAGTAATTCTGGCTCCCTCAAATCCTCGGCCAAAATGTATCAAATGAGCAAAATCAATTTGGGGAAGGCTGGCCCAATCCAAGGCCAAATCCATCCCGAAGGGGAAGGTGAACACATACTTTTGTGAATCCATCTAAATCGCGAGAAAGTCGATGAGCTTGAAACTGAACTGGAACTCTGCAATTGTTGAAAACAAACTCAAATCAGATTTTATACCTTGGTATTCTACTGACTTTTTAGATTTGATTAAGAGTTTGAACCCACACTCAACAATTTCAATATGTAAAGTGAGGCTCAATGAATTTAGGAGAGATTTTGAATAACTTGGAGGAGAGATTTTGAGTTCATTTGAGTTTAGAATCCACATTCAACAAATTTGTGTACATTTAATGGGTCCTAACATTTTGGAGAGACTTTTGATGCTTCCATTGGTTCATATTTGAATTTGATTTTATGTTTGGGGACCCTCTATTTAACAAATTTGAGTATGTTAAAGAGATGGTTAATTAATTTTATTTGGGATTACTAATTTAGCAAATTTGGGTATGCTAAGTGAGATGTTTGAAAACAAATTTCTTTTTGTTTGTTTTCCCATGATGTATATCATGTGTAAATTTAAAAATGAAATCTTTACTTAGTAAATTTGTGTATGCTAAATAAAACCCAAATTTAATTTTTTTTTTATTTTGAAAATGGGATATTTACTTAGCAATTTTTTGTATGCTAAATAAAGCTCAAATGTGTTTGATTTTTGTTTTGATTTTGAAGATGAGATCTTTACTTAGTAAATTTGTGTATGCTAAGTAAAGTTCAAATGTGTTTTGATTTTTTTTTCTTTTTTTTGAAAAGGGGAATTCATGTTTAACAAATATGGTGTGTTAAATAGAAATCCAATTTGTTTCCAATTTTCTTTCTGAAAAATGAAACTCTCTTTTGATAACTTTGAGAAAGTCAAATGGAATTCCAATGTATTTTGATTTCTTTTATGATTTTTGCAAAGGAGATATCTACTTAACAAATTTGGGTATGTAAAATGGAAGTCAATCATATTTTATGTTCCAAAAAAAAACTTTTTTTGTGTGTGATTATTGTTTTTAAAAGAAGGAAATTCTAACTTAACACATGTGGAATGTGTTGAGTGGGGTTTCAAATGGTGTGATTTTATTTAAAAATAAAACCTCCATTCAACAAATTTGGATATATTGAACGAAGATGCTTATTTTCAAATTTGTGCTTTTTGAAAAGAGGAGAGAAACTCCAACTCTAATATATATTGAATATATTGGGTGGAGTTTCAATTTTATGATATGATTTTATTTCGAAATGAGATCTTCATTCAATAAATTTGGGTATATTGAATGAGGATTTTCATTTTCAAATATGTGTTTTAAAAAAGAAAAAAGAAGAAACTCCAACTTCATCATATGTGAGATATATTGAGTGGATTTTCAATTTTATGAAATAATTTTATTTAAAAATGAAATCTTCATTCAATAAATTTGGGTATGTTGAATGAAGATGTTCATTTTTTTAAATATGTGCTTTTTGAAAGATGATTTTGATTTTGATTTTGAAAAGAATCTATATGTAACAATCCTGAGGATTGTTAGATGAGGTTGAGTTATATATTTTGTGAAAATTTTTGTGCAAGTAGTTTATTATGTGAACTTTTGGGAAAGTGCTTTTGAAAAGTGATATTTTTATAAAGGATTTATTTTTTTCTCATTTGTGGAATGAACCTTACCCTACCATAGAGATGGCAAGGAAGTTAAGAAAGGTCTTTATTCATCTCTTTTAGTTAGATTTTATTTTCACCTATTGGGGGACCTAATATGGGTTTTAAGACCTACATAGAGTGAGGTCCTAAAACCTAAAGGATGTTGGCTAGTTTAGCTTAAGAATGAAATGAGCTAAGTGCCATTAGAAAAGAAGGATAGTCTCAGAGTTATATAAAATACAAATTTACTATCAATACTTGGAGACAATGATTATTTACCGAAGATGGAGAGAGGAACCATCCCCAACGGAGTCACAAGAAAAATCTAAGGTGTTTATTTTCTGTTAGGGATGAATGATGTTGGACACCACGTAGATCTTAGGGGGTACTTATTGAAGTGATCGGGTATGACATTAAGGAATAATGTACTATCTCGAAAGATAGAAGTCACCACCCTATAATGGACCTAATCTTCTAATAAGGACTCCTAAGGACAATGGGTCTTCAAATGTACCAGAGATCTTTCCCTACTTTACATGGAAAAGCAAAGTAGGGTTTATTTTAAGCCCGATTCATTAAGTTTCCTATTGAGGCAAGCCCCCATAGTTAATTACATCCTAAGGAATGAGGTTCCTTAGGAATACTCTCGATTAAGGTAAATGATCATTGTCACCAAAGATTTCAAAGATAGGACTATCAATCAATTGGTTATTTTTGGAAAAGTTAAGCAAGATTGATCAAAAGGGAAGAGTTCTTATTGAAACCAAAGGAGATGAGTAGGGAATGCTCATGATACTAGGAAGCCTAGTGAGCATCCCAAACTATCCTATGGTTGGGCTTTATATTTTTGAAGTTAAAAAGATTTATTTATTTTAATTGAATTTTTATTAGAAATATAGGGCTTACTATTCCATAATACAAGATTGTAAAAATGTCTAAGAGGTGAGAATTTATGCTTGTAGCTTACAAAGAGAAATAACATCCTCAGATCTTAAATCTAAGAAACTTTGGCGAGGGCCAGAGCATGACCTAAATCTAAGGCAAAAATGGGTATATGGTTTTCCTCCACAAGAGAAGATAAATCACCCAACTGTCGGACTTACAACTGCCTGGGGTGGCCACCAACTAACTCCTCCTATGATTTTTAAATACATGTAGGCAAGTCATATGGTTTGCAAGATGGTTAGGCTATTATTTATTTAGAAAGAGACTAAGTCCTTAAACTCTCTCCCTAAGAGACTAGATTATGAAGGGCATGAATAATGACCTAAATCTAATGCAAATTTTGTTAAGTTTTTGCTTGATTTTTGGACTTTTATTTTGACATAAGCTATGGGATTTTATATGCCTAATGCATTAGAAAATTAGTTATGGGCCAAAATTAGAAAGAAGGAGGTGTGTTTTCACTATGGCTCTCAAAGGTCAAGACATTTTCTCCAACAAAGGTGGAAGCCGTCCATTGGAAAGAGTGTGAAAATATGATTTATGCATGATATGAGACATACAACATCCAGCTAAGGGGTTGCTAAATCTTTTATTATCTTGATTTCTATCCTAGGCTTTAGGTGAGGCTATGAATTATTTAGTTTAGTTTTGAGCTGATTAATTGGATAAAAAATTTATTTTTTTCAAAGAACCTAATCGCATCTAGGTCATTCAACAATCATCAAACAATTAAGAAACTAGAAAAATCATGTCATCCTAATTGCAAAATCAAAAACATAAGATCAATCAATTTATAAAAATAGTGCAAAAGAATAAGAGGTGTATGTGCACGCAACCCTAAAAAAGAAATGTGGATTCGAGCTCTACCCTTATACAACGGATTATAAATGAATAATTACAATTAAAAAGAATTCATGTTATGAGGTCTTCATTCTTCATTCTTCATTCATCATTTTGATTTTCTTCCTTTATTTCTCTTCCTTTTGGCTTGAATGGAATATAGATGCTTCAAAGGCATCACATGGTACATAAGACTTAATCTTTTAACCAATATTCATCATAATCCCCCATAATATTCATTCCAAATCTTAATTGCAAAATTTATATTAAAATGTGAAAGGTAAATCTAACTAAACCTACAAAACAAATGTTAGCTAAACATACCACACAACCCAAGTAGTCATATGAATAATTTGGACTTAGTATCCCACACATGAGCAACCAAGTCCAACTATCCTAATTTGGACTATGCTTAAACACAAGGCAAGTACAAGTCAAAAGTAATTCCATTAAATCTTTATGTGAATCATTCTAAAGTTCTACATCAGCTTTTGGACTTAAGGATGATGACCCCAATGGGAATCTTTTCGGCTTGGCATCCATGGAAAACCTAAGGGCTTCCTTAACTACTAAATTTTGAACTTTTTGAGAAGAAAGTGAGGTTAGAGCTAAAGTTCCCAATTGTTGCTTGATGGTTTTACATAAACCTAATTTGAATACATTCATGCTTTGCTTGGAGGCCTGATCTTCATCACTATCTGGCTCAATTGTTACCTCCAAAGAAACCAGAGGGGTTGGCTGGTATGCTAATCCCATGAGACTCATCCTGAGTTGGATTCCAAGTCTATGTGAATAGTATGGGTACTCCTATGAACTGAAACATAACCCCTATTGGTTGGCGACCAACCAGGGGGTCCTCCACCTCTGGAACTACCTCTAGGTCTACCTCTGCCTCTACTTAGTAGAGGTCGAGTCATCTTACCCATATGTCTATATGATGGAATGAATTGTGGGTGGAATGTGACATGTGGCTCTACTTCTTCCTTGATGTCCTTTTCTCGTTCACTTGTATTTTCTTTTTTCTTTTCTTTTTCTTTCTCTTTTTTCTTTTTCTTCTTTTACTCTTTCTATTTCATTTGAATTTTATCCAAGTTCAGAAGAAAAGGTGTTTTGAGAATGATAGTAGGTCGCATCTTCATATATCTTAACATCTCTAACTGAAAATGGCTTTTCATCTCCTTTAACATAATATTCGATTCCATGCTTTTGAAACTTGTTGCACTGATGGAGGGAGGGTGGAATCATCTTATTCTGATGTATTCAAGGCCTACCAAGCAAAGTAGTGCATGAAGTATTTGAATCAATTATGTTGAACTTAGCTTCAGTCTTCTAGTCACCTATTTCCAAAAGTAACACTATGGAGCCTAGAGCCCTCTCGTCTTGTTCATTGAACCCCCTCAACATCATTCAATCTCCTCGCAGTGTAGAGATGTCAATTTTTAAATAAGCAATTAGACTCATAATGTTCACTGATCCACCTGGATTAACCAAAACCCTAGAATGTTTGAATCTGCCCATATCCTTGTGATGTAGGGGATTGTGCTCCATGTCCCACGAAAGAAGGTCTTTGTCTGTGACTCCACTGAGCTTCTCTTAAGTGCTTCCTCCGAGTTTGAGCTAAGCATGTCTCTAGATCAAGAAAAATCTTGATTAATGATTCCCTCATCTTTTGAATAAGACAAGGGCATCATATATGCTTAACTTAGTGAAAACTTTTTTAGGTGAGCAGGGACATCATAATCCATTTTGGCTGATCCTCCATAAGCATATCCATGGGTGGAGCATCCTGTGGAGGGGCTTCTTGCTCATTAGTACCAATTATTTGTTTTCCCTTATCTTGAGGTGCTTCCCTAGGAGGTAGAACCTTCCCACTACGGAGGTTAACTTCGATGATCTCTTGTGGTGGTTTAGTGAAAGATTTTACGCCGAAGCTTACCTACGCTTTCTCTTATATGACCCTAAAATCTATGATTCCAAGTCTATCTTAGATGTGAACTGTATTATTCGAGAAGGAAAGTCCATCAATCGAGAAGAGGAAGATCGAGTTATTATATTATTTAGATTTGAAGAGTTTTCTATAAGAGTAGATTTAGACAACCCATCAGAAGTGACACAAATGTAATTCAAACTAGCGTTATTCCTTGATTTCTTGGATTTATAAGGAGGTACATAGTAGAAATCTAGTATAGTAAGTGGGGTGAGGGATTTGATGCCCCCATCCACCATTACAAGATGTCTATTAGAAGAAGAGCTAGCTGAAGTAGAAGTGTCGGCTGAAGAAGTAGCTGCAATGGTGGAATGGAGGCTAAGGTCGGTCGATGGTTGTACTACTTGGCTATCCCAAGATGGTACGGGCTGCTGTTGAGCCCCCACTTTTCCCAAGTTGTCTTTAGCAACTTGCGAACCTTCCTTGATGTTGGAGGTTCGAGCTACCTCAGACACCTACAAGGAAATTTCTTTATTTTTGAAATAATATTTTTAGAGGTTAGTGAAAAGGAGATATCCCAACCTTCTTTGATTTTGAGAGGATCGCATGTATCCTTGAGGATTACCCTAATGGAACTGGATGGTTGTTCGACAAGGTATTCATTTGGGATAACTATGGCACCTATCTTGTAGTTATGCTCAAGCTATTCCTTGAATGTAAATCAATCCTTTAAAACATGGCCTAGCATATGGTGGTAGGGGTAAAAGTTAGGATCATTGCTCCGCCCACTTCCTTTGGCTTTTTAGGCTCAGATAGTTGAAAGTCAGGTTTGTTTAAGAGGTTCTTAAAGATTTATCTAACTACCTCCCTCTTAAATGAATAAATTTTGTTTAGTTTATCCAAAAGAGTAGGTGGATGGTAGCTACCTGCTGGCGGGTATGTGTACTGCTGCTACTATGAGTATGGCTGAGGAGGAGGAGGCAAAAGCCATGGAGGCTACCGTGGCGGCCGATAGGATGGCCTAGGCAGTGGTAGAGGGGGTGGAAGTGATGACTGTGGAGCTCGAGGCCTCTCATACTACTATCTGGCTGGTTGCTTCCCATTGTCCACTACTATTACTGCCTCTAGCTTCTTCTCATAAGCTTTCTATGGCTTTAGCTTTGATGATTGATCTGGAAATGGCAATTGTTTGGCTTCTCCTTGTAAGCTAGCTACCTTGTTGATTAACTTCTCAAATGCCTTGATGGTAAAATCTTTGAGCATGAAGGTGACCATGCCATGAATATTCTTTAGTAGAATTTTAATGTCATGCTGTTCAAACAGTTGCGGTTCTTATTTCATACTCAAATTGTACCATCTGAGAACATAATCAACGAGGGACTCACCAGGGTATTGTTGAGAAACAATGAGATCACCTACAGTCACCCTTTGTTAAGCTCTAGTAAACCTCTTAATGAAGAGTTGCTCCAACTCAGTAATAGTCTTCACTGAACTATTACAGAATTCAGCTTACCAATCAAAAGCTATACCTACTAAGTTGCTGACAAAAAGATGGAATAGTAGAGCATCACTGCCACCAACGTTGCAACAGCTGGCCCTGAAGTGCGCTATGTGATTATGTGGGTTCTCATTGCCATCAAAACTCTTGAATAAGGTGGCATAAAACCCTTAGGATACTGGATGACATCGAATTCCTCTGGGTAGGGTCTACCCTTTTGGAACTGATGATCCTCCTCTGGCTTGCGCCAGTACTTCACTCACTTACTGCTCTACCATGAGTTTAATATTTTTTCTTATATGAAGGAACTATTCACTACCTTCCTATACAAGCTAGTGCTGCCCTGCTCTATCGGAGGTAAACTCTTAAGCTGATCCAAAACATGCAACAACTCAGGCTAACCTATTTCTGCAATAGTAAGATGTACTATCGAGGCTTGGTTCTGAAGTGCCAGGACTGCTACTAGTAAATCCTCAAGCCTCTTTCCCATCATGTCAATTTGTTCATCCTTATGTTTAAGTTATTGAAGGAGGTGTGGGTCAAGTGGGCAGTATCGTCCTGCTCGCCCGCAGCACCTTCCAACCTCTACTGATCCTGAAGGAGGGAACCCCTGGTATCAACCATGTGCACTCCCGCTGAATCCTCCAATAAATCATCTTCATTTAGATCAAAATTGACTTTATCCTCCTCTAATTCAGACCAGTTATACCCTAGGATCTCCTTCTTCTCAACTAGATACTATGTTACAATATCATCGAGGGAACGGTCCAACTGTGTGGGTACAAATGATCATATTTGACCTATGGTAGGATCACTAGAGAGACATCTAACCTCCTCTGTTATTGAAGAACTGATCTTGTGAGGACTACGATCATTGGAGGATACATGTTCCTAACTATCACTAGATCTAGGTGGAGTGGTACTCCTAGGAGGATCTATAGCCATGGGGACAGTGGTACTGTCTCCTTCTCCCTCGATTGGTGTTATCTCCATACTATGCTATGGTGGTGGTGGTGATGGCACAACTACTATGCTCCAAGGTCATCATTCCCTCTTCACCATAACTAAGGCAGGAGGTCGAGCAGGAGAGCTCGACCTCGCCTCAATCGGCGGTATAGATGGAATGGGATCTCTTGGCCATAGACGGATCACCAATGGAGCTTGTTTTTCCTAGAATATTGCCTTCATGGCTTTTGTTGGAATGGTGGATGATGGAACTTGTACTGGAGATGGTGGACATGGAGTGGAGTGGTGTGGTGGAGGCACCACCAACTCTCTCTGGGCGAGAGCTCTTCTCCTATGGTGGGCAATACCCGTCAATACAATGCTATCAGTATGACCAGTGCGGGTAGCACGTTGATCAAGAAAATTGATGAGGACTGAGGATGCTGACTATCTGCTATACCGCCGCCTCTCTCTACTAGTAATCTGTACTAATACATGGGCCTCGCGGGCACTCTCTTGTCTGATGTGCGCTCCAATGATATGGGAGATGGCTGAATGTAAATCAAATTGGGCCACAGACTCTAAGTGTCCATAAGCCCCACCTACTCGATGCATAATTAATCTAAGGCCGACATACGACCTCCTCTTATCTCTGATAGGAGCCTCATATTGTACAGGTGGAGGTGAAACTAAGATCTTCCTAATATCTTCCTCTCCGTCAAATCCAGAGAGAGGATGGAACTTGTTCTCTATGATCAGAGGGGAAATTATCCTAGGTAACTCCTCCACTATAACCTGGGAAACTGCCTCTAGCTCCTTGGCTATGCGCAGGTGATGTCGTTTGATCGTGTGGCACAGGTTGCGGCACTGAGTCTTGCTGGTAGGAGCATCACAAGAACTAGACCCTACCTCGAAGGTAGGGGAGACTATCCCTAAAGACAAGGGAGCCTTCCCTTTGGAGTAACCCAATGAGTGGGTGCTAGCCCGCACTGGGGTAGTAATGGGAACCACTGAGAAAACTGGCACTAGAGCTGCAACTACTGCTGGAACTGCCACAACCTTCCTCTTCAGTGAGGGAAACTCTGAGTCAGATGGAATCTCAACATGGATGATCGATTTTTGCTTGGTCACCACACTCCTGCTGACGGTTGTAAGGGTTGCCCCCTCACAAGTGATTCTGGCCCCTTCAAAACCTCGGCCAAAATGAATCATGTGGGCAAAGTTAGTCTGTGGGAGGCTGGCCTGATCCAAGGCCAAATCCATTCCAAAAAGAAAAGTAAACGCATACTTCTGAGCTTCCATTTATAATGAACTGAACTTGAAAGAAACTGACTAAAACTGGGTTGAACTTCTATAATTTTGGAAAACAAACCCGAATCAGATTTCTATTTTAATTCATTTTAAAATTTGAGCCCACACTCAATAATTCGAATATGTTAAGTGGGGCTCTTTGAATTTGGAGAAGAGATTTTTGAATGTAGAATCCATTTTCAATAAATTTGTGTATGTTGAAAATGGGTTCAAATATTTTTGAAGAGATTGATGCTTCCATTAGTTCATATTTGAATTTGATTTATATATTTGAGGACCCTTCATTTAATATGTTTGAGTATGTTAAAGTAAAGGAGGGTCAATTTATTTTGTTTGGAATTATGATTTTGTAATTTACTCACTTAGCAAAATTTGGCTATGATAAGTGAGGTGTTTGAAAATAATTTTCTTCTTTTGCTTGTTTGTTTATGATGTGAATCATGGGTGAATCTAGAAATAGAATCTTTACTTAGCAAATTTGTGTATGCTAAATAAAGTCCAAATCTAATCTTTATTTTAATTTTAAAAGGTGAGATCTTTACTTAGCAAATTTGGGTATGCTAAATAAAGCCCAAATGTGTTTCACATTTTTTTTTTGAAAAAAAGGAGGATCTTCACTTAGCAAATTTTTGTATGCTAAATGAAAGAATCCAAATGTGTCATGTTTTTGTCATTTTGAAAACAAGATCTTTACTTAGCAAATTTGGGTATGTTAAATAAAGGATCCAAATGTGTTTGATCTTTTAATTTTGATTTTGATTTTTTTTTTTTGAAAAGAGGATCTTTACTTAGAAAATTTGGGTATGCTAAATAAAGGAATCCAAGTGTGTTTTGTTTTTGATTTGAAAAGAAGATCTTTACTTAGCAAATTTGGGTATGCTAAATAAAGGATCCAAATGTGTTTGATTTTTGTGATTTTAAAAAGAGGATCTTTACTTAGCAAATTTGTGTATGCTAAATAAAGGATCCAAATGTGTTTTTATTTTGATTTTGATGATTTTGAAAAGAGTATCTTTACATAGAAAATTAGGTAAGCTAAATAAAGAATCCTAATGTGTTTGATTTTTTTTGAAATTTTGAAAAGAGGATCTTCACTTAGCAAATTTGAGTATGCTAAATAAAGGATCCACATGTGTTTTTTGTTTTGATTTTGATGATTTTGAAAAGGGGGTCTTTACTTAGCAAATTTAGGTATGTTAAATAAAGAATCCTAATTTGTTTTGAAAAATGAAACTCTTACTTGCGAAATTTGGGTATGTCAAAATAGGAGTCAATTATATTTTATTTTTCAAAGATGAAATTTTGTGTGTGATTTATTGCTTTTTGAAAAGATGGAAATTCCAACTTAACACATATGGAATGTGTTGAGTGGAGTTTCAAATGGTGTGATTTTGTTTGAAGATAAATGTCTTCATCCAACAAGTTTGGACATAAGGAATGAACATGTTTACCTTCAAATTTGTAATTTTTTGAAAAGGGAAGAAACTCCAACTTCAACATATGTAAGATATATTGAATTGGAGTTTCAATTTTATGATGTGATTTTATTTGGAAATGAAATCTTCATTCAAAAAATTATATGGGTATATTGAATGAAGATGTTCAAAAGTGCTTTTGAAACTATGATTTTTATTTTTTTTTTGGAAATGAAAACCTTCACTCAATAAATTTGGGCATATTTAATGAGGATTTACATATGTGCTTTTCAAAAAGATGATTTTTGGTATTGTTTAGAAATGGAATCTTCATTCAATAAATTTGGGTATATTGAATGAGGATGTTCATATGTGCTTTTTGAAAATATGATTTTTGATTTCCATTTTTGAAAAGGTCCTACATGTAACAATCTTGAAGATTGTTAGATGAGGTGCAACTATTTTATTATGAGAATTTCTTTTTGAAAGTGTTTTTGGAAAGTGATATTTTTATAAAGGATTTATTCTTCTTTATTTTTGGAATGAGCTTTTACCTTACCATAAATATGGTAAGAAAAAAAATTTTAATTATCTTTTATTAAACTTTTTGTTTTCACCTATTGGGGGACTAAATAGGGGTTTTAAGACCTACACTGAGTGAGGTCCTAGAATCTAAAGGATGTTGGCTAGCTTAGCTTAAGAATGAAATAAACTAAGTGTCAACGAAAAAGAAGGATAGTCTCGAACTTATATGATGTACAAATCATCTATTGATACTTGGAGACAACAATCATTTACCAAAGATGGAGAGAGAAACCAGTCCCCAGCGGAGTCGCTAGAAAAATCTATGGTGAATTTTTATTTTTATCTTCATCTAAATGAATTAAATGAAAATAAAATAAAAATGTTATGTTGGACACCACGTAGATCTATAGATGTTCTTATTAGAGTAATCGGGTATGACATTGAGCAATGATGTACTATCTCGAGAGACAGAATTCACCATCCTACAATGGACCTAATCACCTTAGTAAGGACTCCTAAGGACAATGGGTCTTCGAATGTACCAGAGATTCTTTCCCTACTTTACATGGAAAAGTAAAGTACAATTTGTTTTAAATCAGGTTCATTAAGTTCCCTATGGAGGCAAGCCCTCATAATTAATTACATCTTAAGGAATAAGATGCCTTAAGAATACTCTCAATTAAGGTAAATGATCATTGTCTCCAAAGATTTCAAAGATAATACTATCAATCAATTTGTTATTTTTGGAAGATCAAATGGGATTGATCAAAAAGAGGGAGTTATTATCAAGACCAAAGGGAGATAAGTAGGAGATGCTCACGATGCTAGAAAACCTAGTGAGCATCCCAAACTATCCTATGGTTGGGCTTTATATTTTTGAATTTTGGAGGAATTATATGTTTGAGTTGAATTTTCATTAGAGAACTATGACTTATAATTCCATGATATAAGATCATGAAAATACCTAAAAGGTGAGTATTTATGCTTGTAGCCCACAAAGGGAAACAACAACTTGGATCAAGGATCTAGGGAACTTTGGCGAGGGCCAAAGCATGACCTAAATATAAGAAAAAAAATGGGCATATGGTTTACCACCATAATAGAGGATAAACCACCCTATTGTTGGACTTACAATCATCTAGGGGTGGCTACCAACTAACTCCTCCTATGATTTTAAATACATGTAGGCATGTCTTATGCTTTTTCAAAATAGCTAGGTTGTTGCTTATTTAGAAAGAAGATTAAGTCCTAAAACTCATTCCCTAAGAGACTAGAGCATGTAGGTCATGAACTCATGACTTAATCTAATGCAAGTTTTGTTAAGTTTATTTTCATTTTTTTGGACAATTAGTTTGATACAGGCTATGGGATTCAAATGTCTAATGCATGAGAAATTGGTTATGGGCCAAAATCAGCAAGAAGGAGATGTGTTTTCACCATGGCTCTCAAAGTTCAAGCCATATTCTCTGGCAAAGGTCGAATCCCTCCATAAACAAGAGTGAAGCAAGATGATTTTATATGCATAATGTGAAACATACAACATCCAGCTAAGGGATTACTAAATCTTTTATTTCTTGATTTATGTCCTAGGCTTTAGGTGAGGTTATGAGTTGTTAATTTTTAATTTTGAGTTGATTAATTGGATAGAAATATTATTTTTCTCTAAGAGCCTAATCGCATCCAGTCCATTCATCAATTAATAAAGAAACTAGGAAAAATATTCCATCTTAATGCACAAGCTAAACAACATCAAATAATTTTACAAAGATAGCGCAAAAGAATAAAAGGTCTTTATCGTCGGGCTTCACTGCACAAACCCGAAAAAAAATGTGGGTAGCCGAGCTCTAACCTTATACAACCTAGATTGCAAATGAATTATTATAATTTAGAAGGAATTCATGTTATGGGGGTCTTCATTCTTCTTTCTTCTTTTCTTAACTCCTTTTCTTCTTTCTTTCCTTCTTTTTATTAGTTAGGATGTAATTGGCTCCAAGGCTTCACATGGTACATAAGACATGGTCTTATGTCCAATGTTCACCTCCACTTCCCATAACATTCATTCTAAATCATAATTACAAAATTTAAATGAAAATGGGAAAAGAAACTAAAATCTACAAAACAGAGATCAACTAAACACACCACATAATCCCAAGCATGCATATGAATAAGTTGGACTTAGCACCCCACACATGGGTAACCAAGTCCACTTGGCCTATTTTGGATTATGCTTAGGGGTATAAGCAACCTGCACAGTAAAAGTATTTATATTTTTATTACAACACCCCTTAAGCACAATCCCCTACAAAAGATAATAGTTATACTTAGATCACCCTACCATTCCGTCTACGCACATACACCTTAACATCCAGTCAAAAACATTACATCACAAAATAAAATCAGGCATCAAACCATGCACCGCCCTAATATAGAGCTAGAAATGGTGACTTAGCCTAATGTGTGTGCCATTTAAGGCTTGTGTGGCATGTCTCAGCTAGGCTTTAAGGTTAAAGTTTTCTAAGTATGAAAGGATTCAACTTAGAGGGTGGTTTCATTTTAAGTGATTTAGTTGATTTGTCAACTTTTATTTGGTGATTTGATTTGGTTTGAATTAACCTACACTTAATTACTAAGTGTTGTTAAGAGAAGAAAAGAGAAGTGAACCTCCATTTCATACCTACCTTAAGTAATTTCTAAGGTAGATTCATTAGTAATTTTTTTAGTGAATATTTTATTATATATTTTAATTAATCCTAAGTTTATATTTACTCTAAATAAACATATTCAATAAAAAAGGTATCTTAAGATTAATTAAGGTGAAATACTATCACATAACTCACAGCAATTTATTTATTTCCAACATGTATACTACGCATATGAATGTATCTTAAGCATGGCTATACATACAAATGCAAAGCTTTAGCACACTTTGATGATGAATGCTAAGGAATGTTATTTAAGAAAATTTTGGATATTCCATGAATGCATGATTTTGTTTAAGACGAAAAGAGGGACTCATTTACCCATTAATCCAAGGCACATTTACATATATGAAAGACATAAGTGAGTATGGCACCATTATTTTCTACACCAGGGGTGTAAGGTACAAGACCTACTTGGGGTTACTTAAAGCCTAACAACCCTAGGATGTCCAGACTAATATACCACTTTTCTTAAATACATGTGCATGTATAAAAGCAAATGAATGAATGAAGAGTCATGCAAAAGATTTTTACTTTTGTTTGGTTTGGTTATGCACTTTACATATGTAAATGTGAATATCCTTCTTAAGCCATAACATGGAAATGCATAGGAATAGATTTAAGCAAGTGTTATATTCTTTTCAAATGAACTATACAATTTGCAAATCTTATTCAAATCCATGTTAAGAAAAGAGAAGAAAATCACATAACACATTTTATGCTATAATCACATGCAAGCTTATAAGTATTTATAAGTAGCATACTTTCATTTATGATCTTTGATTTATATATTTTGAAAATAATTTTTGATTTAGTAGTGATAATAGTCATTCATATTCTTACTTTAGCCAAAGCATGCAATTTGACATAAAGGAAACATTTCATTTATTTATTTTTTTCAAAAAGATATGAATGCATGAGTTTGCATGGAAAACAACATTTAACATACTTGGAAAGAGATAAAGTGGTGTAAGCATGTGATTCCATTCATCCTAATTAATTCCTAAAGACAATCCTATGAAATAAGATTATTTAAAGTTAACCAAAATTATTTTAAAGAGATTTTGTTTTAATTTTGAATTTGACTTGATTTAGGAAATGTGAAAAGCATTTGCTGGTCCTAACCCATTTCCCACATGTATGAATTAATTTAGTTTACTTTTATAACCATTAGATTAATTTTTTATTTTGTTTAGGTTTTGGTGTAAATTAGATCCATTAATTATCCCTTACTTACACCACTTTAACATAATTAACCTAATAATTATGAGCCAACATATGATATGCAACCACATGGAATTTAAATCACCAATGCACCATAAGAAAGAAAGGGGCCTAATGTAATTGGCTCATAATTATTAATTAATTAAGCTAAAGAGTTTATTTAAATACTTTCATAACCTTCCCACACATGTGGGTTGGATATGATTCCTTTAAAAGTCACTTAGGTTATTAAACACCAAAGTATCTACCTAGAAAGAGATTTATTAAATTCAAATTGATTTTGGAAGTTTGATTAAGTTAATCAAGTAGATCATTAGTGGGTTAATCCTTAATTAGGTTTGGATTAAGAAAGAAAGGGGGTTTAGAGAATAGCTTAAGTAAAATATCCTAAAATCATTCCATAAACCTCCTAATCACTTAAATAAAGTTTAATTATTTTAATTAAAGGATTAAGTCACTATTTACATGCTTAATTACTCTTAATTATATTAAGGGGGTGATTAGGGGTTCATTAATTAATTTCTCTAATTAACTCATTAATAAATTCCAAGAAAATTAGGCGACGTAGAAGTCATCCCACTGAACATACCCAAGAAATTTAGAGTTAATTAATGAAGCTATTAGGGAGTAATTAGGGTTATTAGGTTTCAATTAAACCCTAATTAAGAAAAATCCACTATTCAAAAGTCAATTAGAAATAATTTTATTGGATTCCTCTCTGAATTATCTTTAAAATGAGCCCTCATTTATATTTTTTGATTTTTCTACATTTAATTATGAATTTATAAAGTTTCAGTGATTAATAGGTAATTAAATTTCTCTAATTATATAACTAATCCTGTCGACGCCACATAGGCTACTGACGCGGTGCGCGCTTTCCACCCGGCGCAATGGGATTGGCTATTTAAGTTATCAAATCGGTTGTTGCGTCAGCCGATAGCACTAAGCGCTTTCCCCTGGGCCGTCTGATCAAAGATTGGACGGTCAGAATTAAGCCCACAATCATGTGCACCACCCTCCTTGGTGTCCAAGTGGTCCACTAGGAGGGTGCCAAGTGTTCTTGAGTTGGAATATGATCAAATTCCAAGTGAATTTGATCATAGGTTTCCCTTTGAACTAGGGGTAAAATGGTCATTTAGCTTTGATTTTGATTTGGGCATAATTGGAATGATTGAAAAATGGGTTGTGCCAATTTTCAATGAATTTGGAGTTTATTTGATATGATTTGGCTCATGTTGACCCATTTAGGTCAAAATGGGTCAACTTGGGTCAAGTTGACCAATTGGTCAAATTGGGTCAAACCATTGGTTAGGCCAAGTTCAAATGATCATTTGTAGCCTATGGGTGTCATTGGTTTGGTTCAATTTTATTTTTATTTAATTTGGTTCACTTAGGTCAAATGGGTCAAGTTGATCAATTTGACCTATTTGACCTAATTTGGTTAGGTCATGAGTTGGTTTAGGCTTGGTTGATCATTTCAAATGTATTGGAAGCTTTGGTTTCAATCAATTTTGGTTTGGTTTGATTTTGGCTTGATTTGACCTTTTATGTCAAGTTGGGTTCTTGGTCAATTGAGCTAGTTGGCCAATTGAGGCTTTGGTCAAGTTCAACAAGTGATTTAGAATGAATTTGACCCATTGGTTGCAATCAATTTGACTTAGATCAAGATTTGACACATTTTGACTT
Organism: Cymbidium sinense; assembly: GCA_021442155.1. NCBI lineage: Eukaryota > Viridiplantae > Streptophyta > Magnoliopsida > Asparagales > Orchidaceae > Cymbidium > Cymbidium sinense. Next base: position 83,947,413 of record CM038215.1, read on the forward strand.
TTTAGGTCAACTTGGGTCAAGTGGTCAATTAGGCTATTTTGGCTCGATTGATGACTTGGTCATATTCAATCATTGGATTGGTCTAGATCAATGGTTTCAATCAATTTGGCTTATGGTGGATTTTGGCTAGTTTAGGTTTCATTTAAGTTAAATGTTGACTTAGTTTGACCCAATTTGGGTGATTGATCATTTTAGAATGATTGTTGTTGACAATGTGAGGCTTAGATGGGCTTAGTTCAATCCAATTTGGGTTAGATTAGAATTTATCTCAAAAAGGGGCTTTAGGTCACTTTGGGTCAAGTGACTTGATCAAGGCTTGATTCAAGTTTGGGTGAACTCACATATGGACTTATGTTTGAAATATAAATCCAATTGCAAGTGATTTGAAGTCAGATGGGTTTCGATTCATTTGAGAATTTCAAGTCAAATGGGTGAATATGGGTTTGACTTTAGTTTGATTTTGGTTTGATTATTGAAGTTTGTGTGTGTATTTGTGATTATAGGATTGATTGTTTGAAGAGAAAATCCAAAGGATATTGATTTTAGTTTGATTTGCTAAGTTCAAGAATTTGACTTGAAAGGGTAAGGTTGGATTTAGGTTAGATTTGAGTTTTGAATTTGGTTTTGGATGTTTCAATTTATATTTCATTTATATTTGTGAATATAAATGAGAATATAATGGTTATGAGAAAATCTTTAAGTTCAAGTGATTTGAATTTGATTTAAGTTAAGTGCATAAGGTGACTTAGGAGAGATTTTAGATTTGGTTTTGGATATTTTAATTTATATTTCATTTATATTTATGAATATAAATGAGAATATAAATGGGTTATCAAAAAATCTTTTGAATTGAGAAAAATCACTTAAGTTAGAATTGATTTGAATGATTTGAGAAAAATCATTTAAGTTGGAAATTGATTTGAATTTTGATTTAGAATTGATTTGAGTTTGAAGTTGATTTGAATTTGGAGTTGGTTTGGATTTGAAGTTTGACTTGAAAGAAGAAAGCAAGGATTGGGTTTAAGCTATAGCTAGGCATGTTTTCCTAACACCCCTAAGGCATAACCTATTCCAATAGCTAACTCTTCTAAGTCTCTAGGGTTAGGTTAAGTGTTCACCTAATCACTAGATGTGTCTTAAGACTAAGAAACTCTTAATGTCTAGAGGAGTCCTTATAGCTTTGATGAAGAAGTTGAAAGCTCACTCCAAAATGCGGTCAATGGTAATGGCGAATAACGACCATGAAGTTATGTCGATTTTCGTTCGCCTCCACTTGAGAGGCACATATACCACATGTCCTGTTTTTTTCCATCTGAGGATTCCCATCGATTACGTTTTCGGAGTAGATGGTGATCGCCGAGTTCTCCAGCATCAACGATAAAATAAAATAAAAATAAAAGGTGATAAAATGGTCAGCATCAACAGATGATGCAACATGACGACTTCCTTGGAGGTCACCCATCATAGTACTACTCTCCCCCAAGCACACTTAATTGAAGAGTTCTAATGAAATCTGGTGTGTTGTTGCGGTCGAGCATGTTGGAGATGTGCCAAAATTGTTCTCATGTGGAACTCGTCTGTGTCATGGTAAGGCTTCAAAATAGCGAAATCGAGATACCTTAATGCGCACATTCATCTCTCGCCCAAAAAATCTTTTGGATTGGGGTCATAATGGAAAATCGGATGATCATGCACGAAGTTATGGTGATTTCCATAGGGCCTTCCACTTGAGATGCACGGATCAGCTGCATGTGGCCTGCGGCTCATGTTTTGCAGTCCGAGGCATCCAATCGATGGCATTTTCAGAGTCGATGGAAATCACCGAGTTCTTCGACGTCAATGATAAAATTAAATAAAATAAATAAAAGGAAATAAAATGGGTGGCATCAACAGATGGCCTAGTACGATGACTTCCCAAGAGGTCACCCATCATAATACTACCAAGCGCTTAAGCGAAGAGTTCTCATGGGATCTTGTGTGTCGATGCCGCCCGGATAGTCGCAAATTATTCTCATACGGAACCCATCTTTGCCGTGGGAATGCTTCGAAATAGCCAAAATAGGAGATATGAGTCCCATCAGATGTGCCTCCGACTAATATGCACGTCGTTCACCCTGCGGAGATCTTTTCGGATTTGAGTCATAATGGCGAATCTAACGATCGTGTGTGAAGTTTTGGAAATTTTTGTGTGGCCTCCACTAGAGATGCGAGACCGCAGATCAGCCATGTGGGGCATGTGGCTCATGTTTTGCAATCTAAGGCATCCAATGAATGACATTTTTGAAGTCGATGGCGATCGCCGAGTTCTCCGGCATCAGCTGTAAAATAAAATAAAAATACCATAAATAAAATGGGTAACATCAATAGATGGTGCAACACGATGACTTTCTAGGAGGTCACCCATCATAATACTGCTCTCACTTAAGCATGCTTATATGAAGAGTTCTCATGGGATCTGGTGTGCCAATGCGGTCAGGCCCGCTAGAGATTTGTCGCAAATTGTTCTCACACAGAACTCATCCATATCATGGTAAGGCTTTGAAATAGCCGAAATTAGAGATACGGGTCCCGCCATATAAGCCTATGAATCACCTACGCGTCGTGCGCCTTGCGAAGATCTTTCCAAATTGGGGTCATAACGGCTAATCGAACGACCGTGCATGAAGTTATGGTGATTTCTGTGCGATCTCCAACCGAGATGTGTGGATCAGCCACGTAAGGCTAGCAGCTTGTGTTTTGCAGTCTGAGGCATCCCATCGATGAAATTTTTAGAGTCGATCATGATCCGAAGTTCCACCAGAAAATAAAATAAAAGTAAAAGGTCATAAAATAGGCAACATCAACAGATGATGCAACACGACGACTTCCTAGGAGATCACCAATCATAGTACTACTCTCTCCCAAGCATTCTTAACTGAAGAGTTCTCATGGGATCTGATGTGCTGTTGTGTTCGCTCCCATTGGAGATGTCCTAGAAATTGTTCTCATGTCGAACCCGTCTGAGCTGCGGTAAGGCTTTGAAATAGCCAAAGTCAGAGATATGGGTCCCTTCAGATGAGCATACGGCACATCTGCGCATCGTGCGCCCTACGGAGATCTTTCTGTATTGTGGTCATAATGGAAAATCGGATGGTCATGCGCAAAGTTATGGCGATCTTCATGCGTCTCCACGAAACATAGAATCTGGTGCGCTCATATTTTGCACTCCGAGGCATCCCATCGATGACGTTTTTGGAGTCGATCGTGATCACCTAGTTCTTCTACGGATAAAATAGAAATAAAAGGAAACAAAATGGGTGGCATCAGATGCTGCAATATGATGACTTCCCAGAAGGCCACCCATCCTAGTACTACTCTCGCCCAAGCACAATTAACTAAAGAGTTCACATGAGATCTGGTGTGCTGGTGCGGCCAAGCCCGCTGAAGATGTGCCGCAAATTATTCTCATGCAAAAGTCGTATGTGCCACGATAAGGCTTCGACATAGCTGAAATAGGACATACGGGTCCCTCCAGATGCCCCTACGGCTCATCCGCACATCATGCACCCCACGAAGATTTTTTCAGATTGGGGTCATAATGGTGAATCGGATGATCGCGTGCGAAGCTATGGCGATTTCCATGCAGCCTCCACTCGAGATGCGGAATCGCCTGCTGCAAGCGGCTCATGTCAACCGAGGCATTACATCGATATTTTCGTTCGACGCCGAAGTTCTCCAATGTGAGCAAAAATAAATAAAAATAAACTAAAATAAAATAGGTAGCATCAACAGATAGTCCAATACGATGACTTCTCGGGAGGTCACCCAACATAGTACTACTCTCACCCAAGCACGCTTAACTGAAGAGTTCTGGGATCCGTGTGCTCGTGGTCGCGGTCGCCGGATATGTGTCGTAAATTATTCTCATGCAGAACTCGTCCGTGCTGTGGGAAGGCTACGAAATAGCCAAAATCGGAGATACGGGTCCCGTCAGATGTGCATACGGCTCATCTGTGCGTTGTGCGCCTCGCAGAGATCTTTCTAGATTCAGGTCATAATGGCGAATTGAAAGATCATGTGCAAAGTTATGGCGATTTCCATGCGACCTCCACCCGAGCGACGCACGCGGGTGCGCTCGGTTTTTGCGATGGACCCCATCGATGGAATTTTCGGAGTCAATGGCGATCATCGAGTTCAACAGCATCAGTGATAGAATAAAATAACAATAAAAGAAAATAAAATGGGCAGCATCAACAGATGGTTCAAAATGACGACTTCTCAGGAGGTCACCCATCTTATTACTCCCAAGCACGCTTAATCAAGAGTTTTCGGGATCTAGTGTGCTGCCCCGCGACCGGAGATGTGCCACAAATTGTTCTCATGCAGAACCCATGTGTGCCACAGTAAGGCTTCGAAATAGCCAAAATTAGAGATACATATTGGTGTTGACCGAGACGATCAACAACGCCGAACGATCACAAGCACTAACAAAAACGATCTACTCCCAAACCGGAGGTGTAGAAGGAATCAAGAGCTTAGTGCAATGCAACTCTACTTATGCCTAAGACATAAGAGAGTTAGGGAGGAATCCACTATGAATTAACTAAGTATGTGAGCCTTCCACTAAAGGAAAAGGTTCAAGTCATCCACTCAAGGATGAGAGGTTTAATTTGATTTGCATCTCGCTGAGGAGAAATTTGATTTATTTTGTTGATTTATGATTTGGTGTTCCAATGGGGATGAAAATCTGAACTCTCTGTTAGGGGAGCAAGTTCAATCATCCACTAGAGGAAAAAGAGGTTGTGAAATCTGCTGAGAGATTAGAATTCAGGATCTACTAGGGAACTGAAAAGACTTGCATCTCGCTGAGGAGAAGATGATTTATTTGATTTGTTTAATTTGGTTTGACTCCACCAGGGAGGTTGATTGGATTTGTTTTTTTTTTGTTAGTTTAACTCCACTGGGGAGGAAGGTTGATTTTGTTTCAGATTTTAAACTTTGAATTTTGAGATGAACCGGTTTAGATGGATCGTGAGTAGCCATGTTGGCCTTGATCTAGCTCAGATTTATCAATCCAAAGGGGTATTCTACCTACCATATAGTAAGATTATCCAACCAAAGGGGTGTCTTTTGGTGCGCAGCAACTGTACTAGGAAGAAAGCATAGTAGACTTACATCTTTTAAAGTAGGGATCAATCGCTGGGGTGACCAGTGGTGAAGCAACAAATTGAACCCAACCTAAGGCTGACTATTGAATGAATGTCGCTAGGGGACTTACATCAGCTCAAAGATAGTCAAAATTAGTTTCATTTTTTAATTGTATTTGAAGGATCACATTGGTTTGCAATGGACTGCACTGAGTAGGGGCCATGTCGGCCTTGGTCTAGCTCAGGTTTACCAATCCAAAAGGAATAGTTTCCCGGCCGAGGGGAGAACTATCCAACCATAGGGGTGCCTTTTAGTTTGCAATGATTAGTTTAGGGAAGGAAACTTGGGAACTCACATCTTTCCTTAGTGAAAGACCATTGGAGCAACACATTAGTAAAGCAACATGTCAACCCGACCTAGGGATTCCCATCGATTTGCGATAGTCATGCTAGAAAGACTGTGTAGTATACTTATATCTTTTAGAGCGAAATGACCACCGGGGTAACTTGTTTGTGGAAAAATAAATTGAACTCGACCTAAGGGTGACTACTGAAAGAGTGCTGGCCCGGGACTTATCTCTACTCAAGAGTAGTCAGGCAATTTGTGTAGGGAGTTTTGCTAACGCTGCCCTAAAGATAAGATGCCTGCTTGGGAAAGGGGCCACTAGGGGCTTGAATTCCTTAATCCACAAGAGAATTAATTTATTTATTTTGTTTGTTTGTTTGTTTGTTTATTTGTTTGTTTATTTATTGTGGACCTTGTTGGTTTGTGAGGGATGATACTGAGAAGGAGCATATATTAACCAAGACTTATCTCAGATTTACTAAACCAAGGGAGAATTTGTGCATCCGTTGAATGGATTCTCCAATCACATGGGTGGATACTAGAAAAGGGGGACTGTCCAATCCGAGAGTAACCCAGGTAGTGTCTAAATGGGGCCGCAAAGGACGTGATCCAAATAGAGTACCCAGAGGGGAAGGGACCCCTAAGGGCTTTATCTAAACCTTTGAAGAAGATAATTTGTATAAGTATTCGCTGGCCAACTCAAGGAGAACGTGCGGGGACTCACATCTGCCAAGAGTGGTGTATCCACCGGGTGAGTTGTTGTTAGCATAGCGAACATCAGCCAACCTAAAGTGACCGTCAGTTTGCGATAATCAGCATAGGAAGAAAGCATCAAGGACTCACATCCTTCTATAGCGGAACTGATTGTTGAGATAGTTTGTCTTCAGCTCGACAGGTGTTATCCACCTAGGATGACTACTGAGTGAATGCCACTGGGGGACTTATATCAACTCAAGAGTAGTCAAAAGGAAAGGAGTCACTGGGGGACTTATCCTAAATCTCAAATATACCCAATCTAGTTACTGCATGATGGCTAGTTCAAGAGAAAAACATGTAGGCTTACATCTCCTTAAATGAAGTCAACATGAGGTAGCTCACTGACTGTGTAGTAAGGTCTAAAAAGCTAACAAGGCGCTCATCAGTTTATAATGGTCAAGTCAGGAAGAAAGCATGGGGACTCACATATGCCAGCCAAGTGACCCCAGTTATACTAACAAGGAAGTATGTCAGCCCGACCTAGAGCAGCTAATAAGTGAGTGTCATAGGGGGCTTGCTCCCACATCAAAATAGCCTGAGACAAAAGATATGTGTTTATTTTTTGTGTTTATGTTAAAGGGAATAGGACGCCACTTGGGTTATCTCACACCTACCTTAAACACATTAGGGGATTTGCTGAAATGGTTCCATGAATGGCAATTGTGATTCCACCAAGAAAGGATGTTGATTGGGTTCACTTACACCTAACTGAGTTATGTTAATCAAAATAGGATGCCTCTTGGGTTCTCTCACACCTATTCTAGTAGCGATTGGGGAATTGTGTTCAACTTGTGTTTGTGTTGTGAAAGAAGGATATGATGCCTCTTGGGTTCTCTTACACCTATCCTAAACACGTCAAGGAAGAATCACAAACAAACAAACAATGCTTCAAAAGAAGAGAATATTTTGATGAATTGGAATAGAATTTTTTATGATAATTATTTTCAAACATGATTTTATGGGTAATACTTCTTCAAATAGAGCCCAATAATTGGAAGCATAGGGTGTTCCCCTTTACAATCAGTAAGCTGATAAGATCCTCCTTGGTAGGCCTTCTCTATGACAAAAGGGCCTTCCCAAGTGGGTTCAAACTTGCCTCCCATCTTTAGATGGCAACAATTGGTCTCGGTAGAACTAAAACAAGCTCTCCTACTTGAAAATCTCTAGGGCAGACCAGTTTGTTGTTAGATTGAATCATTTTATCTTTATATAACTCAAGGTTATGGCATGCCCGTAGGCGTCTCTCCACTAAACCTTTGAGCTCTTCTAATCACAACTTGGCATTCTGCTCTATAGTGATTTTACTACCCAATGCTATTCTTAGTGATGGGAGTTAAACTTCTAATGGTAGAATGGCTTCAAACCCATAAACTAAGGAGAATATGGTAGATCTGGTTGGAGTTCTGTACATGGTGTGCTATGCCCACAATGCTTTAACTAACTGCTCATGCCATTATCATTTGTTATCATCAAGAGTCTTCTTAAGTATTTGGATGAGAGTTTTTTTGAATGCTTCTGCTAAGCCATTCGCCCTAGGGTAGTAGATGGTGGAGTATCTCCAATTTATATCATGTCTTCTAGCGAAGCTGTTGATCTTGGTGATCTTGAATATAGTACCATTATCGGATATAATTTGTCGAAGCACCCCAAACCTATATACGATATAATTCCTAAAAAAATTAGAGCACATGCTGAGTTATGACCTAAGTGGGATTTCCTCTACCCACTTGAAAAAGTAGTCGGTGGCAGCTAGAATGAATCGATGACCTTTGGAAGAAGGAGGATTGATAGCACCCATAATGTCGGTACCCCAACACTCAAATGGCCATGAGGCCAATGTTGTATGTACAATTAGGTGGTTGATGTAGGATCACACCGTGTACCTAACACTGATGGCATCTACTAACTATGTCCAAGCAGTCTGTAATCATCGAACGCCAATAGTATCCTACTCTCTTGATCTTTACTTTCATCTTTAGACCAGATTGATGCGCTCCGCATAGACCTAAATGTGCCTTGGTGAAGATGCTATAGGCTTCTTGTTTGTCTAAATAATGTAACCACATTTGATCGAAAGACCATCGGTACAAGGTGGCATCCACGAGAGCATAAGAGAGAGCTCTCTGCTTCATCTGATGGGCTTGTGATTTCTCTTGAGGTAGCTTGCCTCTAGTAAAATAATCCATTAATGGTTTCCTCCAATCTAGCTCCTTATCCTTTTCGGCAATGGCAACCTCCCCTTCAAGAGAAAGTCTCTCAACGAGTTCAGCGTCAATAAGGGATAGGACTTATCTATTTTTGACCTTTATTGGAATTGACTCATCTTTCAGACATGCTAATTCCTTGGTAAGTTTAGCCAAAGCATCTGCTACTACGTTCTCTCCTCGAGGGACCTTGTAGATGGTGACCTTAGGTATTTGGATCAATAGCTTCATGGTGTACTTGTGGTAGTGATAAAGCTTAGGTTTTAGAACCTTATAGGACTCAACAATCTGGTTGATGATCAATTGAGAATCCCCATAGATGTTGATGCTTTTGACAGACACACTGTAATGGTAACTCTATACTGGCAATCAAAGCCTCATACTTGGCTTCATTATTGGTCATGAATTGGAGAGATAGTATGACAATCTCATCACATCACGGTTTGGAGTAAAGAGAACTATTCTTACCCTTGCCTTTTCTGAAAGAGTAGATCGTGATTCTTCTCCTTTATGAAAGGAAGTCGCACCATCAAAATACATCTCCCAACAGCAATTGTTGACCTCCCCTAAGTTCATGATTTGTTCATCAGGGAGATCATCACTAAGTGAAGAGTCAGCAGGAAGTGGGTGTGTTGTTAAGAAATCTACTAGTGCTTGCCCTTTCACCGCACAGAGGGGTACGAGCGTGATATCGAACGAGTAAATCATGGACCAATGTGCCAACCTTCCAGATAACATTGGTCATGTCATGAGATACTACAGTGGATTGATTCTTAAAATCAAGTCCACCTTATGAGAAAGCATATAGTGTCATAACTTTTGGAATGCAAAGATTAAAGCTAGGCAATGTTTCTCAATAGGTGGGTAGTTCACTTCAACAGGGATCATACGCGGTTGAGGTAGTAAAGAGCATTATCCTTCCCTTCACTATTGATTTGAGCCAATAAAGCAAGGGTCATCCAATGCGATGTTAGAGGATAAGTGGCTGCAGGATAGGTACTAGAATTGACAGTTTCACCAAATACTGCTTGATATCTTCGAAGGCATGTTGACACTTGTCATCCCACTTGAACTTAGCATCCTTTTTGATAAGTGCTGAAAATGGCTTGCATCTCCCGATAGATTAGAGATAAAGCATCTTAGATACGCCAACCGCCCTTGGAAAGAACTAAGTTGAGTTAGAATTTTAGGAGGTGGCATTTCTAAGATAACTTTGATCATTTTTGGATCTATTTCTATTCCCCGGTATTAGACAACAAACCCAAAGAACTTCCCTGAAGCTACTCCAAATGCACACTTTAGGGGGTTCATTTTGAGGTTAAATTATCTTAACTATTTGAAAACTACTCTTAAGTCAAAGGGATGGTCTTCATTTTTCTTGCTTTTTACTACTATATCATCAACATAGCATTCAACTTGATGATGAATGAGTTCATTGAAGATCTGAGTCATAGCCTGTTGGTATGTAGCACCAGCATTTTTAAGGCCAAAAAGCATGACCTTATAACAATATATTCCGATCGGGGTTCAAAAAGTAATGTTTCTTTCATCCTCAGGGGCCATCTTGATTTGGTTGTAGCTAAATGACTCATCCATAAAGGAGAATACTTCATGAGATGAGGCGATGTCCACCATTAATTCTAATATATGAAGTGAAAATTTATCCTTAGGACATGCCTTATTTAAGTCCTTGAAATCAATGCATATGTGAATTTGGTCATTCTTTTTCTTAACTAGCACGACATTGGCTAACCAAGTAGAGTATTTTTTTCTCTGATGAAACTAGCATCGATTAGTTTCTTGCCTTCAAAAATGACCTGTTATTCGATTTCTAATCATGCGTCTAAGAGCTTGCTTGATAGGATTAGTATTAGGATCTATTGCTAATTTGTGGACTACTATGTTAGGAGATAATCCAGACATCTCTTCATAGCTCCATGCAAAGCAATCCTTAAACTCAATCAATATCCTAACTAAGTCATTGGTTTCTTCTTCATTCAGCAAATAACTGATGTATGTCGGGCATGGGTCTTCTTCCGTCCTGAGGCTGATTTCTTTAATCTTGTTGATTGTTGAATGAATTTTCTCTTCAAATTTTAGAGGTGCATCTTTGATTTGAACATCATCTAGATCATCTGAAGTTTCTAAACACACTTCCTCAAAAGAGTTAGTGTGGTTTGAGAAGATCCTATCAGACTATAGATAATTGCTGACAACTATGCAGTAACCATCATCATCGACTAGACCCGCTATACTAAATCATTGTCCCAATCTTGATTGTGCATACCTTCTTTTATCGTTCCACAGCTTCTCGAAGTACTCTAAACTGTGCTTAGACCATGTATACAGAATCAAACCTTTCTTTACAAGATTAAGAACACAAGGCAAGTACTAATCAAAAGAAATTCTATTAAATCTTTATATGAATTATCCTCAAGTTCTACATCAGCTTCTGGACTTGAGGACGATGATCTCAATAGGAATCTCTTTGGATCCATGGAAGACCTAGGGGCTTCCTTAACTACTTAACCTTCAACTCTTTCAGAAGAAAGTGATGTTAGAGCTAAAGTTCTCAACTGCTGCCTGATGGTTTTACATAAACCCGATTCGAATACATTAGTGCTTTGTTTGGAGTCAGTCTTTGTCACTATGGGTGTCACCTCCAATGAATCCTGCTAAGAGGGGTTGGCTAGTATGCTAATCACATGAGACTCATCCTCCGAGCTAGATTCCAAGTCTTTGTGAATAGTAGGGGTACTCTTCTAAACTGGAACATAGCCCCTGTTGGTTGGTGGCCAACCAGGGGGTGTTCCACCTCTGGAACTACCTCTGTGTCTGCCTCTGTCTCTACCTGGTGGAGGTCAAGTCATCCTACTCATTTGTCTATATGATGGAATGAATTATGGCTGGAATGTGACATGCGGCTCTACTTCTTCATTGATGTTCTTTTCTTGTTCACTTGTATTTTCTTTCTTCTTTTCTTTTACTTTTCTTTTCTTTTTTTTCTTTTTCTTTTTCTTTTGAATTTGAATTTTGACCAAGTTTACGAGAAAAGGTGTTTTGAGGAAGATAGTAGGTGGCATCTTCATATATCTGAACCTCTCTAAGTGAAAATGGCTTTACATCACCTTTGACATAATATTCTATTCCATCCTTTCGGAACTTGATGCACTGATGGAGGGGGGATGGAATCCTCTTATTTTGGTGTATCCAAGGCCTATCAAGCAAAGCAGTGAACGAAGTATTCGAATCAATTATGTATAACTTGGCTTCAATCTTCCAGTCACCTATTTCCAAAGGTAATGCTATGGAGCCTAAAGCCCTCTTGCCATGTTCATTGAATCCTCTCAACATCATCTGATCTCCTCGGAGTGCAAAGATGTCAATTTTCAAATAAGCAAGGGCCTTTAGACTCACAATGTTCACTGATGCACCTGGATTAACCAAAACTCTAGAAAGTCTGAATCTTCATATATCCATTGTGATGTAGAAGGGACGGTTATGCTCCATGTCCCCCATAAGAAGGTTTTCATCTGTGAATGTGACTCCCTAGGCTTCTATTGAATAATGTGCCTTCTCTCTAATAGCGATCAGCTGAGATAAGCATATCACCATATCAAGAAGAGCCTTGATTAATGATTCCCTCATCTCTTTGGATAAGACAAGGGCATCATATATGCTTAACTTAGCTGGTAACTTTTTTAGGCTTGCGAGGACATTGTAGTCCACTTTAGGGTAATCGTCCACAAGCATATACATGGGTGGAGCATCTTGTGGAGGGGCTTCAAGCTCATTAGTACTAATGACTTCTTTTCCCTTATCTTGAGGTGCTGCCATAGGAGGTAGAACCTTGACACTATGGAGGTTAACTTTGGTGATCTCTTGTGGCAATTTAATAGAAGATTCTACCTACTCATCAGGATCACCTACAACTTCTCCTATAGGACTCTCAGAATCAGATTATTCCAAGTCTATCTCAAGAGGAGAACTTGTATTATTCAGAGAAGGAAAATCCAACTCTGAATCAGAAAGAGGAAGATCGAAGTTGTTATAATTATTATTTAGACTTGAAGAGTTTTCTATAAGAGTAGAATCAGATAACCCATCAGAAGTGACATAGATGTAATTCAAACTAGCTTTATTCCTCAATTTCTTGGATTTAAAAGGAGGTACCTAGCAAAAATCTAGTAAAGTAAGTGGGGTGAAAGATTTGATGTCCTCATCCACTGATATAAGATGTCTACTAGAAGAAGTGCTAGCTAAAGTAGAAGTGTTCATTGAAGTAGTTGTTTTAATGGTGGACTGAAGGCTAGGATCGGTGGGTGGTTGCGCTACTTGCCTATCCCGGGTTGGTATGGGCTATTGCTGCTGCTATTGAACTCCCACTTTCTCCTTCCTTGATGTTGGAGGTTCGAGCTGCCTCAGGCACCTACAAGAAAAGTTTCTTGATTTTTGAAATAATTTTTTTAGAGGTTCAAAATAAGAAAATATCCTAACCTTTTTTTATTTTGAGAGGATCACATGTATCCCAAAGGATTATCCTAACAAAACTAGATGGTTGGTCCACTAGGTATTCCTTTAGGATAACTATGGCACCTGTCTTGTAGCTATGCTCAATCCAGTCCTTTAATATAAAGCAATCCTATAAAACATGGTCTATCATGTTGTGGTAGGGGTAAAAGTTAGGATCATTGCTCATGCCCACTTCCTCGAGCTTTCTAGGCTCGGGTAGCTGAAAGCTAAGTTTCTTTAAGAGGATATTAAAGATTTTACTAACTACCTCCCTCTCAAATGAAAAGGTTTTGTTTAGTTTATCCAAAAGAGTAGGTGGATGATAGCTACCTGGTGGTGGGTATGTGTACCGCTGCTACTATGAATATGGCTGAGGAGGAGGCGGCAAAGACCGTGGCAGCTTCTGTGTTGGTCGATAGAATGGCCTAGGCGGTGGTAGAGGAGGTGGAATTTGATGATTTTGAAGTCTACTGAGATTCAAAAGGTTTACATATTTCCTTCTGAGTGTTATGAACTTAATCAAAGTTGCTTGAACAATTTTGGTGATTTTCTCTAATTTCTTTAATTTTAAAGTATTTATTTCAGGAAATTAAAGCATTTGACCTTTAAAATTTCATAAATTTTAATCCATTTATCATTTTGGCTTGAAATTTTATGGTAGTGTTTTAACCTTAATTTCATTTCATAAAAATTTAAAATCTATTTGATTAATCTTTTAGGATAATTAATGATATTTAATTTTTACTAAAACCTTAATTAAGCTCAAAATACCCTCATGAAAGTTGGGAATTTTGGGTTTATTAGATTCCTCTCCAAAATACAAATCCAACGAGCCTTTATTTGTGATTTATTACTGTGTATTTTATTTTTTTATGATTGTTTTGAAATTTCAGATCATTTTAAGTATTTTTTTTTAATCCAAAAATCTCCTATTTACTTACTTAAACCACTCGGCACTGACTGGGCTCCACCTTATGTGTGTGGAATGGCTATTGGACTAGCCAATGCTAAAGTGGCATTTTGAGCAGGAAATAAATTTGATACAGACCGTCCGATCAAAGATGGGACGGTCTAGATCAAAATTGTGGATCCAAGGGCTTGAATCAAGTCTTAATTTGGTTTTAATCTCAGTCGTCCATCCCATCAAATGGGGATTAGATAGCTGCTGCTCTTTTCCCTCTCATCCGATGAACCATGGGCAGCGGGCGGACAGAATCCACCCTATGTCCATCTGAAATGCCCCGTTTTCTAGCGATCTTCCCCGGAAAACATCTCATTTCAATTTGGGAGGCTTAGGTGATGAATATACAATAGATTTTGATGGAAAATTTCTAAAATAGTGCAAGAATTGTCACAAAATATTAATCCAAAGCCCACGCTCAACAAATTTTTTGTTCTAGAGAGCTTCATTGAGTTGAAGTGAGTCTATATTAAGATTCTCCTCTCTTGTCTCCCACCAAATCATCTTCTCCACCAACAAGCTGCCTCGTATCTCGTGAGAATTTATGATTCTATGTGTGAAAGATGTGGGGAAGTGGTTGGTTTTGTTCAGTAGAGATTTGAAAGATAACTAATGCTAAAAGAATAACACATGAACCTTCTTTTCTCCTTTTTTTAATGGTACCGAATTTCACCATTAATGGTGAATTGGAGGTTAACATTTTATTTGAAAATGGGATTGCAAGTGGCCATGAGCATGCTTGCATTAATGCCAAAGATTGGGGATGAGAATTTGGTATGCACAAAAGTCTTCTTTGGTGGCTTTAAATTATTTTTTATATTATTTGCATGCTTCCATCTTCCTCCTTTTCTTCTTCTTCTTCTTCTTCTTCTTCTTCTTCTTCTTCTTCTTCTTCTTCTTCTTCTTCTTCTTCTTTTTTTTATTGTTATTTGATTTGACTAAGATCTTTTTACCTTTCTTGACTTTGGAGATTATATTATGTAAGAGCTATATGAATAGGAATGAGGTATGGGGAAGGCTGAAAAGTTTTGCTCTCATGTGCACGTGTTTTGGCCTTTCATATTCCCCCTCTTCTTCTTCTTCTTTTTTGTCATGGTTTCACTTCACTTTAACTCCACCCCATATCCTTAGTTCCACTTCACATGATTCTTGATTACCAAGATTATGGATGATATTATCATCATCCAAAAATAAGGTCAACACTTACTTTAAGAATAAAACACTCAAGCAAAACTCTTCGTCTAAGTTGGAAACTAAAAGAATCCAATTTTCAAATAGGTGTGGATGATTTAATGAGCCATCCACCTCTTATTTTTAAGAGAAACAAAGAGCCATAGAATTTAATGACATTTAATCACCATTTATGAAAATTAAAATCCTATTAAATGAATATTTCTAAAAATTAGTAATATATTGAATAGTCATTCTAGAGGATGAGAAAAGTTGGATGATTCCTATTTATAATATGAAGCACACCTTCTATCCAATCTAAATGCCTTCAAACCTGCATGAATATTTGACTAACATGCTAGTCCTATTTCATTATAGAATAATTCCAAATTAAAGATGCATACTTGTAGATGATTCTCAAAGCAATTATGCATCCATTATTATCACATTGAAGTACATGCAAATGATTTAAATATTCAAATTATGCATATATATTATGATAAATTGGTGCTTAAAGTCATTACATCGAGATGTGTTAATTAACCAAACCTTCTTGGTTAATTATACACACATAATGAGGTAATCAAAAGCTTGAAATTAATATCTCGTTATGTGTGTAAGTAATGAGATGAATCATATACATACATAACAAAGTAGCATCAATTCAAATATAACACCTACAGTAACAGACAAGTGCTCTTAGATGACTTATGCATTTTATGAGATATTTCTCAAAGCTCAATATCAATTGTCTTGCAAAGCATGTAAATTTCTTAAAATTACATAAAATTAATTGGCTATAGCACGCATGTGCTAAACTCTTACTTAATAATGCGGGGATGTTGTAGGTGATAAAAGTGATACTTAGACTAGTCGACTCATAAAGTGTGGAATTGACTTAGACTAGTAAATATCATAAGAATATATGCTCCTTCAAAAATCTAAATTTAAAATTAAAGTACATGCATAATCTTTAATGGGCCTGCTTTGCTTACAGGGCAATGTTGTAAATCAATTTGATCCTCATTTTACGAATAAGAATGGGAGTTGACAAAATTGATTGAAAATTAAATGTTGAAGAATTGATTTTTACATTTTTCATATGGTCATCAAAAGCCCTAATCAAGAAATTTTGAATAATTTTGTATTCAAAATTATAAACTCTATATTTTAAAATTAAAAAAAATACAATCATGAATTCTAACAACAAACTTGATCATCTACAAAGAAACATAGAGTCGATAGAACTTATAACATGTTGAATATTAAATTTGATTCAAGTAGCATTCAAATAGATATAATATATATGATCATTTATGAGCACATAAGCAAAGTTGGCAAGACCTACCTTGATGATGACTATGTTAAATGGATATTTCAAATGATGGGACTATGATCATTAAATCATATCTAAAATTTCAAACTAAATTAATCTAAACTCAAGTTTCAATGATGCTACAAAGCTGCATAAAATATTAAAATAAAATTTAACATTAAATAACTTAAAGTAAAATCTACTCCATCCACTATCTGCAATTATTTATCAAAGATGATAGATTAAGAAACAACAACTCGCAAATGAATTAATGTGAAGTCAAGTGTATTTTTATTTTCAAACTCAAATAATCTCATGTCAATAAAGACGTGGACTGTGTCCTTGTCCAGGTGATTTGGCTAGTAGGCTCCACATATGATGCGATTACGACCGAAGTCCTCTGATCGGGTGGCTTGGCCTCGCAATGACCGCAATATATTACAGTCATGATTATAGCTCAAGTGTTCTCTATTGGCTTTGCCCCTTGAGTTGTTAACCATATGGTGATATGGAAAAATGCTCTCTACTAGTTAATCTGGACTTAAACTTATCTTCTTAATTAACCAAGGTCTACAAAGTTTTCATGGATGATGCAACTCATGGCGTGACAAGGATCCTTGATCGGTTGGGTCAACTATCTCCTCGTATACTAGAGACCATATGACAGTGACAAAATTGTGAGATCTTGATTAGGCGTCATAATTTCCCCAATCATTCACTTTAAGCTAAAAATAATAAATTTTATAAATATCCAAACTCCATTTGCTACTACTATATGCTAAGCAATTAGCAATCTAACGATTAACCTTAATCAAAAATTCTCTCTCAGCATTGAGAGGGATAATTAACTATAAGTGCTTGTGCCTATAGAAAATATGGAATGAGTTTTAAAATCCTAAGAAAATGAGGGCGAAATCTCTAGGTAGTGTCTTATATACTATTTCATCTGCTTCTAAAAAATGGATCCATAGTTATTGATCAATCTTCATTGAGAGGCCAGATGTGAATTTTTGGAATCCAAAATACTATTTTTCATATGCCTGAAAACAACTCCAATACCCGAGATTTCTCTAATTTGTTGTGTCTCCAATACTTAACTATTTAAGATACTATGTTTTACCTTAAATTCTTCACTTGAGGAGAGTAGTGAATCTACAAAAAAGTTGAACAATTGAAGCATGTTTACTTCTGATAATTCGGAAAGTCCACAAACTTTCTTCAATTTGTTCTTATCAATCTACTAGTTTAAAATTGATTTGTCGTGAACAAGCACTCATCAAGTCATATGGAAAATTAAGAGAATTTCTACTTTGTGTCCAAAATCCCTCTAAATATTTATAGTAGCAAAAAGTATCAACTAAAATTTCCAATCGAGAAAATGGCATCCTCTACTATTGGATGACTATGCACTAACAAATCTTGACTCAACAACAATCAAATGGCTTGTCATTCTCATCAAAGTTTCTTCTATCTATTGACATTTTGATTATTAACCTTATGATTTTAGTGAAAGTTGAAATTTCTAATTATTTTATAATTCTCCACGCGTTAAATTTCTCATCGTTAGCCCTCATGGTTTTGCACTTAACGATGTTTCCATATAAATCATCTCATCTCCTCAACTGCATGTTCAAAAAACTTTCCAATTCTACAAAAATCATCAAAGTACTTTACTCTAGTTAATAATTTTACAATCATCATATGCACAATGGGATAAGGGGAATTTAATGTCATCATTCAACTTTTATGCATTGTGATCACAAATATAAATAAAATATAATCTCTAAGTATTTTTTTAACCTTGTTAATTAACATCGAATAACTTTGATGGTGTTATGATGTCCCTAACTTTCCTTTTTAAACTCAATGGAGTCTGATATCTCTATACATTTTCGGGTGTTATCATAATGAGATTGCTTTTTGTCATGCAAGTGCTTGGATAATAGTCATAATAAAATTTTAAAATATCTATTGCATATCATATTAAAAATAATTTTCATAAAAATTTAATTTAAATTATTTAAGATAAAATTGACAAGTTATACTTTCAAAATAAAAATAATTCATGAATATTTTAAATTAATATATACTATGTTAAAATTATTTAATTAAAGGAATTATTAATAACCAATTTTAAAAGAGACATTTATTTACATAGCACACAATTTTCATATCTTTACATTTATGATATTTACAAAATTATCACTTAGATCTTTAATATTATATCAAAAATAATAACATGGTTAATTTTTTTTAAAGTGAAATTTACCTTCCTATGCAAAGGAAATATATATATATTAAAATGTCTTTTATTCACTGAAAAAAAGAGCATAATTTTTTTTCTAAAAAAGTGTCATCGCTCAACTAAATAAATAAATTCAATTAATCTTTTTATAGAGTAGTGAAGCTGTACTCACTATTAGATGAACAACAATGTGATAAAAGCTAAAACGTCAACATCTCACATGCTATTTTGAACTTCTGGCTCATATAAATTGGCATCGAGCTTTATCTGACGTGCTGAGTCCTTTTTTTTTTTGTTTTTCAAATTCTTGCATTTAAAAGTAAGATGGTGAGCACAAGTGTCATTTTGAAGATTTTTTTTCAACGAATGATGGAAGGTTTGATTATTCTACGAATAGCACTTCTATGTCCCTCAATTCCAGGCGTACTATGAAGGCAATTTTAATGACTTAAGAACTTTTTATTTTAAATTTGTTTTTATTATTTTTTACGACTCCGAAGCTGCATTTAAAATTGTAATTTTTGACGTCTTAGCGTACACTTTTTTCCTTTTGGAAAAATTGGGGATTAGATTACCTTTTATATTCTATAAATTAAGTCACGAATCCTAATTTTTTTTAATAAAAGGAAACTCAGCACCTCAGATAAAGCTCCATGTCAATCTATATAAGCAAGCAAGATTGAAATTGCAAAGATTATTTCTACTCTTGACTAGGGTTATGGTCAAAGTTTCCCCGACATCGGCTATGTCTTCTTCAGCGGTATTGGATAAGATTTCTGCTCTTCATTTTTTCCTTTGCACTCTGCGTACCTCTCTTCATTCCCTTGACCTCATGCGAGGTCGGTTCTCACCTTCCCACATACTTTTTTGTCCCTTCCTAAGGGATCCCTATTATGAAATCTTGAGTCGACCTTTGCTAGGGGTTTCCCCCTCTCTCTTCGTCTTTAACTTCCTCCTCAATCCTTGGACAAGCTCCACCCCCGGGAAATCCCAAAACTCTTACCCCAGACCCCCTCCCCAAAAAACTTGCAATTGGAAAGAGCTTACGCTCTCCCGAACGAAAAGAGTAAATCTTACTCTCTATCCATTATCCCTTTGGAATCCAATGAGGCTACCTTCACTGAAGAGGAATTAAATGAAAGACAAAGAGAATAGCAGCTCTCTTTGGTTGGCCATGCAATCGGCAAAAGACCCTTTTACGGATCTCTACTTGCGGCTGTCTCTAAGAAGTGGAAATTCAAAGGGAGTGTTGATTTATTAACTTTGGAAGGAGACTTCTTTCTATTTAAATTCTCTTGTCATGAGGATTATGATATAGTTTGGGATTGTGGTCCTTGTTTCTTAAACGCCCGACAATTCATTTTTCAGAAGTGGACTTGTAACTTCGCCCCTCAAAGATCACTTCTAAATCCCCTTTGGATTAAACTTTCTAACTTCCCATTGTGTTGTTGGAGCAGCTTTTCCAGTAGCCGGTTAGGTGGGAATTCCCCTCTGCGTGGACAATTTGACGGCTTCTAAGTCTCGCCTTACCTTTGCAAGAGTCATGTTCAGTTAATCCCTCCTCCCCTCTTCCAAGCCTCTCTAAATCGAATGGGTTCAAGTTCAAGCAGCCATTATCTTTGATTGGAAGCTCAAGGCTTGTTCAAAATGTGCCTTCTTTTCAAATGAAGATAACACATGTCCCTCTCATATAAAAATAATGATATATATATTAATAGTAATTACTTTATATAAACTATATTGATATTTGGACATATATTTTACTCGCGTGTATATATATATATATATATATATATATATATATATATTGATACATCCTCGAGAAAATTAATCGATCAAGCATCTCAAGGCATTTTCGAAATGCTTGATCTAATCACCGATTTCAGAAACTTACAGTCCCGGCGGCGTCTCGATGAGGCGAACATGGCAACATACATAGTCGATCAGCTCGAATCAACTCGGATCAAGCTATCGGGCATGAAAATGGATCCCGATCCGCCAAATGGTCACCAAAAGCGACATATTTATAGATCGGTCGGCGGCTCGTCAAGACAAATCCAACGAATCTAAGATCACCCAATTCTGACATCATTAAGGCACCCAGATCATCAAAATACACCGTCTGATCGAGGGGATCGCATTGGGCCGTCCGATGGGAGTGGTTGGAGTTTTCCACGAATTTACAAGGCCTTCCACTCCCAAAAATCTATAAATAGAGCTTCATTCTCACCTTAGGGAGGGGAGTCGATTTGAAGACCAGAGCTCGAGAACCGGTCGACCTTGGCGCCGATGATCTATCACGCCACCAGGTGGTGCACGAAGATCGAGCTCATAGGAGATCTCCCAGGACTAGAAAAGACTAGTTGCCGCTCCTTTCTCCTGAAGATCAAGAGGTTGCTCCCAGAAGATCAGTTCCTGCCGCTTTTTGGGAAACTTCTCCCTTGAGTTGGAGTTGATCGATATTGTACTTTTCTACACTCGGAATATTGTTTCCGCCCCTGTAAACACCTTCTTCTCCGAACTAACGAGAAGCAAGGACCTGTATCTTTTGAACACATAGTGAAAGTTCTACAGACTGGGCAAGGCCCCGTGGTTTTTTCCCTTAACGGGTTTTCCATATAACCCTATGTTCATATCCCGCTTGTGTGTTGGATAATTTTTGGGCTACGAAGATCTCATCTAGGAATAAAATTTTCTAAACATGCAGTTTAGCGCCGTCGTGGGAAAAGCAGTTCCCCATTGCTATATCTCCAATATGGTTGGTAAGCGGGGTTTGCTCCAACGCTCCTCGTTCTCGGGATCAAGGGCCAAGTCTCCAACACTTCTCTACATATAGACTTACGTTTCCCGGGTGAGGGTCCGTGGGGCCCCTCTTTGGAAGATCGCGTTCAAGGATGGAGGATTCCCGAGAACAAAATTCTTGACTCTGCGAGAGGGCCGGCAAAAGCGTTCCAACACGCTGGAAGAGCCCGCAGGTTCCGCGGCCCTCGGCATAATCAGATTTTCTTCACGAGATTGCAGGAATGCGGATCAACAAGTAGAGAACGCACCACATCCAGATCGAACTTACGGATCTGCCCGATTCTACTCACCCACGAATGGCTCATCGTATGAAACTCCACGTCTTTATCTGCGATGAACTACGGCGGTGCGGAAGAGTTCGGCAAACAATCGAATGATCCATTCTCCGCCGCCTCTTCCAAACTTCGTCCCCACTCGGCGAGATCATCTCAATACCGATTCGGCGAGATTCAAGCTTCCCGGCATGGACCCTTACGATGGCACAACCGTCGATGCATCATATCGATCACTTTCGAGCGATCATGCACATTCCGTCAAATGACTGTCTTGTTTCGGTATTCCCGGCGACTCTCAAAGACGCTCGTACTTGGTTCTATTCCATTAAGGTCCGTCAGATCATTTGGAGAGCTTCGCGATTTTGTAGAGCAGTTCTGGCGAACAAGAGAATCATCGAGATTCATCACATCTCTCATCAGAGCGATGGAGAGTCCCTCAAAGAATACTTCGGTTCTCCTCGGCGAACAAATACCGAGTAGATCCGAACTTTTGAGGCGTGCTTCTGGACGACCGGGGATACTTATTCATCATTAATGCGGAGGCGGTCCATTCCTATCGACTGGTCCAGAATAGAGGCACAAATCTCCGCTGACGAAGCTATCAGTGCTCATCGACAACAGTTTGAACCACCAAGCAGCAAGCGGAAGAAGGTTCCCAAAGGTGATGTTCAAACATCTCAAAAAAAGAAGAGAGGCAGCAACCTCCCCCCAAAACCTCCTCAGCAGCGACCTCAGATGACTCAATCAGAGAGGAAATATACGGCTCTCAACACGTCATGCGCGAACATCCTACTGGCTATTCAGGAAGAGGATAGCGTCAAGTGGCCGCGACCTTTAAAGCCTGGAATTGGAAATCAAGAGAAATTCTGCCACTTTCACCGCAGCCGAGGGCACACCACTGAAGAGTGCCACCAACTGAAGGAAGAAATCGAAAGACCCATTCAATAAGGATATCCACGTCAATTGGAAAAGAATCAATCGACTCATACGAACATACCCCCAACTGGGGGGCAACTCTTAATCTCAAAAGATAAGCAAGTCAAACAGCGAAAAGGCAAAGATCAATGGTCAACTCGCTATCATAATATTCGACCTCTTCCATGCGGGTTAGCGTCATCGGTAAACACTCGACAAACAACCCAGATAGGTCAAAACGTCTTGGTGGACTTCGCGATCTCTTCCATACGGGTTAACGTCATCGAGTAAACACTCTGACAAACAACCCAGGATAGGTCAAAACGTCCTTGGTGGACTTCCCGCGACCTCTTCCATACGGGTTAACATCATCGAGTAAACACTCTGACAAACAACCCAGGATAGGTCAAAACGTCCTTGGTGGACTTCCCGCGACCTCTTCCATACGGGTTAACGCCATCGAGCAAAAGCTCTGACAAACAACCCAGGAAAGGTCAAAAAGTCCTTGGTGGACTTCCCACGGCCTCTTCCATACAGGTTAGCGTTGACGAATAATATTTCGACCAATAACCTAGGAAAAGTCAAAACTTTGTACCCACTCCACACAGGTTAATGTCATCGGATAACACTCTGACAAACAACCTTGGATGGGTCAAAATCTCGTGGATTCAATTATATCTCTAACATGCAAGTTAACGACATCAATTTCAAGTTGAACCATCCATTAAAATTTCAAGAAATCTTATTTCCTACAAGAAGGAGGGACTACTGAGACCATCTCCGTCGGTCAGCCGACCATGACCATCTTAGTGGTCACCACCACAGTCATCGGTCATTCCGCCAACTATCGACATCAGTCGCCGCCGCCGACAATCTCCGTCGGTCATCTTCGGCAACCTCTGCCGGTCACCACCATCTTCGCTGGCCATCCTCGCGATCACGTCGTCGCCACCTCGACTCTGGTCGCCGGTTGTCATTCGACCATCCGTCGGTGCCAACCACCATTGCGTCCGTCGATGGCCGTCGGTCACTTCACCATCTCCCGCGGTCATCACATCGCATTCGGTCATTCCATTCGACTGACTCCGATCGCCGTCACCGTGAGTTGGTGGACTTCCCGACCTCTTCCATACAGTTAGCGCCATCGGGTAACACCGACAAACAACCTCGGATGGGCCAAAGATCTCGGATTGATTCAACCTCTTCCCAGTTAAGCGTCGCCGGGTAACACTCGACAAACAACCTCGGATGGGTCAAAATCTCCGGATTCAATTCAACCTCTTCCATACAGTTAACATCATCGGTAACACCGACAAATAACCTCGGATGGGTCAAAATCTCGCCGGATTCAATTCAACCTCTTCCGCATTAGCGTCGCCGGGTAACACCGACAAACAACCTCGGATGGGTCAAAATCTCGGCCGGTTCAATTCAACCTCTTCCATACAGTTGCGTCATCGGGTAACACCACGACAAACAACCTCGGATGGGTCAAAATCCTCGGCGGATTCAATTCAACCTCTTCCACAGTTGCGTCGCCGGGTAACACTCGACAACCTGGATGGGTCAAAATCACCGGCGGATTCAACCTCTTCCATACAGGTTAACGTCATCGGGTAACACCCTGACAAACAACCTCGGATGGGTCAAAATCCTCAGCGGATTCAATTCAACCTCTTCCACACAGGTTAACGTCATCGGGTAACACCGACAAACAACCTCGGATGGGTCAAAATCCTCAGCGGATTCAATTCAACCTCTTCCATACAGGTTAACGTCATCGAGTAACACCCTGACAAACAACCTCGGATGGGTCAAAATCCTCAGCGGATTCAATTCAACCTCTTCCACACAGTTAGCGTCGGTAACACGACAACAACCGATGGGTCAAAATCTCGGGATTCAATTCAACCTCTTCCATACAGTTAGCGTCATCGTAACACTCGACAAACAACCTCGGATGGGTCAAAATCTCGGATTCAATTCAACCTCTTCCACCAGTTAACGTCATGGTCAAAATCCTCATGCCGTCATCTGCGTCGTCATCGCCGTCATTCGTGCGATTGCCCTTGTCGACCACCCGTCGGTGACCAACCTCAAGCGGTCGCCGTAACTGATGCGGTCACTACGCCGGCCGCAATCTTCGTAGATCGCGCCATTTGCCGGTCCTCTATTATTGCTGACAATCTTCATATCGTCGGTCATCGTCGATATCGGGTTCACATTTGCCGACCCGTCGCCAACCAATGTGGTCCGCTGCCATTACCGTCGGGTCACTACCGTTGACCATCGACAATCTTCCTATCGGCGTCGTACGTCACTACCGTCTCGGTTCATTTGCCGACCACCCGTCGGCCGCGCCACCCAATGGCGGTCATGCCGCTGACTACCATCGCCGGTCCTTGCCAGACCATCGCCGACAATCGCCGGTCACCACCATCGTCGCCGGTCATCTCGCTGATACCGACTTCATTCGCCCGTCATTCGGTCGCCCGATTCACCCCACCCGTCGCTAACCATATTCGTCGGTCAGCCCGGCGGATTCTGTCACCGGTCGCGCCACGCAGACCATCGTGGTCATCCCGATTCAGGCGTTAATTGCCATCGTCGGCTACCGTTGCAGGTTAATTGCCCGACCCCGTCGGTAGCCAACCAGCGGTCACGCCGCCGTATTGCGTCGCCGGTCATACCGCCGACCAGCGGTCCTCTGATAACCATCGCCGACAATCTTTGACGGTCACCACCATCGTCGCCGGTCATCCCTGTCGATTACCGAGTCATGCCGTCGACTACGGTCGCCCGGTTCGCCACCCGTCGGCGCAACATCGTGTCGGTCAGCGCCCGGCACTCTTGTCGCCGGTCGCGCCACCAACCATCGTCGGTCATCCCCGCCGACTACCGACGTTAGTCGCCATCGTCGACTACCGTCGCCGTTCGCCGAGACCACCCGTCGCGCGCCAAGTAGCAGGTCCGCCGGTCACTACCGACCTTCGCCGGTCACTACATCCAACCATTACCGGCAATCTTCGCCGGTCACCACCGCCATGCGTCATCCCAACTTCACGGCGTCGATTGCCGTCATTCTATTTGCCGGTGCCACCCGTCGGTACCACCATCGCCGGTCTCTGTCCATCATCACAACTCGTCGATCGAGATAAAAATTATTCCAAGAAGAGTGTCCAAACTCCCACCGGGAGGCTATGCACTCAGCAGTGGAGATGGTGGTGAGGTTGATCCAAGAAGAGTGCCAAACTCCCACCGGGGAGGCTATGCACTCCCAGCTTGGTGGAGATGAGGAGGTGAGGTTGATCCAAGAAGAGTGCCCAAACTCCCACCGGGAGGCTATGCACTCGGCTTGGTGGAGATGAGGTGGTAGAGGTTGATCCAAGAAGAGTGCCCAAACTCCCACCGGGAGGCATGCACTCGCTCGGGGTGAGGTGGATCAAAGAGTGCCCAAACTCCCACCGGGGAGGCTATGCACCTAAGAGGAGAAGAGGAGATGTGCCTTTCCCTCTTACCTTGGAGGGTTTTATAGACCCTTAGGGCAAAGCGTAAAACCGCCCAAAGCAAAACCGCCAAGTCAAAAACCGATCATTGGACCCGTGGGCTTCCAGCCCGGCACCGCTGTGTAGCACTCATCTTGCCCGAAGCGCCATGCGCCAGCGCATCCAGAGGTCGCACCCGCCGGTCATGGTGAATCAGCCGGCCGTATGAAGCCATGAGGGCCATCAACCGACCTCGGTCGCCCGTGCCGATGCATGGCCAGCCTCCGACCCGCAGCCCTGGCCGCTCAGCCCAGACTCAGCCGTTCAGCGACCCAGATCCTCAGGCCGCGACCGTGACCAGCGATGTGAACCAGCGACCGCATCGCGTTAGCCCGTGATCCCTCGCGTTCGCGACCGCGAAGCCTCTGCGACCCCGGCAGAACCTCGGTAGCCACACAGCGCGCCCATGGCCGCCATTATCTTGTGGCATGTAGCCATGCATACCAGCGCCCGCATGGCCAGCTCGTTCGCACCGGATGGGTCCATAACCTCAATCTGCGCATACACGCATTTCGCTTGCATCGACTACGTAGTCATAATATTGTCTTTGTTATGAAGATATGTTCTCTTAAAATCGATGGACTCTCAAATTTCATTGAAGAATTTGCTATTTTCAAGTATTTGACATATATTTTGGATGGCGAGATAATGTCACCAAATAAAAACAACGATACATCCTAAAATTAATCGATCAACGAATCTCAAGGCATTTTGAAATGCTTCGATAATCACCGATTTTAGCAAACTTACAAGCCGCCCGTCTCGATGAGGCATAGCATCGATAGTCGATCGAGCTTCGACTCGAGATCAAGCTATCGAACATGAAAATGGATCGATCCACCAAATGGTCACCAAAAGCGACATATTTATAGTCGGTCGGCGGTCAAATCCAAATCAAATCCAAGATCACCCAATTAGACATCATTAAGGCACGGATCATCAAAATACACCGTCGATCGGGGATCGTGACGTCCAGATGGGAGTGGTTGGAGTTTTCAGAATTTACAAGGCCGCCACTCCAAAATCTATAAATAGAGCTTCATTCTCACCTTAGGGGGGAATCGATTTGAAGAGAGCTCGAGAAACCTGGTCGACCTTGGCCACGATATCACCAATGCCACCGCAGTGGTGCCGAAGATCAGGAGCTTCGCCTTAGGAGATCGCCAGGACTAGAAAAGACAGTTCTTGCTCCTTTCTCCTGAAGATCAAGAGGTTGCTCCCAGAAGATCAGTTCACTGCCGCTTTTTGGGAAACTTCTCCCTTGAGTTGGAGTTGATCGATATTGTCTTTCTACACTCGGAATATTGTTCCTACAGAACACCTTACCTAAGCGACTGTATCTTTGAACACATAGTGAAAGTTCTGGTGGGCAAGCGTGGTTTTCATCGGGTTTTCGTATAACCCTGTTCATATCCGTGTGTTGGATAATTTTTTCTGACGAAGATCTCGCATCTACGGAATAAAATTCTCACGTAATATATATATATATATATATATATATATATATATATATATATATATATATATATATATATCTCTATATATATATATATATAGAGAGGGAAAGGATATTCTTCTTCCACGTCCCACTCACGTTTTACCAGAACATGTAAGCGGACCCCATCATTCACTCGCCTCGCTTGTGGCCCTGACCTCGTACGCCATCAAAGCGGACCCCACCGTCCACCACTCGTACCGAACCCCACGCACCTCACACCTCGCCTAACCCGGCCCCACCTCTTCCACCCTCATCACATGACAAGCAAGCCGTGGACCACAAACTATGGCCCACTACCTTATGGGCGCCACCGGACCACCAGCTCAGACCGATTAAATGCATGCTAGGTTAAAAATGAACAATACCACCGAGCCATCAAAATTTTCAACTATTAACTTACAGAAAGAAGCACGTGCCGATCAGCTGGCAACTAATTTTGATGAGTTTTAATTAACATCCAACTTAATTAGGATGAACAATTTAAAGATTGATGAACAAGGATTTAGCATTCATGATCTTTAAGATACTTTAAAAACTTTTAAAAAAAACTAAAAATAAATAAAACTTAATTCGTGATATCTCTATATTAATTAACATCGAATAACTTTGATGGTGTTATGGCTCTCTTTCCTTTTAAACTGGGTGTCGATATCTCTATACTGATTTTGGGGTTATGTAACCAACTTATTTTTTTGAGGGTGAAATTTATTATATAAATAATTATATATTAAAATTTAAATTGAATAATAGATAATTCAAAATAAAATCTTATATGTTATTATGATCAATAATTTAAAAATTGATTAAATTTTTTCATTCTATTTTATATTTTTTTATTTTGTTGTATAATAACTTCAATAAGAATCAAATTAAATGTTTATTTCTCAATATAAGGTATTAAATAGTCATTAATTTAGCATTCATCAAAAAAATATATTTTTTATTAGTGTTAAATTCTGACAATGTTTATCAATCATTATTATTTTTAGATTGTTTCCTAAAACTAAAATAATAATAAAAAATTTAAATATATTAAATATATAAAGAAATATTTATATATGAATAGATATTAAAAATAGATAAAAAAATGGTATCGACTATTTTTCATGAAAAATATAATTCATTATTGTCTATTATCCTTTAGGACATATTATAATTACGTGGACATCAAAATTTAATTAAGATAAATTTTAAATTCTTTTCTTAATTTTAAGATAAAATATAATATAAATTTATATAAGCATTCATATATTATACTCTTATTAAATTAAATTTCTAAATTTATTAGATTTTGGCTAAAACATTTTAACTTAAAATTTTTAAAAATATTTTATTATTTTAATTGAATGTTTTAGAATAATTATTTTTTTACTATAAGTTTTTAAAAAAAAACTATAACTTCTAATTAATTTTAGATTTTGCCTTGGTTTCTCATCAACAAGAAAAATATAGGTCAAATACAAGGGCTCTAAATTTTTAATATTTTCTAAAAAAAGAAAAAATAAATAAAAAAGATTTAGCAGCCTTTAGACTGCATGACATGGAGAGAGAGAGAGAGAGAGAGAGAGAGAGAGAGAGAGAGGTTTAAGAAGTAGGGGAGAGAGGAAGTGCAGCGACCGAGAAGAATACTTTTTTTTTTTGGTGAGCCTATTAGATATAGTTATAAAAAAAAAATTCAGGGTGGGCAATTACCCACCCTCAAGACTATGTAGGTCTGCCCTTGGTGTTACCATAATGAGATTGTTTTTTTTGTCATGCAAGTGCTTGGATAATAATCATAAAAAAAATTTAAAAATATCTATTGCATATCATATTAAAAATAATTTTCATAAAAATTTAATTTAATTTATTTAAGATAAAAATGACAAGTTATAACTTCAAAATAAAAATAATTCGTGAATATTTTAAATTAATATATACTATGTTAAAATTATTTAATTAAAAGAATTATTAATAACCAATTTTAAAAGAGATATTTATTTTTACAATTTTCATATTTTTACATTTATGATATTTACAAAATTACCACTTAGATCTTTAATATTACATCAAAAATAGCAACATGGTTAATTTTTTTTAAGTGAAATTTACCTTCCTATGCAAAGGAAAAAATTTAATATATATATATATATATATATATATATATATATATATATATATATATATATATATATATATTAAATCTTTATTCACTGAAAAAAAAAGAAATGAAGAGCATAATTATTTTTCTAAAAAGTGTCATCGCCTCACATAAATAAATAAATTCAATTAATCTTTTTATAGATTTGTGAAGCTGTACTCACTATTAGATGAACAACAATGTGATAAAAGCTAAACGTCAACATCTCACATGCTATTTTGAACTTCTCTGCTCATATAAATTGGCATCGAACTTTATCTGACGGATATTGAAGGGCCTGACAGCCGACAGGGGCCATCCTTCTCCGACTTCTTGCGAAGGATCAGGCTAGCAAAAGACAAGTGGCAAACTTTCCATGCGCTAGGGATTTCACCGGTGCTTCCGTCTCCTCCATCTGCAGATCGTTTTCCTCTCGATCGCTGGTCAGTGCCTTCCTCTTCCTTTTGTGAAGGTTGTTCTTTCTGTATCCCTGGCCTCCGGCCTTGGGCCGGAGGTCCTATCTGCCCCCTCCTCCCCTCTCCTTTGACCTTTTCTTTGGTTCAATATCAGTCCCTTGATGGATATTGCTTCTTCCTCTACTTTCTCCCCTCTTCTCAACCCTCCTCCACCTGCTTCCATACTTGGCTCCTCCTCCTCCCCTCTTGGTAGCCCCCCTCTTACTGGAAGGATCTCTTCCAATCTCAAAATGTTTGGTAAATCTTACCATCTTACAAACCTCTCAGAAGCTGAAATTACTTTTCCATTTGGAAGAGAGTCAACGAATGGTTTTCCTTGGTCGTCATGTCATGGAAAGAGGCCTTTCTAGTTCCCTTTAAGAAGAAATGGTCTCTTAAAGGTCATCTTGATCTACTAACTCTAGAGGGGGATTTTTTTTCTATTCAAATTTTCTTGCAAGGAAGACTTTGATCTGGTTTGGGATAGCAGTCGTGCTTCTTAAATGGAAGACCCTTTATATTTAAGAAATGATCCGATTTTCGCTGTGAAGGAGAAATTCCTCATGGATCAAACTCTAACTTCCCTTTGTCTTTGGAATCCAGAAACTATCAAGAGTTGCTAGTAGGTTTGGTTTGGTGACAATGAATCTAAATCTCATTGCCCATGTGCAATCCTCTTCCCCCCTGATTGGTGGATGAATTTAAATGGGATTATATTATGATTGATGGGAGGCCCTCTGCAAAACTTGTTCTTTTTCTCATTTTCTCATGGATCTCTTCTACCCAAATCGGTTTCTCAAGGGGTGAGTAGTGCACCTGTTGATGACTCAAAGAAGGATCCGATCAACTAGCAAATATTGTCTCCCCCTTAATTGATATCACCTCCTCTAAAAATCAACCTCATGTTCCGATACCCTCTCCTTCTTTGATAGCGGAAAATCACTCTTCAAATATTACATCTATAAATGACCTTAATCAGTTGCTGGCTCAGTCTCCTCCTTCCCTTGAGCAAGATGAAGTTGACCCCTCCTTAGTAGAGGACACAGAGGATGGTAATGTATTCTCCTTACCTTATTTACTTGATTTCTCCTCCAAATGAATCCCTCTTCTTCGTGGATCCTCTTCTTAAAACTCCAGGCAAGAAGAATCTGGACAAAGTTAATACAAAATAGACCAACTTTCCCATAGCCACAAGGCTAAAAGAAAGGCAAATCCTCAAACTAATCTTTTAGATGATCCTCCAAGTTGGAATGTGAGGGACTTATGGTAGGGCAGTCTTTATTTTAGACTCATAAAGGAATCTATCTTGACATGTGCTATTTTTGAAAGCGAAAAAATTAATGTCTGAAGAATGTCTCATTTTGCAAAAAAGCTACTCTTTTCTCTCCTGAAGATAGCTGTAATAATTTTGATACCTGTTCCGGTGGTCGTATTCTAGTGAAATGGAACTCAAGTGTGCTTTCTTTCTCACTATGGTACTCAGTGATTCATGGAATTCTCTCAAACATTCTATGTCTCCTCATTGCCATCGAAAAGGAAAACCTCAAATTCTATACACCTCATTTCAATATCGATGGATTCTCCTTGGCTCCTCCTGGGGGATTTCAATTATGTTCTATTTTCTCCCGAAAAGGCTGGGGGCAATCCTATTCCTCATAATAGGCTCCTCAACTTCAAAGAATGTGTTGATATTGGATCTTTGCTTGGTTTGTTCTTCACTTGGTCAAATATGAGAGTGGATTATCCTATCCAAACCAAAATTGATAGGGCTTTTTAATAACTCTTTCCCTCCTCCTTTATAAAGTCTTGCTCTCATAAATAGACCATTCTGCGATTATTATTAAGCGGGTTAAGGGGCCTCACCATTTTATGTTCCGTAATTATTGGATTATGCATCCTAATTTATTAGAGATAATTAAGGATGCTTGGTCTTTTTTTGTTACTAGAGACCCTTGTTTTGTTTTATTTAAAAAGCTCAAGAGGGTAAGGGAGAAGCTCAAGTTATGCTACTGGGAATCATCCCCCCTAAATCAATAGTTAATAAATCTCAAAAGGAATCAGGAGATCCATTTGTCACTATTGGAAAAGAATCTGGCTGATCCTATCCTTTCTCGAAACCTTTGTGATATCAATCATGAATCAAACCCTTTATAAAGAAAGCTTATGGGTGAAACAATGAGCAAAAACTTTTGGTGACTTACCGGATGACCTTAAGTTTTTTATATTGTTCCATCAAGGATGCATAATTCCAAAAGAACTACATCTTGTATCCTCACCAAGATTGAGATGGCAAATGAAATATGCACCTATTATTCTTCTCTTTTAATTCAAACTCAACCTCTTTTGTACATTCCTGCGGTAATTGCTTTAGTATGATCTTTTGTAATTGATCAAGAGATTATTTCTTTACATGAGATTTCATCCTCATTTTGGACTTTAGATGGTTCGGGTTTCTTATAAAGCTCACATAGTTTCTTATAAGTGAGAGAACTTTTGATTAAGGCTACTCGTTAGATCGCTAAATGTGTAGTGTATAGTAGCAGCATGTGGAATTTGAGAATTTAGATTATAAAATTTATCATTTCAAATTAAACTGGATGGTTGGGGAATGATGGCGATCTCCCATGGTTCCATCATCCACATCGTGGTCCTATACTTAGTCAGGAGATAGTCAACCGATCGAATAATCCAGTATATTGTATATAATGGAGTCTTCGCCAAATCACGATCGAGGACTGGTTGTAACTTCATCATCTGTGGAGCCTACTGGCCAAGCCAAGCAATCAGAGGACACGAGCCACATTCTTAACAAGAGATTGATTGAGAGTGAACATAGTAGAATACTTGATTTGACATTGACTCTTTTGTAAGCTAGAGTTTTCTTAATTTATCCCCTCCAACAAACAGTTGTGGAAGGTGGATAGATTGAGTTTGCTTTAAGCTTTTAATGATTAGATTTCATTTGAGCATTTTTTTTAAGATTGATATTTAATTTAAGGTAATTTGAATAATTTGAATATGTTTAAGTTCTTTAGATCCTGTCAACTCTGTTTAACTACTAACAGAGGATTAGATCTGCTATCACTTGACAGAATTAGTTTCTCAGATATTTTACTAAATTAAAATTTTTATAATAAATTTTTAGGTTTTGTTAACTTTAACTAATTAAGCAAATAAGTAACACTTCTTAGACACTTGAATTTAAGCATTGCAAGCCCATGTGGGTGTATTTAAGAATTCCTTAACTTCGCTGTTGAGTTTGGTGGTGGGAATTTTAAATTGATATGGTGTTTTATTAGATTTCTCTCAGTTAATATTTAATTGATTACAATTTATTTTAAGATTTATTTAAATCTCTATATTCTAGCGTCAGTTTTTATAGCTTAGATAATTTTACATAATTTTGATTTCAGATTTTGAAAATCATAATATAGATTGGAGTTCTTAAATTGAAGCTCCTTTGTTAAGCATTTAATTTAGTGTGCATTATGTCTTGTATAAAAAATTATAGATCCGGTTGGCGTAGTAAATTGATCTAATATCTTATTAAATTTTTTAATTAATTTAATTGATTCCATTTAGTTATGTAGCCTTTTGACATTAAAATTTGTACTTTAAATCTCTGTCCAAACATGCATGTATTTATACTTAGCTAATTTTACCAATTGATTTGATTTTGAAAATCATAATTTAGATTGAAGTTCTTAATTTTTTATTGAATGAAAGCTCCTTCATTCATGTAGTATTTAGTTTAATGCTTCCTATTACTTTGTGTGAATCGGTGATCATTTGAAAGTTTGCATATGCTTTGAATAAGAATATATTCATTTTAGATATTTGTAATGAATTTCTTTTCATTCAAGCATTTGCATGTATTTTGGAATGTTTGACCCAAAGGAGTGATCACTATAAGATATGTGTGACATACTTCATGCAGTTGTATTCAAACAAGTTTATATGTACGAAGTTCACCCAAAAGAAAGCTTCAAGCCTCTATAATTTTATCATTTAAGGATCTTTTCGCATTTTCTACAACAAGAGTTGTTAGACCCAATTTAGATTCATTTTTAACTTCATATCAAATTCCATATTTATTTGAAAATTAAACTTCAAATTTATTGCAAGTTTGTTATGAGTTTAGTATTAGTCTCACCAAATTTTAATCAATGTTTGTTTAATTTTGAGAATTTTATAAGAGAAGAAAACTCACTTTACCGCTTCAATTTAAGCCATAGAGAATTACATTTAAAACTTGTGAGTTTAATATTAGCCTCCTCAAGTTCTAATTAAAGCTTGTTTAATTTTGAGGATTTTACAAGAAAAGAGAACTCACTCATTACTTCCTCAAATCTCTAAATAAGGCTAAGAGAGCACTTGCTTGAGTTTAAAATTTGATAAAGAGGGGAAAGGATTTTAATTTGTACTTGGAAGGCTTTCAACTTAAATAAGTTTTGTAAATGCTTTTCCTCTCTTTTTTTCTTTGTTTTACTTTTGTGTTTGTTGTATATCATTTTACTTTCCCCCTTTTTTTGTTTGACATTTTTAGTTTAAATTTAGTTGTAGGTTTCCTTACTTAGCATTCTTAAATCAGTTTCTTTTACTCTCCCATTTTTCTTAAGTCAAAATATTTGGCCTTAGTTTATGACCTCAATCATCCCGTGTAGAGGCTACATCAGGAGTATTTTGGATTTCTCGGTACTTCATGAGCATAGCGAGTGTGTCTTGTGACACCATAGCTATCTTCACACCCACTATGCCTTAATGGGCATTAGCGAGTCTTGATACCTACTAAAACAAATATAATGTATGTGTATTCATTTCATTTATTTTTCTAAGTCTAGAAATTAGATAAAATTTTGGCAGCATTTCGTCTTGGGGGAGCGACATCTAATAAATGTTGGCTTACTTGGTATACGGTATATTGTGACATACCAATTTTCATCTCATCATGCCCTCATGAGCACGAAGAGGCCTTCAAACCCAAAAAAGAAATATATATATATATATATATATATATATATATCCACATTCACACATCCCACATGTTCTAACTTATTTTTTTGCACATTACAATGATTGGAAAGTAAACAGGGTTAGGCATGCAAAAACCAAGAGAAGAACCCACTTCATGACGGTGTTCCTCTCTTCTGGTGAAGAAGGGTCAAAAGGGGGGAAAATGAGACGATCTAAAGCGGAAGAAGAACACTTATGATGTTCTTTTTTCAAACAAAAAAATTGGAAAGGTGATGGGCGACGCCGAAAATCAAAAGAAGAACCCGCCTCAAGACGGTGTTCTTCTCTGGTTGTGTGAAGGAGATTGAGATGAAATGAAGTATGAAATTCAGATTTGGAAAATGGGGGAATTTGAAAGTTGATTTTTAGTTTTGGTGAAAATGAGGGAAATGGAAGATGCAATTTTGGTTTTGTGTAAATGGGGGAAGAAATAAAATGGAGAAGGAAGAAGAAGAAAGAATTTAGTTTGGAGGAAAAGACAGAAGAGGAGAAATAATTTTGGATTAGAAAAGAAGAAGAAGAAAGAAAAGGAAGGAAGAAAAGAAAGAAAGAAGGAAGAGTAGGATTACCTTTCTTTCTTTGGTTTGGAGGAGGAATTGGAGGAGAAAGAAGAGTTATTTTTCTTGTGGTTTAGAGGAAGAGAAAATCAAGGAAGGGCCTTGATTTTGAGCGACGGGGATTCAATGACAGAAGATCATTTCTCTGGATTTAATGATTTATCATTAGCATACCTTATTTAGGACATGGTGAGATTTATCGATTTATCGAATCGACTTGTCGATAGATAAGATTTCTTACACCATCTATCTTTAATGGCTCTTTGAAGATCTCTTTCATTTATGTCATTCCGGTTTGAGTTTCCTCCAACCTGCTTGGGTTTGATGGAGGAATTAGTCTATTTTAATGAAGGATTCTCGGGAAATTGGTTTATCCGTGCTTATTTGAAATTTCTTCTATCCTAGCTTTATGCTTGGACTTAATGAAGGCATTTGATTTGTCTATATTGACTTGTCGTGTATATGAACCCTATGTTTACTACTTTGATGGATTCATTGAAGGGTACATGCAGATGACCCAGCCTTCTACCTTATATAGGGTCAATGTTGAGTTATCAGTCTAGCAATGTGTGCTTTAATAGACTGAATAACTATAAAATTCATTTAATTCAACCATCAACTTTGTATGAACTATGGAATTTCTTCCTCGATCCTGTGCTTTCTGCTTTGATGGACTTGATGAAGAGATTGGCTTTGATCTAAGCTTTGAGCTTGATTAGATCATTTGAGAATAGATTGAGATATCACCCTGTGGGCAATATATAGATTAATTTGAGGCAGCTCTGAATTGAGAGTTTTCTCATATTATCTTGATCTATCGATCAAGTAGAAAGATCTCTTGGATCCTGGTTGCTTGTAATTATTAAGTTGGATCTAGTTTCAGATTGAATAACTATCATCATTAGACTGACTAGTAGGGGCTCTTTCACTACTGTCTTTTCTTACAACTTGTTGAGTGAGAGTCGACAACTCACATTTGGGTTTGTTGAGTTTGACCTTTAGAACTTCTTCAACTTAAGCTATAGTGGGTTGGTGGTTTTGTCATGATGGGGCTCTTTCACGTGGCCTTTTTTTTTGTTGAGTGAGGAGAGCGTCAAAAAACTTGGCCACATTTGGGCTTAGAGTTCCTTTAGAACCCATCCGTGTTCTGACTTCAAGATGTAAAGGTTGATATTTGTCTAATTGATTGAGCTTCCAAAATCAGAGTTCTTGACTTGATCTCTAGAATTTGGCAAATCTAGGAGATAAATTTTTGAAATTTATGGTTATCTTTCTATGCATTATAAATAGATTCTTTTTTGTTCCAACAAGAACAAAACTTAACAATAATAATTAAGGATGTATTCGATTTGCATAAAGCTCGATGTCAATGAATCGAGAATATATTCGAGGATCGTCTTATAACATGACATTAACTCAAATAAATTTAATATAAACTAAAAATGTATCTTTGGGAATTCTAAAGAATATTTAGAAGAACTTTCAAGATTAAAATACACAAATACATCAATATTTGAATTGATATACTCTTACTAGGGTTTTAACATGTAACATTTCTTTCATCATATATATAAATCTAAAATTCCCCTATGTAAGGGAATTTTTTCTGAAAATTTTTTTCATCTAGAGTGAGTATATTTAATTAGGGATCTCGACATGGAGCGCGATATCGACCTAAATCGATATACTAAAAAAATGCCATTATCTTGCACGAGGATTTATGTTGTACTTCGGGAATGTATTCCTCATGTATAATATATTTTCAAGTATCGACCACTAATTGGTGGCATTGGACTTTCACCCTTTAGGTCAATGAGTTGGTATACCCCCTCATTGGTACACTTTTTCAATGACAAAAGAGTCTTCCCAATTAGGCTCAAATTTGCCATCAAATTTTTGATTGGAAATAATTGGTCTTCTCAGCACCAAGACCAATTTTCCTTTCTGGAAAGTTTGAGGCCGCACTGTATGGTCAAAAGCTCTGGACATCTTTGCTCGACAGACCTCCAGATTTTGATGAGCTTACAATCAAACTTTATCAAGCTCGTCGAGTTCCTCCATCCTCAGATGAGCATTTTGATCTTCAGTTAGATTGTATTGGATGGCTACTCAAAGTGATGGTAACTCAACTTCAAGCAAAAGAACTACTTTAATTCCAAATACTAATGAATAGGAAGTAGCTTTAGTCAGCGTCTTGTAGGTGGTTCGATACACCCATAATGCCTCTATCAGTTTAGTGTGCCACTCGCTCTTATTTTTAATAAGGTTCTTCTTGAGCAGCTTGACTAATGTCTTATTGAAGGCCTTTGCCAAACCATTTGCTCTTGGATTGTATATTGAAGAGTATCACCAATCAATTTTGTGTCGATCGACAAATCTATAAATCTTTGCACTTTTAAAAGTTGTGCCATTATCAAAATTATTCGACGCGACACTCCAAATCTATAGACCACATTATGCATGAAGAAGTTGATCACTCGGTTAGTAGTGACTTCTTTAAATGGGGTAACTTCAGCCCACTTAGAGAAATAATCAATCGCTACTAGGATGAAGCGGTGTCCAGCTAATGACGGCAGATCAATTAGCTCAATTACATCTATACCCCAACATTCAAATGCCCAAGATGGTATTATTGGGTGTAGTGAATTTGGAGGTTGATGGATTATATTCCCATGTACTTGGCATTCATGGCACCTCTTGCCATGATTGATACAATCTCTCTATAGATTGCCAATAATAATAACCATCCTTTTGATCTTCGCCATCTTGGGACTGGTGATGTACCACAAAGTCCTTCATGAAATTCAACCATCACTTTGGTACCTTCAACTGTATTTAGGCATCATAGCCACATTTGTTCAAATGATCTATGTTATAGAGTGTTGTTGATGAAAGCATAGTGCAGCATTCTCATTTTGATTTGAGCTATCAGTGATCTATTGTTTGGTAATTTGCCTTCTTTAAAGTAGTCGATGAAGGATTGCCTTCAATCATGTGGCTCTTACAATAAAAGCTTCACACTGCTTTTAGAAAATCATTCTTAGCCCTTCTTGGTATAACTCCTTATGTGATTTTGGAGTATGAGGAGCAACGAGTCACATTATGTTGGATCAAATTTAATATCCCCTTTACACGTGGATTGATACTTTCGGCTCTAGGACTTGTCGTAAATATCGATCATGGCATAATCACCATTCATACTTGTCATTTCCTTAGCTAATTTTGCAATCAACTTTGCTATTCTTGGATTAAGAGACTTGAGTTAGTGTGATATTTGATATATACTTCATAAGCTCGAGAACTTGCTTATGATAGAAAGTTAACTCAAGCTTATTGATTTTATAGATGTCAAGTACTTGATTTATAATAAGCTAAGAAACACTGAAAATATGCAAATTTTGGATGTCTCTGAAAAGAACTTCTTCAAGACCTACCATTAATGCTTCATACTCGGCTTCATTATTATTTCTTGGCTTGGTCAGCTCATATAATCATCTCATTATCCCTCTTTCTGATGTTATGAAGATGATGTTGATTCTTGCTCTTGCCCTTGGGAAATTTAGAGGTTTGACTTGTTTGATCGATGAGGCTCCATCAAAGTACATTTCAAATTTGTAATTTGTTTCCATTCATGAATGAGCATAATTTGCTCATCAGGCAAATCATCGTTAAGGAAGAGTCCGTAGGGATGGGATGTGCAGTGAGAAAATCAGCTAGGACTTGTCCCTCTACCACTTTCTACAGAATGTATATGATATCAAATTGTAAAAGCAGTACTGCCCATCTTGCCAAACAACCTGTCAATGCTGGTTTTGTCATCAAGTACTTCAGTGGATCGATTCTTGAGATGAGGGTAATCTTATGAGATAACATATAGTGATGGAGCTTTTGGACTACAAAGATCAGTGCCAAATAGTGCTTCTCTATCGGAGAGTATCTCATTTTTTCTCCAATTAATCTTCGACTGATATAATAAAGAGCATTCTCTTTGCTTTCTTTATTATTTTGTGCCAAAATGCTCCAAGGAACTCTTCTAATGCAGCTATGTATAGAATGAGTGACTTCCCAAGAGTAGGCACTGCAAGGATTTATGGATTTAATAGTAGTTTTTAATGCTATTGAATGCTTCTTGGCACTCCTTATCCTACTTGAATGGAGCATCCTTCTTTAGCAACCTTGCAAATGGTTGATAGTGTCCTGATAGATTTGATATAAATCATTGGATGAATGCAAGCTATCTTGTAAAGAATGAAGCTGACGCAGGCTCTTCGATGGAGGCATCTCCACGATTGCCTTGATTTTAGCAGGATCAATTTCAATACGTATGTGACATACAATGTACCTGAGAAATTTTTCAGAGGATACCTAGAATGCACATTTTAGAAGATTCATCTTGAGACCATATTTCCTGATTTTCTCCAATATAATTCTCAAGTCAACATGACATTCTACATTACGGTGAATCTCATCAAAAATGCATCATGGCTTTTTTGGTATGTAGCTAGCATTTCTTAAGCCAAAGGGCTTGGGTGTAGCAGATGCCAATAGGTGTTCGAGCGATGTATATTTTTCATCTTCATGTGCCATTTTGATTTGGTTGTATCTCGATGATCCTAAGAGATGAATGAAATTATGTTTGATTACATTAAACTTGGCTTTTGTATATAAATCCTTGAACTTGAGCGGGAGAATAAAAAAACCCAGAGTTTTTTTCTCTTTTTCATTGAAACCATGAACCATCAACTTGTCTCTCTCCCAATATGTTGGATATCAGTGATAATCCTCAACCTTTAGACTCATAAGATTGATAGAAGAACTTGGATCATTCAATATTCAGATGTCATCACTCTGCGATAATATATAGAGGATGATTGTGATGCTTTATTCTGTAAGATTTTCTTCAAAATATGTGATTCTAGGAGATTATAGTGTTTATTTTTGAGATGTAGGACACCATGCATCTTAGGGTACTTAGTGATGGGTATTAAGAAATGATATACTATCTCAATAGAAATCACCACACTATAATGGACTGTCACTAATAATGGCTCTAGGCATGATGGGTCTTGAATATACAGAGATCTTTTCCCTACTTTATATGAGAAAACGTATTATTTTAAGCGAGTTAGTTAAGTTCCCTATGGATGAAAGCCCCCATAGTTAATTACATCATAAGGAATGAGAATTATTTAAGAATACTCTCATTTATGCATGTAGCCTGAAGGAAGCAACTACCTTAGATTCTACACTAGGGAGCTTTGGCGAGAGCCAAAGCATGACCTATATCTAAGGCAAAAATTATATAGTTTATCTTATGAGAGAATAAACCATTATTTCTTGGACTTATTCTTGAGTGAATGCACTATCTCCTCCATGCTTTAAATCCATGAAGCAAGTCTTATGCTTTTAAAGATAGGCTTGTTTATTTAAAAAAAAAGACTAAGTCCTTAAACTCTCCCCAAGAGAGCATGAGTGTTATGAAAACATGACTTAATATAATAAATTTTATCAAATTTATTTGATTCTTTTGGACTCTTTATTTTGACAAAGGTTATGGGATTTTATATGCCTAAATGCATGAGAATTTGATTATGGGCCAAATCAAGAGAAAAAGTGTTCTTCATCAAAGGGGTTAAGCCTTCATTCTCACGGAAAGAGAGCTCCTCTTACAAGAGTGGAATAATATGACATGCATGATATTATACATTCATTCATCCGCTAAGGGTTGTTAAAACTTTATTATCTTGATTCAATTCTTAGGCTTTTATGTGAGGTTATAAGTTGTTTTAAAGTTTTAATTATGAGTTGTTAATTAAGGTAGAAAAATTAATTTCATCCTAGGAACTCGCATTTAGAGCCACATATTCAAGCATCAATCATAAAGAAACTATGAAAAGCATGTTGTTCTAATGCGCAATCTAAACACAACATCAAATAATTTTATAGACTACCGTAAAAGAGTAAAAGGATAGTGCAGTCGAGTTCTGTCGAACACCCAAAAAAGAGAAAAAAAATATGGGTAGTCAAGCTCTACCCTTATACAACCCGGATTATAAAAAAATAATACATGCTGTGGGGGTCTTCTTTTCTTCATTTCTTCCTTCTCTTTTTTTGATTTGATTTGCTCTAAAGGCATCACGTACCCAGGGACTAAGCATTACCTTGCTCATCTAATCCACCATAACACTAATCCTATTCTTAATGCAAAATTTATATTAAAATAGAAAAATAAATCTATCTACACACCAAAATAAATGTTAGCTAAACACACCATACAACAAGTAGTTATATGAATAATTTGGACTTAGCACAAACTGCATATGTCTTAACGTAAGTTATGCTTAGGGGCTAAGCAACTTGCACAGAAAACACATTTATATTTTTATTATAGTCACCCCTTAAGCACAACCCCCTACAAAAAAAATGATTAGGTTAATCACGGTCTGCCATCCAGTCTATGAAACATACATCCTAACATCTAGTCTAAATTATTACATCACAAAATAAAACACAACATCATACATACAACACCCAAACTAGAAGTGGTGACTTAGTATTCTAATGTGTGTGCTTAAGACTTGTGTGGCAAGACTTTACTAGGCTTCTTTAGTTTAAGTTTCAATTTGGAGTTTGAATTTGTTAAAATTTTACCTTTGGGTGATTTCAATTTAAATGATTTAATGATTTATTTTTCATTTTATTTCTCTTTTATTTGGTTAAAATGATGTTTAGGTTTTCAAGAATGAAGAGTAGATGAATTATTTGTAGATAACTCACCATTCTACATCTAACTCTTAAAGAATCTAACTAAGGTTCTTAGTATCTTATCTTTTGAATTTTGTGTAATTTATTTGATGATTTAAATTTAGAATTTGAGTTTGTTTAAGTATTTGATTGATTGATTTTGGATTA
The DNA here is from genome assembly GCA_021442155.1 of Cymbidium sinense. Taxonomy (NCBI): domain Eukaryota; kingdom Viridiplantae; phylum Streptophyta; class Magnoliopsida; order Asparagales; family Orchidaceae; genus Cymbidium; species Cymbidium sinense. The sequence continues at coordinate 83,990,139 of CM038215.1, forward strand.
GATGTTTTGGTTTAATTACATCTTGATAATTCAATATCCTTAATATCTAATGAAGTTTAAGTTTATTTAAATTCATGTGTTTTTGATTGATTAATTTTAGATTAGATGTTTGGTTTAATTAAATCTTGATAATTCAATATCCTTGATCTCTAGTGAAGTTTAAGTTTTTTAAATTAATGTGTTTTTAATTGATTAATCTTAGATTAGATGTTTGGTTTAATTAAATCTTGATAATTATATCCTTAATTTATGAAGTTTATTTTGTTTAAATTCATGTGTTTTGATTGATTAATTTTAGATTAGATGTTTGGTTTTAATTCTTGATAATTCAATATTTAATCTAAGTTTAAGTTTATTTTAATTCATGTGTTTTGATTGATTAATTTTTAGATTGAATGTTTGGTTTAATTAAATCTTGATAATTTAATATCAATCTATGAAGTTTAAATTTGTTTAAATTCATGTGTTTGATTTATTAATTTTAGATTAGATGTTTTGGTTTAATTAAATCTTGATAATTCAATATTTTAAATTAATATCTAATTCTTTTCTTTGATTATGATTATATGACTTAACTTTATGTTTATGATTTGATTATGGTTCATTTATTGTAGTTTGATTGGATTAGATTAATTAATATTTTATTTTGATTTAATTGAGTTTGATTAATAGTATTTTATTTTTAATCTCATCCATTTATTATTTATCAAAGTTTGGTTTGTATTTGATTTCATATATTGGATAGTTAATTAGTTTATCTTATTTAAGTAGGTTGAATGAGATTTGATTTGATTTTATTAAATTGATGAGAGTCTTTAATTTAATTTGATTTGATTAGCTTTATTAGATTAGGTTTGTTTATTCAATGTGATTATGTATTAGTTTAATTAAGAAGTATTTATGAATTATAAAGGTTTGTTAATTTTCAATTTGATTTCATATTTGTTTAAATAATGATGTAATTAATGACTTAATAATTTAGGTTTAATTTAGGTTTTGATTAGTATTTTGAATTTTGATTGTTTGATTAAGCTTAGGTTTAATATGATTTAATTAATTAATTAGCTTATTTAAGGGTGTGATCAATTATTAAATTAAGTAAAATTTGTTTAATTTTTTTAATTTAATTTTATATTTATTTAGGTTAATGATGTAATTAATGACTTAATGATTTAGGCTTAATTAAGAATTGATTGGTATCTAATTGCATTTATGTTTGATTTAGTTTAAGTTTAATATGATTAATTTGATTGACTTAAATTAGTTTACTTAAGATGTAAAATTTTGTAGATTAATTAAATTATTTGATTTGAATTAATTTTAATGATTTATATTTATGGTTTATTGATGGTGGATTAATTTTATTAAGTTTGCATTAATAGGTGTTTATACAATTTAATTAGCTTAAGGTAATTAGTTTAATTAATGTGTTTAATTTATTAAATTAAAAAGATTTATTTAATTCATAATGATATTAATGACTTAATTTTATTTAATTTAGATTTTATTAGTACTTGTACATTTTAATAATGTTTGATTAGCTTAAGTTTAATATGATTAATTTGATTCTTGTTTCTTGATTGATTAATTATTAAATTTAATTGGGGTTTGATTTAAGCTTAATTTTAGAATTAACTTTAATGTAACTTATTTAAATTAATTTTGTTTAAGATGATTTAATTCATTAAGTTTACATTAATTAGATATTTGATTAATTAAGTTTGAATTAAATATTTAAATCATTAATAATTAAATTTTTAATTAGAGATTAATGACTTAATTTTCCATATGTGAGTGATTTTATTTAGTTAAGTGTTTGAAGTTTGATTTGATTAAAGGATTATTTATAATTACCATCATTATTATTAATGATTTTATTTATTTAAACAATTGTTTGATTATTTATGATTAGTTTTTTATTTGATTTGATTCATTTATTATGTTTGTTTGATTTCATTAACATGTTTGATTTAGTTATTAGGTTGAAATATTTAATGGTTAATTAATTATCTTATTCCAAATGGATGTGATTTAATCATATGTTAATTAAGTTTACTTTAACTTTATTTGGTTTAATTCGATTAATATTAAATGATTATGTTGAATTAGTTTATTAATCAATTTGATTTTTTTATTTTATTTAATGATTAATTAGTTGTTTATTTATACTCATTAAGAGTTTCATATGATTAGATTCCATGTTTAGTGTAATTTGTTTTGAATGTTAAAGTTTTCTAATTTGTTTAATTTTAAATTTGATTTAGATTTAATCATTTAAAGTTTTATTAACTTAAATAGGTTTAATCATATTTAATTTAATTTCCTCTAAGAATGATATTTTTTTGATTTGAGGTTTGATTAATGATTTTGCTTAGATATTTCATTTGATTTTGATTTGATATTTTATTTTTTGATTATGTTTTGATTAACTCCTTTTAAAATCTTTAATCTTAAGTGTTTGTTTGGGGTTCATAGGATTCAAAAAATTACATTATTTTCTAAAGTCCAGATGTCAATTGAAGTGATTTTTATTTTGAAGATTTTTGTAAATTTCTAAATTTTTTGATTTGTTTTATTAAAATGGACAATCTAAATTTAAAATTTAATTTCAATTTGGAAGAGCATTTCACTTGAAATTATGTGTTTTACTTTAGTTTCAATGAAAATTTTAAATCAATATATTTTTATTTAATAAATAAAATTTGATTTTCACTAAAACTTAAATTAAGCTCAAAATTCTTAGTGAAATTTTTGGGATTTTAAATTTTGATTTCTCAAGAAAGATAAATCCAACAACTTGTTTGTAATTTTGATTATTTATTTTTTATTTTTTGAATTTTTTGAAGTTTGGTAATTTTAAATAATTTTTTAAATTAAAAAAAAAATATGTTTGAGATGTCACCATGGTGGGAAAGACGGTACTTATGATCTAGGTCGAGTAAATACAATCTAGAGGCCAAGATGGATCGGCATGATCTTAGCCGTCGATGAAGCATGATTGGCGATCATGCATGCAATGAAGGCTGATCATGATCAGCCATCGGTCCTAACATGGATGGACGCGATGTAAATTCGGATAGTGAACAGTAAAAATAGCTCTTTTTTTGGAAAAATGAGGATTTCTAAGTGAAAATTTATCCAAATGGACTTGTTTTTGCGTCGATTCATACTAAAAAAATTTTATTTTCTAATTGAGATGATTTAAAGTAAAAATATAGGATTATCTAGTAGTGATTCCTAAAATCATAAAAAAAATTAACACAAAATGCAAGAAATCCTAAGGCCAGCTAAAGTTTGGCAAAATCCTACAGGGATGATTTTTGTGAAGATTGAGCGAACTCTGGGTATGTGAAAGCTTTGAATGATTTTAACCTTTGCCTGAAATCATCTTCTCTATGTTATCATTTACCATCATATTTGAAAAACTATTTATTTTGAGCTCAAATGGATCAAAGAGGTGGATGGGTTCCTTTGGGGAGCTTTGGCTGAATGGTGGTGGGAGGAAGGCTAAGCCTCATTTCCTCCTTTTATAATGGACAAATTTATTCTTTGCTCCAAAGTCCTCTCTTGTTGCCATATGATGTATTGATGCAAATGTTGGGGAGTTAAGTGTGATGGAGAATTAAATAAGGTTGGGTGGAATCCTATGTGGGGAGGATCCATGAGATTTAAATACATTGGGTTGATTTTGGTTGATCCCAAATGGGTTTGGGTTTTGATCATCCCAATGGGTCATTTGGTTTCAAGGATTTGGCTCAATTTGGGTCATATGGGTCATATTGGGTCAAGTTGACCAATTTGATCAAAATTGGCTAAATTGGCTTGGGTTATGGGTTTATTCATATTCAATTGGCTAATTTAAGATGAATGTGGTATTTAGTTTGAATAAATTTAATTTTGGATTTAGGCCAAATTGACCCTTTAGGTCAATTTGGGCTAAGTTGGTCAAGTTGACCAATTGGGCTCGATTGATCAAATTGGGTTTAATTATGGCTTTGGTCAAGTTCAAATCAATTTGGAATGAGCCATTGGTTTAATCAATTTGGGTTAGATGATTTGAGATTTGGTCCTTTAGGCCAATTTGGGTCAACTTGGATAAGTGGTCAATTGGGCTTGGTTTGGCTGATTGGTGATCAAGTCATATTTAAATATAGATTTTGGGTTGATTTAAATCATTGGTTTCAATCAATTTGGTGTATGATGAGTTTTGGCTAGTTTTAATTCATTTTGGCCAAGGGTTGACTTGGTCAAATGACTAAGTTGACTTGGTTTGACCCAATTGATTGTAATTGACCTAGGGTGGTCAACAATCATGGTGGAAGGTTTTGGTGAGCTTGGTTCAATTTAATTTGGGTTGGATTAGAAGTTAACCCAAATGGTCCTTTAGGTTAATTTGGGTCAAGTTTATCTAAGTGGATCAATTGGTTTGGTTTTGGTTTGATTCAAATTTAGTTGAACTTATATATGAGCTCTGGATTGAAATATAAATTCAACGACAATTAATTTAGTCTAAGGATTTTGGCTCATTTGAAATTTTTAAGTCAAAATGGTTGGTTTGACTTGTTGGTTTTGATTTAATTTGATGATTGTATGTTTCATTTATATTTGGGTAGATAATTGAATGAATGATTAATTCAAGAGAAAATTTATTAATTTTGACATGATCTAGATAGAATTTGGTTAAGTCCAAAGAGTTGGCTTAAAGGGTTTAGATTGAGTTTGGATTTAATTTTTGATATAGTTTTAATAATTTGGATTTCATTTATATTTGTGAATATAAATGAAGGAATAATTGATTTATAAAGAGATCAATTGAGTTTGATTTGATCTAAGAGATTTTTGGCTAAGCTTATGAATGTGGTTCATATGGCTTAGGAAGGGTCTTAGGATTTGAATTTGATTTTGGGTTTCAATCGTTTGGAGTCAAATTTGAAATTAGATTTGGAATTTGAATTTTGAATTTGATTTGATTAAATATGGGTTTGATTTGATAAAGTGTATCTAGATTGGGTTTAGGCTATGGATATGTAATTTTCTTAAGCCAGGCCTTTTCTGATTTCAAATTCTTAGTCTTAGGTTGGGTGTTCACTAATCACTATAAGTGTCTTATGACAGGACTTCTTAGTGTCTAGAAGAGTCTAATCTAAGGAGAGGAGGTTAGAGCTCACTCCAAAAGTGAGGTCAATAAAGGACCCCAATAGGTGTGGTGTAGCGACAAGGCACACATATTGGCTAATGATTGCAACAAACAATGGAAGTGATACCAGACTCAAAAGGTAGATATCATGATCTTAGTGCAATGCAACTCTCTTTATGCCAAGGGCATAAGGAGCAAGAAAAAAATATGGGGTGGTACATGAACCTTCCTCTAGGGAAATAGGTTCAAGCTATCCATTGGAGATAAGAATTTGATTGGATTTATTTGATTTGTTTGATTAGACTCCACTAAGGAGGTTGGTTTAATTTGTTATGGATCCACTAGGGAGAAGGGTTCTAGATTGAGGGCATATCCGCTGGGGATATATACTCGATTAAATTTATTTTATTTAGATCTAAGCTCCACTTGGAGGAATTTGATTTACTCTTGGGGAGAAATTTGGTTTGTTGATATGTTTAATTTGACTCCACTAGGAGGTTGGTTTTGAATTTATTTTATTATGAATCATGTGTGTGTGATGGACTACACTAAGAAGGATCACGGGGCCTTGGCACATCTTAGATTTATAACTTCAAGGGATAGTCTACGCCATAAGGTAGGACTATTATAAGGGTTGCCTTTTGGGTGTGCAACTGTAATAGGAAGAAGGCATAATAAACATACATCTTTCAAACTAGGGATCAGCTGTTGGGGTGATCTGTCGATGGTGCAACAAATTGAACCCTACCTAAGGCGACTTTTGAGTGAGTTCTGCTGGGGGCCTTACCTCAACTCAGGAGTAGTCCTGATGATCAATTTGATTTATATTGATTTGATTGAAATTTATTAAATTTAATTTGGTGTGTTATGTTGTGGACCCATTGGCGATGGACCTTGAGAAGGAGCTATGTCGGCCTTGACTCTCGATTTACAAGTTGAGGGTTACTACCATAAGGTAGGACTATCGACTAAGGTTGTCTTTGATTGTGCAACAATTGTACTAGGAAAAAAGTATAGCAGACTTACATCTTCCAAAGTAGGTATCAGCCATTGGGGTGATCTCTCGATGGCGCAACAAATCAATTCTGACCTAGGGCAACTATTTAAGCGAATGCTACTATGGACTCATATCGACTCAACGATAGTTAGAATTAATCTAATTTTAGAAGGCCCTTGTCCTTGTACTATGAATCTACTAAGAAGGAGCTAATACTAGCTTATGTCTATCTCAGGTTTACAAATATAAAGGGATAGTCTACCAGCCATTAGGTAGAACTAACCAACCTAAGGGGTGCCTTTCGATTTGCAATGGTCAAGTTAGGAAGAAAGCACGGGGACTCACATCTTCCTAAACAAGGAACCACTAGGGTGATCGTTTACTTGCGCAAAAAATTGGGCTCGACTTAGGGCTGCACATTGGTTTACAAAGATCATGCTCGAAAGAATGCATAATAGACTTATATCTTTCAAAGCAAAGATGACTTTCGGGTAACTTCGTTGGTGGCACAATAATTTGAACGACCTGGGGAAGAGAGAGTGCCAACCCAAGGACATATCTCAACTCAAAGTAGTCGGGCAATTCTATGAGTTTTATGACGTCAAGATAGATTGCTTCTTGGGAAAGGGGCCACTAGGGGCTTGAATTCCTAATCCACAAGATATTTAATTTTGTTTTTTTATTTAGTTTGATTTAACATGAACCTTCTTAGTTTGTGAGAGATCATATTGAGAAGGAGCTTATATCAGCCTAGACCTATCTTAGATTTATTGAACCAAGGGAGAATCTGAGCATCTGCTGAACAAATTCTCCAACCACAGGGGTGGCTACTAGAAAAGAGGGACTGTCCAATCCAAAAGTAACCTGGGTAGTGTCTAAATGGGGTCGCAAAGAACATGATCCAAATAGATTGCCTGTAGGGGATGGGGACACTAAAGGCTTAATCTAACACCCTCGAGAAGATGACATGGCTAGTCATATATCAAATAGGTATTCCGTGGCCAACTCAAGGAGAAATAGGACTCACATGCCAAGAGTGGTGTATCCACCGGTGAGTGTTATTAGCATAGTGAACATCAAGGTGCCTTGGTTTGCAGCAATCAACTAAGAAGAAAGCTGGGGACTCACATCCTCCAAATGAGGCGATTGCTGGGATGGTCTATCTTTGACAAGTGCCATTCGACCTAGAGGCGGCTGAGTGAATGCGGAGGAACATCCTCAAATGTAGTCAAGAGGAAAGAAGCCTTTGGGGGACTTACCCTAAACCTGAAATATACTTAACTTAGTTAGTGCATAATGGCTAGTTCAAGAAAAAAGCACGGGGACTCACATCTCCTTAAGTAAAGTCAACATAAGGTAGATCATTGGCTGGGTAGTGAAATATACCATACTAATAAGGCACTCATTGGTTTCCAATGGTCAAGTTAGGAAGAAAGAGCGGGGACTCACATCCTCCAATAAATGACCACTAGGATGCCTCTTGGGTTTTCTTACACCTATCCTAATAGCACTGGAAGATCATTTTGTAGTTTATATTTGTGTTGTGGAGGGATAGGATGCATCTTGGGTTCTCTTATACCTACTCTAAATACATCGTGACGGATTCACAAGCAAAAGATATTTCTAACATAGAAGATAAGAAATTTGAAATGAAAAGAAGTTTTAATGATAATAATTTTCAAATAAGATTTATGGATAGTATTTCTTTAAGTAGAGCCCATTGATTGGAAGCATCAGACACTCTCTTTTACAATTTATGAGTTGATAAGACTCTCCTTGGTATGACTTCTCTATGGTATAAGGGTCTTCCCAAGTGGGTTCAAACTTGTCTCTTATCTTTCGACGGGTAAAAATTGGTCTCCTTAGAACTAAAATAAGCTCTCCTACTTGAAAATCTCTAGGACGGACCAACTTATTATGAGCTTGAATCATCTTGGCTTTGCATAGCTTGAGGTTCTAGCATGCCCGTAAGCATCTCTCCTCCAAACCTTTGAGCTCTTCCAACCGCAACTTGGTGTTATGTTCTATTGTGATTTTACTACCCATGGCTATCCTTAGTGATGGGAGTTGGACTTCTAATGGTAGAACGGCTTCAGACCCATACACTAAGAAGAAATGGGTAGATTGAGTTGAAGTTCTATATGTGGTTCAGTAAGCCCATAAGGCTTCAGCCAACTGTTCATGCCATTATCATTTGTTGTCATCTAGTGTCTTCTTTAGTATTTGAATAAGAGTTTTTTTTAAGGCTTCTACTAACCCATATGCCCTTGGGTAGTAGATGGTAGAATATCTCTAATCTATGTTGTGTCTCCGAGCAAAGCTATTAATTTTAGTGCTCTTGAATGTAGTATTATTATTGGATATAATTCATTGATGTATCTTGAATCTATATATGATATGGTCCCTGAAAAATTGGAGCACATGCTGAGTTGTGACCTCTTTAAATGGGATTTCCTCTGCCCACTTGGAAAAGTAGTTAGTAGCAGTTAGGATGAATTGATGACCTTTGGAAGATGGAGGATCGATCGAACCCACAATTTTAATACCCCAACACTCAAATGGCCATGAGGCCAATGTAGGATGTAAAATGTTCAGTGGTTGATGTAGGACCACACCTTGTACCTAACATTGGTTGCATCTCCTAGCTATGTCTATGTAGCCTGTGATCATTGAAGGCCAGTAGTATCCTAGTCTCTTGATCTTGGATTTCATCTTCAGGCTGGATTGATGTGCTCCACATAAACCTGAGTGTACAATGATCATGATCCTATGGACTTCGTGTTTGTCCAGATAATGAAACTATGTATGATCATGGGACCGTCGATATAAAGTGCCATCCAAGAGAGCGTGAGAAAGGGCTCCCTGCTTCACCTGGTGTGCTAGTGATTTCTCTTGAGGTAGTTTGCCAGTATGTAGATAATCCATGAATGGTTGCCTCCAATCTGACTCCCCATCCTTTTTGGCAATGACAACCTCCCTTCAAGAGAGAATCTCTCGATGAGTTCAACATTAATAAAGGATAAGACTTTTCTATTTTGGATCCTTATTGGAATGGACTCATCTTCCAGACATGCCAACTCTTTAGCAAGCTTAGTTAATGCATCTACTACTTTATTTTCTCCTCATGAAATCTTATAATTGGTAACCTCTGGGATTTGGGCCAACAACTCCATGGTATACTTCTGGTAATGATAGAGCTTAGGCTTTAGAACCTTGTAAGGCCCAACGATTTGGTTGATGACTAGCAAAGATGTTGATACTCAGATGCATAGTATATGACTAACTCTAGGCAGAAATTAGAGCCTCATATTCAACTTCATTGTTGGTGCATGGATTGGAGATGATATGAGAATCTCATCACATCACGATGGGTTAGGAGCTATTCTATTCCCCTTTCCTAGATAAATAATTAGTTCTTCTCCTCTTTGAGAGGAAGTCGTACAATCAAAATACATCTCCGAGTGGTGAATGCTAGTGTTCCCTAAGTTCATGATTTTTTCATCACAGAGATAATCATTAAGCAGAGAATCAGCAGGGAGTGGATGTGCTATTAAAAAATTTGCAAGTGTTTGTCCTTTTACGGTACAGAGGGGTACAAATGTTATATCAAATTGACATAAAATCATGGACCAAAGCGCCAACCGTCCAGATAAGGTCAGCCCTGTCATGAGATATTACAGTGGATTGACTCTAGAGATCAAGTTCACCTTATGAGAAAGCATGTAATATCATAGTTTTTGGGATGCAAAGATTAAAGCTAGGCAATGCTTTTCAATAGGTGGATAGTTTGACTCAGCGAGGATTAACGATGAGAGATAATAGAGCATTCTTCTTCCCTTTGTCGTTAGTTTGAGCCAACAAAGCACCAAGAGAGTCGTCTAATGCAGCAGTATATAATATGACGGTTTGCGGGATAGAGGTGCGGATGTCATCAGGTAGTGCTTGATGTCTTCAAAAGCATCCTGACACTTATCATCCCACTTGAACTTGGCATCCTTTTTTATAAGTGTAGAGAATGGTTGGCATCTTCCTGATAGGTTAGATATGAAGCATCTTAGATACACCAACCACCCTTGGAATGATCTGAGTTGAGTTAGACTTTTAGGGGTGGCATTTCTAAGATAGCCTTGATCTTTCTGGGTCAATTTCAATTCCCGGTGTGGACAACAAAGAAATTTTCTGAAGCTACTCTGAATGCACACTTCTGGGGGTTCATTTTGAGATTGTATTATCTTAACCATTCAAAAACTACTCTCAAGTTAAAGAGATGTTCTTCCTTTTCTTTGCTTTGAGATCATCGACAGCATTCAACTTGATGATGAATGACTTCGTCGAAGATTCGAGTCGTGGCCTGCTGCTATGTGGCACCGGCATTTTTAAGGATGAAAGGAATGACCTTATAAAAATAAATTCTAATTAGGGTTTGAAAAGTAGTGTTTTTTTCATCCTCAGGGGCCATCTTGATTTAGTTGTAGCTAGATGACCCATCCATAAAAGAGAATACAGCATGAGATGAGGCAATGTCCACCATTAATTCTGGTATAAGAAGTGAGAATTCATCCTTAGGACATGCCTTATTTTGATCTCTAAAATCAACGCATATATGAATTTGGCCATTCTTTTCTTAACTTGGATAACACTAGCCAACCAGGTAAGATATTTTTCTTCCTTGATAAAGCTAGCATCAATTAGTTTCTTGATTTCAAAAGTGACTTGATGTTTAATGTCTAATCTCATGCATCTAGGAGCTTGTTTTATATGGTTAGCATTAAGTTCTATTGCTAGTTTGTGGGCTATGTCGAGATAGGGGCATCTCTTCATAACTCCATGCAAGTATTTAAACTCATAATAGCTAACTAAGTCATTGGTTTCTTCTTCATTTGGATCGATGTATGTTGGATGTGGATTCTCTTGATTCTCAAGTTGATTTCTTTAAGTTCATCGATGGTTGATCGATCTCTTCTTCAAACTCACGGTATCTCTAACTTCACTTGGGTCATCTGAAGTTTCCAGACATACCTTCTTATAGGAGTTAGCATGATTTGAGAAGAACTGTCGATGCCAAATGATTTATGATGAAATGATGGTTCATCATTTGGACCCATTATGCCAAATCCTAGTCCTGGTCTTGATTGAGGATGTCTGCTTTGGTTGCCTCATAGCCTTTCAAAGTAGTCTGACCTGTGTTTAGACTAAGTATGTGGGATTAATCCTTTTTTTTACTAAATTAAGAACACAATGCGAGTACCAATCAAAAGGTAATTCTATTAAATCTTTATATGAATCATCCTCAAGTTCTACATCAGCTTCCTGACTTGATGATGATGCTCTCAACAAAATTCTCCATGGCTTGACAGCTGTGGATGACTTGGGGGCCTACTTAACTACTAAACCTTCAACTTTCTACGAAGAAATTGAGGCTAAAGTTCTGCTGCTCAACATAATAATGATTTAGATACACTCACGCTTTGCTTGGAGGCCTAGTCTTCATCACTGTTTGACTCAAATGTCACCTTCAAAGGGACCCGCTGAGAAGGGTTGGTTGGTGTGCTAACCACGTGAGACTCATCCTCCGAACTAGACTCTAAGTTTATATAGACAATGGGGGTACTCCTGTGAGCTGGAACATAGGCCCTACTAGTTGGCCACCAGCAAGGAGGTCTTCCACCTCTAGAACTACCTCTGAATTTACCTCTTCCTCTACCTGATGGGGGTCAAGTCATCCTACCCATGTGTTCATATGGAGGAACAAACAATGGGTGGAATGTAACATCTGTCTTTACCTCTTCCTCAGTGTTTGATTCTCGCTCACTTGTATTTTCATTTTCTCTTTTTTTTTTTTTTTTTCTTTTTCTTCTTTTTCTTTTGTTTCTTTTTCTTTTATTTTTGAATATTCACCAAGCTCTCGAGAATAAACATTTTTGATTTGGAGGAAGATAGTAGGTTACGTCCTCATAAATCTCAACCTCTCTAACCGAGAATGGCTTCAAGTCTTTTTTGAGACAATACTCGATTCCACCTCTTCTAAATTTGATGCACTGGTGCAAAGAAAATGGAACCATATTGTTTGCATGTATCCAAGGCCTACCGAACAAAACAGTGAAAGATGTATTTGAGTCTATTATGTAGAACTTGGCTTCTCCAATCATCTCTCAGTGGTAACACTATGGAACCTAAAGCCTCTCCTTTATTATTGAATCATCTCATCATCGATCTCTCGGAGTTTAGAGATATCAATCCTCAAGTAGGCAAGAGTTTTAGACTCATAATGTTCACTGATACACCTTGATCAACTAATACCCTGGAGAGCCTGAATCTTCCCATGTCCACTATGATGTAGAGGGGACGGTTGTGCTCAGTTGTCCCCAAAAGAAGGTCTTCATCTGTGAATGTAACTCCACGGGCTTCTCTTGAATAACATGCCTCCTCTCCAACAGCTGATAGCTGAGCTAAGCATATTTTTGGATCAAGAAGAGCTTTGATCAATGAATCCCTCATCTCTTTGGATAAGACAAAGGCATCATATATGCTTAATTTTGCTGACAACTTTCTTAAGTGGGCCAGGACATTGTAATCAACTCTAAGCTAATCCTCTACAAGCATATTCATGGGTGGAGCATCTTGTGGAGGGATTTCTTGATCGCTAGAATCAATGACTTGTTTACCCTTATCCTGATGTGCTACCCTAGGAGGTAAAACTTTGTCACTGAGGAGGTTGACTTCAATAACTTCATGAGATTATTTAGTGAAAGTTACCTACATCAAGTTCAACTATAGCTTCTCCTATAGGATCAGCAGAGTCAGATGACTTTAAATCAATCTCAATGGGCAGAATGATTAAGGAATGGAAAATCCATTTCTAAATCAGAAAAGGAATGATTGGAACTAGAGTTATCATTATTATTTGTAGACTTGGAGAGTTTTTATGAGGAATAAAATCTAGAGTATCAGAAGTAGACAAGATGTAAGTGAAAGCTTTCTTCATTGATTTCTTCTTAGATGGAGGTACATGATAGAAATCTAATAAAGTGGGGTAAGGGATTTAGTGCCCTTATGCTACAATACTCTGAGAAGAGGAGCTAGTGGAGAAAGAAGTAGTAGTTGCATGGTGGATGGAGTGCTAGACTCAGACAGTGGTTGTGCTACTATGTTATATCGGACAAGTAAGGTGGACTGCTGCTACTATTGTGGGGCATCTACCTCCTTCAAGTTATCTTTAGCAACTTGCAAACCTTCCTTAGAGTTGGAGGTTTGAGCTTCTTTAGGCACCTGCAAAGGTAACTTTCTGATCTTAGAGATGATTTTCTTAGAGGTACATGATAGGAAAATATCTCAACCTTCCTTTATCTTGAGAAGATCACTTGTATCCCCAAGGATTACCCTAACAGAACTGGAGGGTTGTTCTAGTAGATATTTCTTAGGGATGACGATGGCACTTGACTTGTAGCTACGCTCAAGCCAATCCTTAAAGGTAAAGCAATCTTCTAAGACATGACCTAGCAGGTGGTAGGGGCAAAAGTTTGGATCATGACTCTTGCCCACATCCTCCGGCCTCCTAGGCTCTAGTAATTGAAAATCAGGCTTCTTTAAGAGATTCTTAAAGATCTTTCTAACTACCTCCCTCTTGAATGAATAAGGCTTATTCAATTTGTCAACAAGAGTAGGTAAATGGTAGCTACTTGGTGGTGGATAGTATTACTGCCGCTTGTGGTGGGGATATTATCGTGGATGGGGATACTCTTGGGCGTGGTGGTGAGGATGAATCTTGTGTAATGATGGCGAGGTGGTGGCAAAGGAGGTGGAAGAGGAGGTTGTTGTATTTGAGGTCTGTCAAGCTGAACCCTAGTTGGCTGCTTCCCCTTGCTACTGTGACTACCCTAGCTTTTTCTCAAATGCCTTCTACAGTTTGACTTGGCCGACTGATCTTGGAAAGGTAACTATTTGACCTCTCCTTATAGACTAGCCACCTTGTTGATTAATTTCTCAAATGTCTTAATGGTAAACCCTTTAAGCATGAAGGCAAGCGAGCCATGAATATTCTTAAGTAGAATTTCAATGGCATGCTATTCAGACAGCTGTGGTTTGCATTTCATACTTAAATTGTGCCATCTAAGAATGTAATTAACAAGGGACTCACCGGGGTGTTACTGAGCTACAACGAGATCACCCACAGTTACCCTTTTTCGAGCTCCAACAAATCTCTTAATAAAGAGTTGCTCCAACTCAGCAAATGTCTTCACTGAACCATTGGGTAATTTAGTGTACCAATCAAATGCGATGTCTATTAAACTACTAATGAAGATCTGAGAATAAAGTGCATCATCTGACCTAGCATTGCAACATCCTACCTTGAAGTGTGCTATGTACTGACGAGGGTTCCCACTGCCATAAAAATTTTGATGGAAGGTGGCACAAAATCCTTAGGATATTGGACACCATAAAATTCCTCTAGGTAGGGTCTACCCTTTGGAATAGATGAGCCACCTGCTTATGCATCCTTCACTTGCTCCACCAGCTGATATCTTTTTCTTGCATGGAGGTGTTATCCACCACCTTTCTATGTAGGCTACCACTATCCTGATCTACTAGGCTAATCTAGGACATGAGCTAACTCAGGATGATCTATCTCTGGCGGTATATACTGAGGTACTAAGGCCTAGTTTTGAAGTGCATGGAGGGCTGCTAACAGGTCTTCCATCCTCTTCTCCATCTGGTCGATTTGATCATCCTTTTGTTTAAACTGCTAATGAAGGTGTTGGGTTGAATGGACGATGTTGCCTTTCTCAACCATAATACCTTGGTCACTATGCTGATCTCTATGAAGGGAGCTCCTAGTATCAACTATGTGGACCTCAGTTGAATCCTCAAGGAGATCATCATCATCCGGATCAAAGCTAACCTTTCCCTGATTATAATCAGTTCAGTCACTCCCTAGAAGCTCTCTTTTCTTTGTAAAGTACTATTCCAGAATCTCTTCTATGAAACGATCTAATTATGCTGGTACAAATACACGCTATTGACCAATGGAGGGGTTGTGCTCAGTGAAGATGCATGCTTAACATCCTTTGGTGTAGCTCAGGAGGGTCATGGCTTTAAAGAGACATGATCGTGGTTACTCATGGGTGGAGTAATGTCCCTAGGGAGATACACTACCATGGGACTAGACTCCCTTCCCTTCCCTGGTATTCTTTGTCCTGATGATAATATGGTGGTGGTGGTGTGACCACGATGTTGCGGGTGCCACTCCTTCTTCACCAAGGCGAGTAGGAGGTTGAGTAGGGGAACTCGCCCTCACCTCAATCAGTGGAGTTGATAAAGTGGGATCCTTTGGCCATAGCGGATCACTAATGGGGCTTTCTTCTTCCTGGATATTGTCTTATGTGCCTTTGTAGGCATGGTAGATGGCAGGACTTGAACAGGTGATGGTGGGTGAGGATTCGATCAGTGTGGTGGAGGCAACACTGGCTTTCTCTGGGTAGGAGCTCCTCTCCATGGTGTGGGTAGTAGAATCTATCGTATGATCGGCGGGTAAGTCGAGAAAGTTCATGGCCGATTGTCTAGTGTACTACATCTCTCTCTGGTAATATGTAATGATGCCGGCCTCCACGACCCTCTCTGCATGTGCCGCACCTAGGATGATAGAACATAAATCAAATTGAGTCTCGGTCTGTGATTGTCTGTAAGCTCCACCAACTTGGCATAGAACTGATCTAAGGCCAGCATATGACCTTCTCCTATCACTAATAGGAGCCTCAAAATGAGCTGAGGTAGTGAGATCTTCCTAATTTCTTCCTCTCCATTAGAACTAGAGAGGGGTGAAACTTGTTCTCTGTGATAAGAGGAGACACTATCCTAGGTAACTCCACTGTAGACTAGGAAGCTACCTCTAGATCCTTGGCTATGCGATCATGATGCCACTTGATCTTGCGGCACTGGTTCCAATGCAGAGTCCTACTAGGATGAGCAACACGAGAACTAGACCCAACCTTGCAGGTGGGGGAGACTATCCATGAAGATAGGGTAGCCTTCTCCTTGGAAGGAGCCAATGAGTGGGTCCTAACCTATACTAGGGTAGAATGGGGAACCACTGAGTGCACTAGCACTAGAACTGTAACTACATTGGGAACTACTATAGCCTTTCTCTTTAGTGAGGGAAACTCTGAGTCAAATGGCATCTCAACCTACATGACCAAACTTATCACCACACTTTTATTGTGTGTGATGGTGATCCCCTCAAGTGATCCTATCCCCTCAAAACCTCACCAAATGAATGAGTGGGCAAAGTCGATCTGGTGGCCGATCAAGACCAAATCCACCAAAGGAAAAATAAACATGTACTTAAGCGCCATGTGTGAACTACAAAAGGCATTTATTGTCGAGCTATAAACGAACTTGTGGAAATATAACTTATATTAGATTTCTACCTTGATATTTGTTCCACACAAGTAATAGAAGTTTGGAGTTTTGAACCCATACTCAATGATTCAAATGTGTTGAGTGGGGTTCATTGGAGAGATTTGGATATTGAGGAGTCTTTCCCATTTGATTTTGATTTAGAACCCATACTCAACTGATTTAGGTAGGTTGGATGGGGTTCTAAATTTTGAGGAGAGATTTTCTTGGATATATTTGTATTTTGTGCATCTTGTTTGACATATTGATGGTTTGAAAGACCTCTACTTAATAAATTTGGGTATGCTAAGAAGAGGTTGTGATTGTGTATTTGAAATATTTTTGCTTGTTAATATTTGATTGTGTAATATTTTGATTCGAAAATGGGGCTTCTTACTTAACAAATTTGGTATGTTAAGTAGAGGCCACATGTGTTTGATTTGTGCTTGATGATGAGACTTTCACTTAACAAATTTGGTATGCTAAGTAGAAGTCAAATGTGATGTGAGATAGATTTGCTTTTCTTTGAAGATGGGTGTCCCACTTAACAAATTTGGTATGTTAGGTGAAAGCCCCAAATTTGTTTGAGATATATTTATTTTCTTTAAGAATGAAACTCTCACTTAACAAATTTGGTATGTTAAGTGAAAGCTCAAGTGTGGTTTGACATGAAAAATTGGATCCTTATTTAACAAATTTGGTATGTTAAAATAGGGATCAAATGTGTGTTGAAAAAGAAACCCTCACTTAAAAATTGTGGTATGTTAAGTGAAAGTCAAATATGTTTATGATTTTGACAATGAAACTCTCGCTTAACAAATTTGGTATATTAAGTGAAAGTCAAATGTGCTTATGATTTTTTAAAATGAAACTCTCGCTTAACAAATTTGGTATGCTAAGTGAAAGTCAAATGTGTTTGTAATTTTGAAAATGAAACTCTCACTTAACAAATTTGGTATGTTGAAAGTTAAATGTATTTATGATTTTTTAAAAAAATGAAACTCTCACTTAACAAATTTGGTATGTTAAGTGAAAGTTAAATGTGTCTATGATTTTGAAGAAGAAACTCCTACTTAACAAATTTGTTATGTTAAGTGAAAGTTAAATGTGTTTATGATTTTTCAAAATAAAACTCTCATTTAACAAATTTGGTATGTTAAGTGAAAGTCAGATGTGTTTATGATTTTAAAAATGAAACTCTCACTTAATAAATTTGGTATGTTAAGTGAAATTCAAATGTGTTTATGATTTTTGAAAATAAAACTCTAACTCAGCAAATTTAGTATGTTAAGTGAAAGTAGAATGTGTTTATGATTTTGAAAATAAAATCCTCACTTAACAAATTTGGTATGTTAAGTGAAAGTCAGATGTGTTTATAATTTTTGAAAGAAAGGAACTTATTTAACAAACTTAGGTATGTTAAATGGAGTTCAATTTGTTCTTATGATTTTCAAAAAAGGGGATTCTCATTCGACATACTTGGACATGTCAAAGGAGCTCCCAATGTGTTTTGAAGTCTAAGACTTTGGCAAGGAGTTTTATCAAAAAAATGCAAATAGAATTCAATTTGCTCTAACTTCTCCAAAGGAAGGGGAACTCCCATTTGACAAATTTGGGTATGTCAAGTGGGAGGGTTCAAATATGTCTTGACTTCTCTTTTATGTGTGTATGGTTTATTACTTTTTGAAAAGAGGGGAAACTTTAACTCTAGCACATGTAAAGTATGCTAAATGGAGTTTTAATTTTATATCATGATTTTATTCGAAAATAGAATCTCCATCTGACAAATTTGAGTGTGAGATGGGGATAGCTATTTTAAAAAAAAGTGTTTTTGAAAAAGACATTAAAAATGGTTGATTTTAATTTTGAAAAGGAACCTCCTTGTAACAATCATAGGATTTGTTAAACAAGGTTTGGTTATATGTGTTTTATGCCTTTTTGAAAATTTCTTACAAATTTTTGTGTTAAGATCTTTTATTATGTGGGTTTTGAAAAAGTGCTTTTGGAAAGACATGTTATTTTGTAGAAGAATTTTATTTTCTTATTGTTCATGGGAAGAACCTTTCCCCACCATCGGGATGGTGAAGAGGTTCTTAATTTAGTTCATCTCCTTTGTTTGATTAATTTTAATTTTCACCTATTGAGGGAACCCAATAAGGATTTTAAGACCTGCACGAAGTGATGTCCTAAAACTTAAAGGATGTTGGCAAGCTTTTCTTAAGGATGAAATAAGCTAAGTTCCAACAAAAAGAAAGATAGTCTTGGGCTTATATAAAATATAAGTCCACTATCGATGCATGGAGATAATAATTGTCTACTAAAGATGGAGAGAGGAACCATCCCCAACGGAGCACAAGAAAAATTTGCGGTGTTTATTTTTTAGATGTGGGACATCACATAGATCTTAGGGGGTACTTAGTGAAGTGATCAGGTATGACATTAAGGAATGATGTACTATCTTGAAAGATAGAAATCACCACCCTATAATGGACCTAATGACCTAATAAGGACTCCTAAGGCATGATGGGTCTTCAAATATACCAGAGATCTTTCCTCTACTTGACATGGAAGAGTAATGTAGGGTTTATTTTAAGCCAGATTCATTAATTTCCCTATGAAGGAAAGCCCCCATAGTTAATTACATCCTAAGGAATTACAATTTCTTAAGAATACTCTCGATTAAAGTAGACAATTAGGGTCTCCAAAGATTTCAAGGTTAAGACTATCAAAGGAATGGCTATTTTAGAAAATCAAATGAGATAGATCAAAGAGAAGACTTATTTTTGAAATCCAATGGGAGAAAGTAGGAAATGCTCATGATACTAGGAAGCCTAGTGAGCATTCCAATCTACTCTATAATTGGGCTTTATATTTTGAAATTGAGAGAGTTAATTATTTGAGTTGACATTTTATTAGAATACAAGGACTTATAATCCCATAATATAAGATTGTGAAAATACCTAAGAGGTGAAGATTTATGCTTGTAGCCTAAAGGAAATAGTTACCTCAGATCCTAAGCTAGGGAGCTTTGGTGAGGGCCAAAGCATGACCTATATCTAAGGCGAATATGGGTATATGGTTTACCTCCACGAGAGAGAATAAACCACCCGACTGCTGGACTTATTACTACTTGGAGTGGATGCTAGCTAACTCCTCCTACACTTTAAATCCATGAAGGCAAATCTTATACTTTGCAAGATGGCTAGGCTATTATTTATTTAGAAAGGAGACTAAGTCCTAAAACTCTCTCCCTAAGAGACTAGAGCATGAGTGGTAAGAAATCATGACTTAATCTAATGTAAATTTTATCAAATTTATTTTATTCTTTTGGACTCTTTATTTTGACACAGGCTATGAGATTTTGTATGCCTAAATGCATGAGAACTTGATTATGGGCCAAATCTAGAGAGAAAGGGGTGTTCTTCCATCAAAGGCTCTCATGGTTAAGCCTTTATTCTTTGGAAAGATGGAAGCCCCCTCTTAACAAGAGTGGAATAATATGACATGCATGATATTATACATTCATTCATCCAACTAAGGGGTTGCTAAAAATTTTATTATCTTGATTCAATTCCTAGGCTTTTATGTGAGGTTATGAGTTATTTTAAAATTTTAGTTATGTGTTGTTAATTGGGGTAGAAAAATTAATTTCATCCTAAGAGCCTACATCCGTTCAGACATTCAAACATCATAAAGAAAATATGAAAAGCATGTTATTCTAATTTGCAATCTAATCATAACATCAAAAAATTTTATAGACTACCATAAAAAAAATAAAAGGCCAGTGCAGTCAGGTTCCATTGTACACCCTGAAAAGAGGAAAAAAAGAGTAGCTGAGCTCTACCCTTGTACAATCCGGATTATAAAAAAATAATATATGCTATGGGGGTCTTCTTTTCTTCATTTCTTCCTTCTCTTTCTTTTGATTTGATTTGCTCCAAAGGCATCTCAGGGCACCCTAGGGACTTCTTACTCATCCTAATCCCCTATAACACTAATCTTAATTCCTAATGCAAAATTACATTAAAAATAGAAAAAGTAAATCTAGCTACACCTGCAAAATAATTGTTAACTAAACACACTATACAACCCAAGCAGTTAAATGAATAATTTGGACTTAGCACTCCACTCATGAGTAACCAAGATCACCTGTCCTAACGTGAGGTATGCTTAAGGGCTAAGCAACTTGCACAACAAATGCATTTATATTTTTATTACAATGGCCCCTTAAGCACAACCCCATGTAGAAAATATGATTAGGCTAATCACGGCTTACCATCCAATCTATCCTAATATCCAGTCTAAAATATCACATCACAAAACAAAACACAACATCATATATACAATGCCCTAACTTAGCACTATAAGTGGTAACTTAGTATTCTAATGTGTGTGCTTAAGGCTGTGAGATTTACTAGGCTTATTTAGTTTAAGTTTCCATTTGGAGTTTGAATTTGTTTAAATTTTACCTTTGGGTGATTTAAATTTAAATGATTTAATGATTTATTTTTCATTTTTATTTCACTTTTATTTAGTTAAAATGATGTTTAGGTTTTCAAGAATGAAGAGTAGAGTGTATTTCATTTGTAGACAGAACTCGCCCTATTATACATCCTAACTCCTAAAGAATCTAACTAAGGTTCTTAAGTATCTTAATTAGCCCATTTGAATTTGTGTAATTCATTGGATTTGATTTAGGATTTAGAATTTGAGTTTGTTTACGTATTTGATTGATTTATTTTGTATTAGATATTTTGGTTTAATTACATCTTGATAATTTCATATCCTTAATATCTAATAAAGTTTAAGTTTGTTTAAATTCATCTATTTTTAATTGATTAATTTTAGATTAGTTGTTTGGTTTTACTAAATCTTGATAATTTAATATCCTTAATATCTAGTGAAATTTAAGTTTGTTTAAATTCATGTATTTTTGATTGATTAATTTTAGATTAGATGTTTGGTTTAATTAAATCTTGATAATTCAATATCTTTAATCTCTAATGAAATTTAAGTTTGTTTAAATTCATGTGTTTTTGATTAATTAATTTTAGATTAGATGTTTTGTTTAATTAAATCTTGATAATTCAATATCCTTAATCTTTAATGAAGTTTAAGTTTGTTTAAATTCATGTGTTTTTGATTGATTAATTTTAGATTAGATATTTTTGTTTAATTAAATCTTGATAATTCAATATCCTATTAAATTAATATCTAATTTTTTTCTTTGATTATGATTATGTGACTTAACTTTATATTTATCTGATTTAATTATAGTTCATTTATTTGTAGTTTGATTGGATTAGATTAATTGAGATTTTATTTTGATTTAGTTTGATTTTTTTGTAGATTTTGTTTTAATCACATCCATTTGTCATGTTTATCAAAGTTTGGTTTGTATTTCATTTTCATATATTGGATAGTTAATTAGTTTATCTTACTTAAGTAGGTTGAATGAGATTTGATTTGATTATATATTAAATTTATGAGAGTCTTTCTTAATTTAATTTAATTTGATTTAATTTAATTTGATTAGCTTTATTGGTTTATGGGTTTGCTTAGGTTCAATGTGATTATGTGATTAGCTTAATTAAGAAGTGTATTTATCTTAATTATAAAGGTTTGTTTAATTTTCTATTTGATTTCATATTTGTTTAGGCTAATGATGTAATTGATGACTCAATAATTTAAGTTTAATTTAGGTTTTGATTAGTATTTAATTGTATTTTGATTATGTTTGATTAAGCTTAGGTTTAATATGATTAATTTGATTAACATAATTAGCTTGAAGATGTGATCAATTATTAAGTAATGATTTGTTTAATTTTTAAAATTTGATTTCATATTTGTTTAGGTTAATGATGTAATTAATGACTTAATGATTTAAGTTTAAATTAAGAATTGATTAGTATTTAATTGCATTTATGTTTGGTTAATTTAAGTTTAATATGATTAATTTGATTGACTTTAATTAGTTTACTTAAGATGTGTGATCAAATTAGTTAGTAGATTAATTAAGTGTTTGAATTGAATTAATTTTAATCTAATTTATAAAGTTAATTTGGTTTATTAAGATGGTGGATTAATTTATTAAGTTTGCATTAATTAGGTGTTTATTCAATCAGATTAACTTAACGGTAATAAGTTTAATTAAGGAGTGTGTTTAAGTTAATTATTAAATTAAATAAAGATTTATTTAATTCTTAATGATGTAATTAATGATGATTTAGGTTTAAGTTAGGTTTTGATTAGTATTTAATTGCATTTTGATTATGTTTGATTACACTTAGGTTTAATATGATTAATTTGATTAACTTAATTAGCTTACTTGAGGGGTATGATTAATTATTAAATTTAATTAGGGGTTTGATTTAAGGTTAATTTTAGAATTAGCTTTAATGTAACTTATAATTTGATTAATTAAGATGATTAATTCATTAAGTTTGCATTAATTAGATGTTTGATTAATTAAGGTTGATTAAGGGTAATTAAAATTTTAAATCATTAGATTAATTAAGGGTTTATATAATTAGAGATTAATGACTTAATTTCTCACATGTGATTGATTTGATTTAGTTAAGTGTTTAACTTAAGTTTGATTTCATTAAAGGATTATTGTTATTAGCATCATTGTTATTAAGTGAATTAATTGTTTATTTCATTTCAATTAAGTTTGATTATTTATGATTAGAGTTTTATTTGATTTGATTCATTTATTATGTTTGTTTGATATCATTAACATGTTTGATTTAGTTATTAAGTTGAAATATTTAATGGTTAATTAATTATCTTATTCCAAACGGATGTGATTTAATCATATGTTAATTAAGTTTACTTTAATTTTATTTAGTTTAATTTGATTATATTAAATGATTATGTTGAATTGGTTTATTAATCAATTTGACTTTTTTTAGTTTATTTAATGATTAATTAGTTTCTGTTTATTTATATTCATTAAGGAGTTTCACATGATTAAGATTCCATGCTTAGTGTAAGTTTAGTTAGACTAGTTTGACCCATGTTAAAGTTTCCTAGATTTATTTAACTTTAAGTTTGATTTAACATTTAATCATTTAACTGAGTTTTTTTAACTTAAATAAGTTTAATTATATTTAATTTAATTTCCTCTAAGGATGATATTTTTCTGATTTTAGGTTTGATTAATTACTGCTTAAGTGCTATTTCATTTCTAATTTTGATTTGATATTTAAATTATTTTTAGATTATGTTTTAATTAACTCCTTAATTGATTAAACTTTAATCTTAAATGCTTGTTTGGGTTTCATTAGGATTCAAAAAATCACATTATTTCCCTAAGAGTCCTAGATGTCAATTGAAGTGATTTAAGCCATTTTAAAGATTTTTGTAAATTTCTAAATTTTTATTTGATTTATTTTATGAAAATAGATAATCTGAACTTCAAAATTTAATTTCTCTCAATCTAGAAGTCTTTTTCAATTGAAATTTTTATGGTAGGTGTGTTTTTACTTTAATTTTAATCCCTGAAATTTCAACTTAATCTGACACATATTTTTTGTTTAATTAATAAAATTTGATTTTTACTAAAACTCAAATTAAGCTCAAAATCCTCGTGAACTTTGTGGATTTTGGGTTTGTTGGATTCCTCTCGGAAAGACCAATCTAACGAGCCACTCTTTGCAATTTCTGGTTAAGTATTTCATTTTCTATGAATTTTTGAAATTTTAGGTAATTTAAATTATTTAAAAAAAAAACTGCATGACGCTAATGTCACGCATCAGGATGGAAAAACTGGTCAACGGTCTAGAGTGACCTATGGTTCATTCTGTCCGTCATAATCGATCGCGCACAATCCAGGCCGGATCGCACGGCGATTTATTTGAGCCGTCCGTCCACAAGCGGTGTCGGATGGTCAGGATCCGAAGCGATCGAGCGGTCGTCGCGATCGTGATCCGAGCCGTCGAGCACGTGACGCTGGATCGGATGGTGGCTACCAGACGGTGAAAGAAAATAATTTCTTTTTTGGAAAAATGAGAGTTTCTAGGTGAAAATTTATCCAAATGGATTCATTTTTGTGTCAATTCGCACTGAAAAAAAAAATCTATTTTCTAATTGGAATGATTTAAAGTAAAAATGTGAGATTATTAGGAGAAAATTTTAAAATCACAAAAAAATTAACACAAAATGTGAGAAATCCTAAGGCTGGCTAAAGTTTGGCAAAATTTATCTCGGGGATGATTTCTGATAGTAGCGAAGATCTAAGCAAACTCCTAGGTATGCGAGGAAGCTTTGGAATGATTTTTAACCTTCACCTCCCTTCAGAACGTCGTCTTCTCTGATGTTTACTATCGCATTGCTGGAAAAGCAACTATTTATATTTTTGAGCTCAAGAATGGCTCAAAGAGGTGGGGTATGGGTTATTTTTTGCTTTGGGGAGCTTTTGGGCGTTGAATGGTGGTGGCAGGAAAAAGTTTAAAGCCTCATTTCTCCCTCCTTTTATAATGGCCAAAAATTCACTCTTTTTTGAACTTTTTGGCTCCAAATTGATTGCCATCTTGCTTGGGTGGTTGGGATGGATGATGGATTGATGGAGGACTTTGAATTTTTGTTCCAAAGTCCTCTTTTACTGCCATATGATCAGCTCTATTCAATGTAAATGTTGGGGAGGAGTTAAGTGCATGTGATGGGGGAGAATTAAATGAGGTTGGGTGGAATCCTAACTAGGGGAGGATCCATGAGGGATTTAAATATGTTGGGTTGATTTTGATTAGCCCCTAATGGGACATGGCTTGGTTTCAAGAGATTTGGCTCAATTTGGGTTATATGGGTCATATTGGGTCAAGTTGATCAATTTGACCAAAATTGGCTAAATTGACTTGAGTTATAGGTTGATTCATGTTCAATTGGCTAATTGAAGATGAATGAGATTTTTGGTTTGAATTAATTTGGATTTAAGTCAAATTCATCCTTTAGGCTAATTTGGGCTAGGTTGGGTCAAGTTGACCAACTAGACTTGATTGATCAAATTGGGTTTAATTATGGCTTTGGTCAAGTTCAATAATCAATTTGGAATGAACTTGAGTCATTGGTTGTAATCAATTTGGGTTAGATCATGATTTGACCCGATTTGATTCTTTAGGCCAATTTGGGTCAACTTGGATCAAGAGGCCAATTGGGTTTGGTTTGGCTCAATCGGTGGTCAAGTTATATTTAAATATTGATTTTGGGTTTATTCAAATCATTTGTTTCAATCAATTTTGTGTAGGATGAGTTTTAGCTAGTTTTGGTTCATTTGGGCTAAGGGTTGACTTGATCAAATGACTAAGTTGACTTGGTTTAACCCAATTGATTGCAATTGATCATCCTATGGTAGTCAACAATCATGGTGGAAGGTTTTGGTGAGCTTAGTTCAATTCAATTTGGGTTGGATTGGAAGTTGGCTCAAATGGGTCCTTTAGGTCACTTTGGGTCAAGTGGACATAAGTGGATCAATTGGTTTGATTATAGGCCTTTGGGTTGATTTTGTTAGTGTATTGCAAGGATCAAACTATCATGATACAAATCTAAAGGCGGATCATAAAGATTAATATCCTATCTTTTATTTATAATGGAGCGAACCTTTTTGCTATGCCTATAATCCATCCAAAAATTTGCTTGGTGCATTATGTTGTACCAAATGGCTTTTTTCTCTATATATTGATTGTGGAAAAATCTATTGTTCCTCTTCTTTTTGAGTATACGCTTTCTCGATAGAAAGAATTAAACCTCACACCTTAAACCTCCTTGTTTTTTTATATTTAAATCCCTTCTAGAGGAATAATGTATTAAAAATTAAAATCCATACTTTCACCAAAAAGATTGGAAAATCTTCTCCACATTTTTGTCCTAAAACTATAGAGGATGAGAGTTGTCCTTTAGTTGTGAATTGCACATAACGTAAGTCGTAGACATATTTAAGACTTATTTGATGAAGAGAAAATTTACTAGTAATCGTGCCCATTCAAATGACTAAACCAATGGGAATATAAAAAGAATAATATGAGCTGATCAAGTAGGGGTTATAGGGAAACATCCAATTAGGACATTCAATATAAGAAACTAGGAATAGCTTTTAATTGGATCATGATAGATCCTGGAAGCATTTTTATTGTGATGCATAGCCAAATGATGCTAGAATTTGAGATTTCACTAAGCAATTTTGATTATAAACTAATCTGAAAGATAAGAATATAATATTGCTAATTTCTTTGTGCCCATTAGTTCTGAAGAAAGATTGGAGTATAAGTTTTTTCAGTTCTAAAATAATAGAAGAATTGTGTGAGCAATAAAAATACCAATGTAATGATAAGTAAATTCAACACCACCAATAATGAATATTATATACAATCTCTTTTGGAAACATGGGTTTTCAAAATTATAAAAATCTATTAGCTCATAATTTTAATGTTTTGGCACTGTGTATTTCTATTATATGTGAATATTATGTGTGATTTGGAAGTTACCAAGTAAAAAAGGATCAATAAAACAACTAGCATAATTTTAAAAAGAATTTAAGTGAATTTTATAAAAAAAAAGTTGCTTTGTGAGTGCTTAATTGAAATTGTTTGGGATTGTTTACAAAAGGCAGGCTCTTCATTCAGGAAGTTGTGGAATGCAAAGAAAGTGAAATAAAATGGAATAAAAATGATTAATGAAGACAGGTAACTTTATCTTTCTTAATCATGTGAGAAATATTTTATACAATACACTAAGAAAGGAAAAAAAGACTAGCATGATGAATAATGTTCATTACATTCAAAACAGTCTAAAAAAGAACATTAAATATTATCTCTTAGAGAAACACGAGCTTCTAGAGTTTCAAAAATTTATAGGTTCCTAATTTTATTGGATTATTGCCATTCATTTTAATTATAAGGTTTCTAATTAGTATTTTAGTTCTTGTTTGTGAAAAAAATAAATAGAACAGCTTAAAAAATTTTAGGTGGGGTACGTCAATGAGAAATTCAAGTTGGTTGGGATTATATACAACGGGTTGGTACTTCCTTCAGGAAGGGTGGAATACAAAACAAATTTAATAAGTTGGAACGTAGATGGTTGAGGAAGATGAAGATATGTTGATCTTTCTCAGTTGAATGAGAATTATGGAATCCAATACCAGTTATAGGTAAAGACGAGCATGAAGGCGAGCTTAGATACAATGATGGTGGTTGGATGCATTACAAAGACAATACTCATTATTTGATCTAATTTAATGTGTTTACGGTTGGTGGGAAATGTGCTTAGTCTTGGAATGTTGACCTTTCACTTGGATCTAACACCTTACATTGATTATGAAACAAAAAAATAACTCAATAAAGTTTTGGTGTATCCTCGATGATGTATTCAACCATCGACAAATTTATTTTCTAGGAATTACTCTCTCGTAAAGTGAGCTCGAAAGAGCCTTTCCAAGACTGTTGGGAAACTATAATTAGAGGAGAGGCAAGATCTTTAACACTTGCAAGAAGCTTTTTGATTTGTTCATTCAACTTAATCTATGTTGATTTTCTTTTAAGCTTTATTGGTGAAGTTTTCATTTTGCAATATCAATCCTAAATAACTTTAATATCTTTGGTGCATTTGAGTTAATATTTTGTGTCTTTCATAATTTGATGAAAGCTTTCTATTTTATGTTGAACCTCGATCCATTTAATTGATGTTGGTTCCATGGTTGAATTATTATTATTTTGGCCACAAGACATTGAATTGTATGAGTTCGCCATGATGAAGCATATTATTATAAAATCATAACAAGATTTTTTTGAAAGTAAAATCATAATAAGTTTGATGACTAATAGTAGATGTATGTGGGTAAAAGAAGTCTTAATTGGCACAAGTTGAGATGTTATTAACCTAACTTATATTGAAAAGTTGATGGTTGGACTTAGGACCATATTCAAGTTAAATGATATGAGCTTCAAGTTATATGATCATTGAGCTTATTATCAAGAGTACCTAGGTCCATATTCATTCTAATTTAATGTTAATATAAAAGATGTTTTTTCTACATGTCTATAATTTTGATTTTCATGAAGATTTTTGTTCCTAAGCAAGTAGACAATGTAGCTTGAGAAGAAAACTAGTAAGAAAATTAAGTATTGCGAAAATCATATCCCCGCATTATTGATGAGCTGAAATTGCTTGTGGGTTGACTCAATTGACCAACTCTACTTAAGGCTTAGTGGCCATCTATTCCTTTAATCAATGAGTTGAGCATACATATTTTAGATTTTAGTTCAAGCTATTGAATAAGGGTTACATCTGGCGACCTCCATGCATAAGTCGTCAAATCACGGATGAATTCAAGCAGATATGAAATTATTTGAGATGCACTAGGCATTGCTAAAATAAATCAAAATGACCTCCAATTGACTAACGAAATTCGTCATCGCAAAACATCAATATATATATATATATATATATATATATATATATATATATATATATATATATATATATATATATATATATATATATATATATATATATATTATACAATTGATGATCACCATCATGAAGAAGAAAATCTCATTCATTATGCATATCGAGGTCGAAAGTCACGCGATGATGCAACCTCCGTTCGCAAAATTGATCGAGCTGTTAGCTTTGAAATATCAAAATCTATCACATGAAACTATCTGCGATCGATTCAGACAAGTCTACGTGAGTATCAAGCGAGTGGAAGCGATGACACATAATTTTGAATTAAAAGTGGTCTAATCCATCGTCGAACTGAACCAAACGATCTCCGATCGCGAAACGGACTATGCAACGTTGAAATTACTTAGAATAAACATCTAATTTAACTAAAATTATCACACTTAAAATTTTGTCAAAATTAATAGATATTTCAAAATAAATTCATCTGATTATCTCTTAATCCAGTCAATTATTTGAAACTCACAGCTCGCATTGTCATGCTTCACCTCCCATCCAGCCAATAACCTTTGCCATACCACGCCATGTGAAGCGGCTGAATTCACCTATTTCTTTGTCCTCTCGTTCGTCCCATATGACACGCGCAGCAAAAAACAGAAAGTCTGAACGCCTCCCTTCTCCACACGAGATCGAGCTCCAGGCCTCCTCCACACTTCTGCTCGATGACCTTCTCCCTACAAGCCATGCCCATACAAAATGACTAGTTCCTCCTTGGCGAACTCTCACTCTTTCCTAGCTCCTCACGGCGGAATGCCAAAACCATCCCAATCTTCGCCCTTTGGTGCGGCCGAAAGGACTTGAAGTAGCGGCGATGCTCACTCCAATAAGGAACCCTGATTTTGGATAGGTCGAGCAATGGAGGCATGAGTGGGCGGAGAAGGCCGGGAGGTCTCGTCAATCCCAGTTGTTAAGCGCCAATGAGGTTGGTTATTCACTCTTCTTTCTCGCAACCTCCTTTCTTTGAGGAAGGCCTTTGGTTTCTCGATTGGGCGGCTGTACCGATCTCTGTTTACAACAAGAGGCCGCCAAGGTACTCCCTTTACAGTCGGTGGCTTTTCTTCAAAATGCTCGATTGTAGATGTTGTTGTTGATGTAGATGCTAGCTCAATGCCATGGAGGGGAGACATCCGGGTACCAATTCTAACCAAGGATGAACAAGATGCCCAGCACCCTCCTCACCTCCCTAGTTTATATGCTTTATATGCGACCTTCCTTGTTGGAAATATGGTGGACAACTGTGGAATTTTGCATGGCTACAACTGTTGCAACTCGTCATCAAGCCTTCGCCTTGTTGTTGTGGGTTTCTTTGGCAAGCTTTCAGTCTTCATCGAAGTCGCTTTGGTTGGTAATCTTATGGATCACTTCCCGAGAATTCATGCATATCACAGTCTTAATATATGGATCGCTTTGGTTGGTAATCTAGATCTGATCTTCTATTATTAAATGAATAGAGTCGACAAGATCTGGAATATCAAAATGAATGATCAATTCTCCAATGATAGCTGAGTTGTTTGAAGATATCAACCGAAGGGGTCATCATTATAAAAATATTTAAGATATTTATATTCAATATTCTTAAATTCAAAATTCTCAAAATATAAATCTAGATATGATCTTCTATTATTAAATTAATAGAGTTGACAGGATCTGAAATAATAAATTAAATGATTAAGCAGACTTATATATCCCGATGATGGCTGTGTTGAATGAAGATTTCAATTGGAGGGGATATTTATCATCAAAATATGCTTATAAGCTCAAATCAGATTAATCTAAATTAATTATCAATATAAATGTAAAATTAAATAAATCACTAAGTTCTAAATGATTAAATGAAATCTAATATCTAAAACTTAAATCTAAAACTCAATCCACATTCTGCAATTGTTTGTTGAATGTGACAAATTAAAGAAACTCTAGCTCACAAAGGAGCTAATGTCAAATCAAGTGTTCTACAATGTTCATTCACAATCAATCTCTTGCTAGTAAGGACGCGGCTCCTGTCCTTTATTCGTGTGGTTTGGCCAGTTGGCTCCACATATGAGTCCTCTGATTGGGTGTTGCCAAATGACACCATTATATTATGGTCACGACTGTAGCTCGTATATTCCCCAATGGCTCTATCTCTCGAGATGTAAACTATAGGGTGCACCTGATAGGGCAAAAAGTCATTTGTCAGTTAAGGTAGACTTAAACTTGTCTCCTTAGACAAACATTACCCTAGGTCTATAAGATTTCTTTAACCCATGATGGCGACAAGAATCCTTTTCGTGGGGTTGGGTCTACCTCCTCTAAGTAGACTAGGGACCACGATAACTCGGGATAACGGAACCATGAGATCTTGATCGGGGGCGTCATCATTCCCCCAACCATCCGCTTTAAGTTAATATGATGAATTTCATAAATTCACAGTTTTATACTCCACATGTTATTATTATACGCTATGTATTCAGTGATTTAACGACTAGCCTTAATCGAAAGTTCTCTCTCAGCATTGGGATGGGTAATTAAATATAGGTGCTTGAGCCTATTAGGAAACCTAGAACCAGATCTAAAGTCCTCACAAAATGAGGGAGAAATCTCTGGGTAGTGTCTCATTTACTATTCCATCTACCTTCTAAAAATTTGACCGACATAAATCATACTCTCTTAATTGAGAGGTCGGTGAAAAATTTTCAGAGCCCACATCATCAAAATTTAGATATTAGTGATAATAATATGGAGAAAGTTTGTCGCTTAAAAATTTTTGATAGTTTTTGCTTTGAATTGCTTATTTTCTTGAGAAGAGGAAACTATTCATTGCAAAAAATCTTAAAATAGAGGCATTTAGAGTTTGCAAATGCTTTATAGATTTGGAATCTTGTTAGAACAACATACTATACACTAGTGCACCTTGAATCATTTTAATGACAAGAATGGAAAGATCACCACATGAGATCTTTGAGGGCCTTTTATAGCCCATTGTCCCCCTATATGTTGGATGCATAGGCACATTAAAATGCTTCAATTTAGCCTACTTGAAACAATTCAAGGCCCATATGTGTGTTGGATGCATAGGCGATAGCTCTTATTTTCTCCTAAGAGTTGCTTAGTTACGTCAACCTCTTGATAAAGTTTTATTAAATTTCATGTTGTTTCCATTTAATTGTATTAATTAGTTTTGTTGGGTTTTGGAAAATTAGAAAATACTTATTTCTTGGGTATCCTTCTTCAATGATACTCTAGGTGATTCTAGAGTAGATTAATATCATCTGGGTTGAACCAAGAGCCACTACTTTGGTGAGAAATAGGAGACCAATGAAGGGAGAACTAGCTATTGAAGTCATATTGATAGAAGTTTTACCCAGAAAAATGGTGATGCTTGGAGAACTATTTTGGATGCTTGCCTACATATGCACCTCATAGATATGAGGCTCTATGCCTTATGGCATCAAGCAGTTGAAGACCTCCTTGGCATATCTTGTAGCTTTCGGATCAATTGAGGTGAGCTCCATTCTTATATCTCATGTTTGTGTTTTAGTGCTTTTGATAGATATTGCTTGTTGTATTTCTCTATTTTTTACAAGTTTTGTTCACAAATTTGAATCGAGACTTTGATTGGCTTATCTCCTAAACTGTGAACTACTCTGCGTTCTTGCCAATATGTTTTTCAATGACTTATTAACATTGAGCTTGTTGATTTAGAGGACACTAATTATCTAATGTTCATCATTAATTTGTATGCAAATATTAAATATCGCATTTCACCTATATCTTTCAACATTGGTTTCACTGGCCTATCATTCAATTAAGATGGTTGCGAAGGAGTACTTAAAGAGCACCTCGTTCTAGTTGCAAACAGACATACTGAAAGCCGTGGTTTCAATAGTGGTTTCAAGAAACTTCTTCGCCCTTTGAAATTTCAAATGCCATTCACTGAAGCAACTTTATTTGTAAAAAATCTAGTTGTTTACTTTGACTTGCTAACCTTAATGTGTATTTGATCAAGAGAAAGCATTTTAATGTATATCCGTATATATTTTCCAGACACCAATAAAATGCT
The DNA here is from genome assembly GCA_021442155.1 of Cymbidium sinense. Classification (NCBI taxonomy): domain Eukaryota; kingdom Viridiplantae; phylum Streptophyta; class Magnoliopsida; order Asparagales; family Orchidaceae; genus Cymbidium; species Cymbidium sinense. Next base: position 84,023,163 of record CM038215.1, read on the forward strand.
TTGAGAGGGCAGCAAACGCGTTAGGAGATACACGACTAGTATAGTTTCTTCATGTTTGTCTAATGTAGGTGAAAGCTAATCGATGATGAAGAAAAGGATGCTTATGATTTCTTGGACTTGGTGCGAACAACTGAAAAGGTAGTAGATGTTGATGATCTTATGTATGAAAGTGAATATGAGTTAGGCTTCTCCGTAAGTGGCATCGATTGGGAAGGAAACTTATGATGATGGAACCGAATCCCTATTCCATTCCAACTGATACCGAGGTAGGGGATGTGAGTAACTTCACTGGAAATCGGTTGTCATAATGAAACCAAATAGTTGGCAAGGATGGAAAAGTATAAAGAAGCGAGATAAAGTTGATTCCCAATCATCTTTAAAGAAAGATGGTGCCCGGTTGGGGTGGGATCTTTGAAAACGAGCCTACTAAATATGGAAGTCAAACACGAGGTTCAACAAGGATGCGGCGGTTCAAACAAAACCTTTGTGGATAGTGGAAACTCGAAAGAACCTATAATATTAACCAATGGAATGAAAATAGAGCGGGATGGTGCTTGGCCATCCTCTGGGGTTTGATAAGTGAATCCAAAACATCCAATACGTGGAGCAATCCTAATAAATTTGCATTGAACACCGATATGACAAGTAAAGGCATCCTGGAATGACCACAACCAAAAGGCGCTTTTGGTCGATATTCAATCAATAAATGGAATGAGAATAGAGAGATCATGGAGATGGTGCTTGGGGTTTGCATCTAAAAGTTGCAGAGTTCTAAGCCCACATGGAACCGATGGTACAAGTAAAGGTGGAACGCATGAAAACGCTGGGCTTGGAAGTTTTTTCAAATCGGATAAATGGAATGAGAATAGTAGTGCTACTGTTCACAAGGAAAGTCCTTGGGGTTCAACAGTGGATCACAATTAGAAAAGCACGCAAAGACTACAGAGTACGGCAGTCAGTAAGCGAATAGTCCAATCTGAAAAGGCTAGTTTTGGAAGATTCTCGAGAATAAATGGAAAATAAAAAGAATAAGATAATGAAGGTAGTGCTTAGGGATCTCGAGGTTGGGGCTCAAATGATCGCATGCGGTGGTTGGAAAAGTCCATTGGAAGATGTCCGAATATGGGAAAGCAAGGGCAGACAATGTGAAAGCTAATATTGAGTTCTCAAATGTGGAAAAAGGATGAGACCAAAGCTTTTGATAATGGAAATAATGGTCGAAATCGTGGTTTGAGTTCAACGGATGACAAGTTTGAAGAATTCTTTTCTAGACGCTAAAATCGAGATAGAGGTAGGAATGCTATTGGATGCTCTTCCATGAAGAGGAACGCAAGTATTGAGCGTGAGGAGCATTCTTTTGAAGTGGAACTGTTCGACCGCTAAAAGATCGCATGATGAGGTATTTTTTCTGTACACATATCCTTATTTGTATTCATGGTTGACTTTGATAGACCAGAAACTTAGGATTCTATTGGCTTGGTACTCTTCAATTTTTATCTTAAATGACTTTATTTCTAAATTATGTAGTAGACCGTGTCTTTAAGCATTTCAAGAGATATAAGTTTATTTTGGTTTTATACAAATCACAAGTTATTTAATTATTTTATCAAATCTAAATCATTTGTTGATTCTTTGGAGCTATTTATGAAGCTCTATAAGATAGGCATTGTTGATTATAATCCCACATTAGAGAACTAAAGGTCGATGTTGGTCATAAAACCATTTCAAAACATGGAATGAATTAAGATTTTGTTAAATTGAAATTAGAAAAATTACAAAGTCTTATGAAACCTATTAGATAGAACTTAGGAGAAGAATAAGTTGGTAGATTGATTGAAACATTTTATGCACACAGTTGAGAGCAGAAGTTGTAATAATGGATTTTTTATCCAAGGGATAAAAAAAAAGTAATTTGGCTGTGCGTGTGCCTATGTGTGTTTTATTTTATTGTAACTCACCCTCGTAAAGTATTGATTGAGCAGCGTAATTGTTGTAATCTTTTTTCAACTTTTCATCTAGTACTTCTCAGCCTCCATCTTTGAATAGAATCTGCATACAAAATTCAGTGCTCATATAACAAATAGATCATATCTTAGATGATATGCATTATGTGAATGCTTCCTTTTCTAAGTATGTATTTCTATGACTAACTATTTGTATAATGATTTGATTATTTCAATTGATCTTTTAGTTAATTGCAGGTAACTACCATATCCTTTTTGAAAGTCACTTCTGGACTAAGCCTTCATGATTTTGGTTACAGTCAGGATTCAAATTATTATATGTCAATTGACTGGATACAATATTTTTATTTCTCTGCAGCATTGGTGAACCTCTTGTGGGCTCCGAAATTTCGCCACCGACCTCTCGACAATATTTGAATTGAAGAGAGTGTGATTTGAAGTGTTGATGTAATTTTCAGAAGGCAGATGGAATAGTAGATAAGACACTACCCAGAGATTTTGCCCTCATTTGGTGAGGACTTTAGATCTTGTTCCAAGTTTCCTATAGGCGCAAGCCCCTATAGTTACCCCTCCCAATAAGTGAGAGAAAACTTTCGATTAAGGCTAGTCGTTAGATCGCTAAATGCGTAGCGTATAGTAGCAGCATATGAAGTTTCAGAATTTAGATTATGAAATTCATTATTTCAGCTTAAACCGGATGGTTGGGGGAATGATGATGTGCCCGATCTAGATCCCATGGTTCCATCATCCCGGGCAGTCATGGTCCCTAGTCTACTTAGTCAGAGGAGATAGTCGACCTGACCTGATAGAAGGATCTTCATCAGCAACACATGAGTTACATTGTCCAAGAAATTCTTGTAGACTTGGGGTAGTGTTTGTCTAAGGAGACAGTTTTAAGTCTACTTTAGCTGATAGATGACTGCTTGTCCTATCAAGTATATCCTATGATTCACAACTCAAAAGGCAGCCATTGAGGAGCATATGAGCTACGGTCGTGATCGCAATATAATGGAGCTTGACTGACCAAACCACTCGATCAGAGGACTCTGGTCATAATTGCTCATCTGTGGAGCACTGGCCAAAGCGTAGTCAAGGATGAACCCGTCCCTACGGTGAGATTGATTGAGAGTGAACATAGCAGAATGCTTGATTTCATGTTGACTCCTTTGTAAGCTAAAATTTTCTTAATTTGTCACTCCCGACAAATAATTTTGTCACCCCCGACAAATAATTACGGAAAGTGAATAGATTGAGTTTGTTTTAAGCTTTTAAGGATTGGATTCCATTTAAACGGTTTTAGATTGCTATTTAATTTGATTTGAAAAATTGATTAATTTTAATATGTTTAAGAGCTTTAGATACTGTAAACTCTATTTAGCTGTTAACAGAGGATTATATCTACTGTCACTTGACAGAATTAGTTTTTCGGATATTTCACAGATTTGAAATTCTTATTATAGATTTTTAGGTTTTGTTAACCCGAACTCAGTCCTAAGACTAAATCGGAAAGCAACCCGCACATCATCCTCAGACACTTGAATTTAAGCATTCAGCGCAGTGTTGTGGCTCATGCGGGTGTATAATAATTTTAGGTAATTTTATGTTTGAATTATGAGATTGATTTTGTATTTTTATTTTTCTATTCCAATTTAGCCTGCACAGCCTTTTTAGAGATTAAAATTTGCACTTGAAATCTCTATGTCCGAGCACATGCAAGAATTTATAGTTTTAGATAATTTCACTTAATTAGTGATTTTGTTGATTTTAAAATTCATAATTAGAATGAAATTCCTTAATTTTTTTATTAAAGGAAGCTCTATGATTTTTGTAGATTTTGATTTAGTGTCACCTTCTGTCCGCTTGTACAAAGAGCTGCAGATTCGGTGATGATTTTTATTTTGAAGCTACAGGTTCAAAGGATAATTTAGTTTATTATTTTAAAAGAAAATTTACCCCTCAAAGTAATTCTCATTTTCCCCTCTTTTTATTCAAACTTTCCTACATTCGTTTTCCCCCTCTTTTTATTCGAACTCTCCTATATTCGTTTTTCCCATCCTTTTATTTTGAAAGAAAACCATTCATTACCTCTTCTAATTTCTATAAATAAGGCCAAGAGGGAGTCTCATATTCTATTCCATTTGTTTGAATGGTTGGAGTTAGAACATTTGAAGGGAGCGGTTAGAGACTTTAGTAGGCTTTCAACTCTGTTTGAATAAATCTCGTAAGTGCTTTTCGTTCCCCCCTTTTTGTTTTATTTTTTTGTTATGTTTGTCGCATATTATTTTTCTTCCTTTTTGTTCGAAGTTTTTTAATTTGAATTTTAATTTTAGGTTTCATTGTGCGAAGTTCTTAAGCCGATTCTTTTACTTTTCATTTTTTTTCTAAGTCATGAGATTTTGATGAAATTTCGACAGTATTTCGGCTAGAGGGAGCATAATCTAACAGATGTTGGCTTACTCGGTACGCCCTCATGAGCGTAGAGAGTGGTGTCTTGCGACACCACAATCAATTTTTCATCTCGTCGCTCCCTCTTGAGCACGATGAGGCCTTCAAACTTGCAAAGAAACACAAACATGTATATATCTGCATCCACATATCCCGCATGTTCTGACTAATTTTTCTGCATGTTGCAATGATTGGCATGAAAACGAGGTTGGGTATGCTGAAAATTAAGAGAAGAAACTGTCTCTTGACGGTGTTGCTTCTCTAGCTGCAGCGAGGCTAATTTGAAGAGGTAATGTGAGGAATGCGACGCCAAAAATCGAAAGAAGAACCCGTCTCTTGACGGTGTTCTTCCCCGGTTTGCGGAGAAACAAAAATTAGAGAGGTGATGCGAGAAATGTGATGCCGAAAACCGAAAGAAAAACCCGTCTCTTGACGGTATTATCCTCAGTGCGACGGAAGGATAATCTGCGAATCTGACGAGAACCAGAACTCTTGACATTGTTCTTCCCAGTTTTAGCAAAAAATTCAAGCGAGTTTGAAATTCGGATTTGGAAAATTGATGGAATTTTTGGATTTGGAAAATGGGTGAATTTGAAAATTGATTTTCGGTTTTGGTAAAAATGAGAGAAAAACAAGGGTGGATTTTCAGTTTTGATGAAAAATGAGGGAAAAATAAGGATGGATTTTCAATTTTGGCTGAGAGAAGAGAAAAAGAGGAGGAAAAGGGAAAGGAAGAAGAAAGGGAAGAAGAAAGGAGGGGTTTACCTTACTCTTTTTTGGTTTGGAGGAGGAGAGGGGAAAGGGATTTTCGGATGAGGGGAAATCTAAAAGGGAGCTGCTTGCCATTCGGTTTTAGAGAGGAAGAGGGAAGTCCTTGCGTGGGAATGGTTGGAGGAACCATTTGCGCGTGTGGAGGAGGAGGCGTCGCGGCTGTGTGAAGGAGAGTCGAAGCGGAAGAGGAGGATCAGCCTCTCGTCTTCGGGTGATTCTCGTGAAGAGGGACGGTCCGTGCGAAAGGGTAGCGGCTCGGGTCATGTGCGAACCGAACTGAGCGAAGGAGATAGGGATAGGGCTGCATCACTTAGAGAGGGATTTAGGTTAGATTTATTTTGTTTTAAAATGATTTTTAAATGGATTAAACAACTTTAATGTGAATTTTACGTCGATAAAATCACATGGTCAATATATATATCAATATAAGGTTATTCCATTGTTCCGAACACAACGACACAGTCGGTTTCGCAATCCGAGGCCATTTGGTTCAAGTTAGCGTCAAATTGAGTCCATTTTAACTCAAAATAGGCGTTGCCGCTTTTGACCGCTCGACATTCGTGCAGACTTGTCCGAATTAAGTGCGAATAGTCTTGATAGATTTATACGTTTCAAAGCTAACGACATAATCAATTTCATGAACAGAGGTCGTTTGGCTTGCATCGACTCCTTCTGACTTCGATATGTGTGCAGGCACGTTGATGACTTGAGCGCTTGATCAGTTGATCATCAAGTCATGCAATATTTATATTCTGACTAGTTTTGACATTCTGAACGTGATGGCGAAGTCCGTTCATTGATTGGAGGTCATTTGAGTTGACTTTGGTGACATCCTGTGCATTTTATTCTCGATTTGTGCGCTGTCACTTTAAATCATTCGACATTTGCATAGACTCGTCCGAATTGAGCGCGTATAGTCTCATTTGATAGTTTTTGATATTTTGAAGCTAACGATATGATCAATTTCATGAATGGAGGTCATTCGGACATCATCGCAGCTTCCCTACTCCGATATGCGCGTCGACACATTGATAGCTCGATTGCTTTATCGGTCGCTCTTTAGATTATGCAATATTTATATTTTGATCAATTTCAACATTCTGAATGCGACAATGAAGTCCGTTCATTGATCAAAGATTGTTTCGACCATTTTCAATGACGCCCAGTGCATTTTGAGCCTTAGTTTGCGTACTGTTACCTCTGAAGTTCGTCAAATTTGACTTGTGGACTTCACTTGACTTATGAGACATATGCGAAGGTCAACAAATGCCCCCCAACAAATGTGATTTGGGCATAGAGTGAGCCACGTTCATTGAAAACTGGCTGACTTTTTACCTTTCTTTTTTCTCCTCCCAGTCTTTCTTTTTTGTTCCACTTCTTGTTATTGCGTCTTGAAAACTGGTGGACATACTTGATTATACTGTTATTTAAATTTTTATGTAACGTTTCCTTTATCACTTGGTAGGAGAATGTTTAGTCGAAGGAGATCTGATGATTTGTCATCTGATGAGCCTAGCGAGGAGGCTATCTAGTCGGAGATTGACGAACATGATCCTCGTGGAGATGTTGATATCAGAGATAGGTATTGTAAGCCCGATATATCTGAGGACAAGATTTTGATCGTGGCTTGCGCTCTTCCCTACTTTTTAATTGTACTTCAGATTCCTTTACCTTTGAGGATCTTGTAGAATGGGTAGCTACCCTTAAGCTGAAGTGCGGGGATTACAATCCTTTGGATAGCACAGTTAGTTTTGGATATTGTGATATCTTACAGCCTATTTCTGACAACATTGAGTCGACGAGACAGTCTAGACTCCTGAGCCATTGTCAGCTATAGCCGGGCTCACTAGACTTACTTCGGGATTCCTCTATTAGCAGGACTCCTACTCTTCCCCATGGATATGTCACATGGGTTAGGTATATTCTACAAGCTCACAGAGATACTTTACGGATAGCTGGCATTTATGAGATAGTATATGTATCTTTATTTGACTTTTGGGGTATGCCTTCTTCTTAGGCTCGTGGAGTAGTGGAGTTCTGGGATCCTAGTAGTAACACTTGCTGGATTGGCCCAGAGGAGTTGATAGTCACTCTTTTGGAGTTACAGTGGGGTCTTCCGTATTTGGTTGATACGAGTGTGTTCCATCATGGGGAGTTATTTCATGGAAGCCTTGGATGATTATGATCGGCAGGTAGCTATGCCTTGTTTATTGATCTTCTGGACCACTATCACCAGACCTTCAGGGTGTCAGGGCGCTCTATACGATCACGAGCTACATTACTTGTGAGTACATGGATTCAGAGCTTATTGCAGGATTATGCTCTATCGAGGAGCACATGACCCCTTTGTGTGAAGGTAGTTGCTTATCCAGGGAGGCTAGAGCCTATTTTATTAGCGGGGCGACTTCTCCAAAGATTCTGATTGAGTGATGATATCTTCTTAGCCAGTTTTATAGTGACATGGCTTCACATTTTTGTGCTCCCCATTATAGAGGGGTTAGTTCGCCCAGACGCTTTATTAGTAGCCAACAGGCTCTCTCGAGGCGAGCAAGCTACTCTTGCCCCAGCAGTATTAGCCAGGCTGAATAACCATAAAATTCCTTTTTAGTTCAGCCACCGGCTTTGTATGAACTATGAAATTGCTTCCTCGGTCCTATGCTTTTTGCTTTGATGGACTTGATGAAGAGATTGGCTTTGATCTATGCTTTGAGCTTGATCAAATCATTTGAGAATAAATTGAGAGTTTCCTCAGATTGTCTTGATCTATCGATCAAGTACAAAGATCTCTTGGATCTTGGTTGCTTATAATTACTAAGCTGGATCTAGTTTGAGATTGAACAACTATCATCATTGGACTGACAAGCAGAGGCTCTTTCACTACGTCATTTTCTTACTGCTTGTTGAGTGAGGAGAGCGTCAGCAACTCGGCCACATTTGGGTTTGTTGAGTTCGACCTTTAGAACCTACTCGAGTTTTCAACTTAAGCTGTAGTGGGTTAGTGGTTTTGTCATCAGACTAATGAACCGAGGCTCTTTCACTGCGGCCTTTTCTTGCGGCTTGTTGAGTGAGGAGAGCGTCAGCAACTCGGCCATTTGTGGGCTTGTTGAGTTCTACCTTTAGACTCATCTGTGTCTTAGACTTTAGGATGTAGAGGTTGATATTTTTCCAACTCAGTTAATTGAAGCTTCTAAAATTGAGAGTTCTTCTAACTTGATCTCTAGAATTTGGCAAATTTGAGAGATAAATTTTTCTTGATATTTATGGATGTCTTTTCATGTGTAGCAATATATTCTTTTTGTACCTGTAAGAACCTGCAACTTAATAATGACAAACTTGGATATATATTCAGGGCTTTTGGCCTAAAGCTCGATGTCAACCTAGATCATCATATATTCGAGGATCTCGTCTTATAGCACGATGTCAACCCAAATAAACTAAAAATGTCCCCTATATTGTATGGGGAATTCAAGATGAAAATACGCAAATACATCAATATTTGAATTGATATGCTCTTAAGAGAGTTTTAACATGTAACATTATTTTTGTCTATATAATAAATCTAAAATGCCCCTATGTAGGGAATTTTTCGAAAAATCTTTTTTTTATCGGGTAAGTATATTTATTCGTGGATCTTAGCATGAAACGATGTCGACTAAATATATATAATAAAAAATGCCTCTCGCGGGGATTTTTTTGTACCCATGTATTATCATGTGTAATACTTTTTCAGGTAACGATCATAAATTGGTGGCATTGGTCTTTCACCCTTTAGGTTGATGAATTTGTATGTCACTCATTGATACACTTTTTTAATGATAAAAGGGCCTTCCCAATTAGGCTCAAATTTGCCACCAAATTTTTGATTGGGGAGAATTGGTCTTCTTAGCACCAGGACCAATTTTATTTTTTGGAATGTTCGAGGCCGCACCGTATAGTCAAAAGCCCTAGACATCTTTGCTCGATAGACTTCTAGATTTTGATGAGTTTGTAGTCTAACTTCATCAAGCGTCGAGTTCCTCCATTCTCAGATGAGTGTTTTGATCTTCAGTTAGATTGTATTGGATGGCTACTCGAAGTGAAGACAACTCAACTTCGAGCGGAAGAACTGCTTCAATTCCAAATACCAATGAATAAGGAGTGGCTTTAGTCAGTGCCTTGTAGGTAGTTCTATACGCCCATAGAGCCTCTATTAGCTTGGTATGCCATTCTTTCTTATTTTTAGTGAGAATCTTCTTGAGCGGTTTGACCAATGTCTTGTTGAAAGCTTTTGCCAAACCATTTGCTCTTGGATTATATATTGAGGAGTATCGCCAATTAATTTTGTGTTGATCGACGAATCTATAAATGTTTGCGCTTTTAAAGGTCATTGCCATTATCGAATTATTTGACACTCCAAATCTATAGACCACATTATGCGTGAAGAAGTTGATCACTCGGTCAGCAGTAACTTCTTTAAATGGAGCAGCTTTAGCCCATTTGGAGAAATAATCAGTCGCTGCTAGGAAGAAGCGGTGTCCAGCTGACGACGGTGGATCAATTGGTCCAATTACATCTGTACCTCAACATTCGAATGGTCGATGCTATTGTTGGGTGTAATGGATTTGGAGGTTGATAGATGAGATTCCCATGTACTTGACACTCATGACACTTCTTAGCATGATTAATACAGTCTCTCACCATAGATGACCAATAATAGCCCATCCTTTTGATTTTTACTGCCATCTTGGGACCTGACTAATGTGCACCACAAAGTCCTTCATGAACTTCAACCATCATTTTGTTAGCTTCATCTACATCTAGGTGTCATAGCCACATTTATTCAAAGGATCTACGATATAAAATATTGTTGACAAAAGCATAGTGCAACATTCTCTTCTCGATTTGAGCTGTCAGTGATTTATTATTTGGTAATTTGCCTTCTTTAAAGTAGTCGATGAAGGATTACCTCTAATCACGTGACTCTTCTATCGTAAAGGCTTCACATTGCTTTTCTGAAGCAATGTCATTCTTAGCTCTTATTGGTACAACTTCTTGTTGATTTTGGGGAGTATGAGGAGCTACCTGAGTGGCATCCTGCTGGGTCAGATTTGATAATCCCTCTACCTGTGGGGATTGATACTTTACTGGCTCTAGAACTCATCGAGTAATATGCCGATCATGACGTAATCACCATTCATACTTATCATATCCTTAGCTAGTTTTGCTAAGCAGTCGGCTTTGCTATTCTCAGATCGCGAGACTCAAGTTCGTGTGATATTTGGTATCCGCTTCATAAGCTCGAGAACTTACTTGTGATAGAAAGCTAACTCAAGCTTGTTAATTCTATAGATGCCAAGTACTTGATTTATAATAAGCAGAGAATCGCCAAAAATATGTAAGTTTTGAATGCCTATGAAAATAGCTTCTTTCAGACCTACCATTAATGCTTCATATTGAGCTTCATTATTATTTCTTGGCTCGGTCAATCCATATGATCGTCTCATTATCTCTTCTTATGGTGTTATGAAGATGATCGATTCTCTCTTGTTCTTGGGAAATTTGGATTTGTTTGATCGACGAGGCTCCATCAAAGTACATTTCCCAAATTTGTGATTTTTCTCTTTCATGAATGAGCATAATTTGCTTAGCAAATCATCGTTAAGAGAAGAGTCCGCAGGGATAGGAAGTCCCGCTAGAAAATATGCTAAGACTTGTTCCTTCACTGCTTTTGCAGAACATATGTGATATCAAATTGTAGAAGCAATACTACCCATCTTACCAAGCGACCTGTCAACGCTAGTTTTATCATCAAGTACTTCAGCGGATCGTCCTTGAGATTAGAGTAATCTTGTGAGATAACATATAATGATGGAGCTTTTGGACTGCATAGATCAATGCTAAACAGTGCTTCTCTATGGGAGAGTATCTCATTTTTGCTTCCATTAATCTCTGACTAATATAATAAAGAGCATTCTCTTTACTTTCTTTGTTGTGTTGTGTCAAAAATGCTCCAAGGGATTCTTCTAATGTAGCTGTGTATAGTATGAGGGGCTTTCCAGGAGTAGGCGCTGTAAGGATTGTGGATTTAACAAGTAACTTTTAATGCTATTGAAGGCTTCCTGGCACTCCTTGTCCCATTTGAATGGAGCATCCTTCTTCATCAACCTTGCAAATAGTTGTGGCGTCGATAGATTTGATATGAATCGACGGATGCTCCTTGTAAAGAACGAAGTTGGCAAACTCATCTGGAGGCATCTCCACAATTGCCTTGATTTTGAAAGGATAAATTTCAATACCTCTATGACGTACAATGTACTCGAGAAATTTTTCAGAGGATACCCCGAATGCACATTTTAGAGGATTCATCTTGAGATCATATTTCTTGATTCTCTCTAATATAATTCTCAAGTCTTCAATGTGATTTTCACAGTTTAAACTTTTCACCATCAAATCGTTTTACATAACATTCCACCTTTTGATGAATCAACTCATCAAAAATATGTGTCATGGTTGTTTGGCATGTAGCTCCAGCATTTTTCAGACCAAATGGCATGACTGTGTAGCAATAGATGCCAATAGGTGTTCTGAACAATGTATATTTTTTATCTACAAGTGCCATTTTGATTTGGTTGTATCCCGATGATCCGTTCATGAATGAGAACATGTCATAGCTGGAAGTGTTATCCACTAGTAGTTCTGATATTGGAAGCAGATGGTAATCTTTTGGGCACGCCTTATTTAGGTCTTAGAAGTCAATGCAGAGACGAATTTGACCGTTCTTCTTCCTTAGGACAATATTGGCTATCCAATCTACATATTTCTCTTCCCAGATGAAGCCTGCTTCGATCAGCTTCTTAGTTTCTACAATTACATGTTCTTCAATCTCCAATCTCATTCGCCTAGGAGCTTGTTTAATGGGTGTTACATCTGGTTTAATAGCTAGTTTATGAACAACTATATCGGATAAGCCTAACATTTGAATATGTATATCAAGACAAAGCAATCCTTGAATTCACAAAGTAGCATTTTTAGCTGCTCAACTTTCTCATCAGGCAGAAGGGCACTGACAAAAGTTGGACGGGGATCATCCTCAGCTCCTAAGTTGATTTCTTTAAGTTCATCCATGATAACTATTTGTCCAACATCTTCGAAGTTCTTCAAGTGCACTTGGCTACTTCATAATTTTTAAGCAGAATTTAATGGGATCATCTTCTTCGTTACTATTAGTCTCAATCTCAGCTTCTATTATATTATAGCAAGCTCTATTTTGATGAGATTTGTGGATAAATCCCAAATCTTTAGTGATAAACTTATCACTTCTTCGTGATGCCTAAAGACTTATTTGGCTCCACATCTTATTAAAGACTTGAGTCTTATGTTTAGTAATTCCAATATGAATTCCAAGCTTATGCATCATTCTTTGTAATTTTTGTGAATAGTATATTGGTATTCTTGTTGGCACTATCTCATCAGAATTATCATGTTGAGCAGGTTGCTCAAAATTGTGAGGCTTAGACTCTTTAAATTTGTAAAATAGAGTTCCTGTTCCGCCACTCTCACTCAACGGCGGCACATAGAATGTTATCGATTCTTCAATATCATGAAGCTCCAGTGGAGTGATTTCTTTGAAGCTTTATTGACGGATGGGTATAATTTTGAGTGAGTCATCTGACTCTACCAAGTGAGCTATCCTCCTCTTGATGCCCATCGAACTCTATTTCATAAGTAGATTTAAAATCATAGTCCAATAGAATTCACTTATTTCATCCTCTGCTTTTCTTAAGAGCTTATAAGTTCCATTAGGTTTGATAGGAATATCTTCTCCTTCTTCTCACTTCTCAAATGAGGCGATTTTCTTGATTTAAATGTATAATCAAGTGCTTTAGGAGTCATTGCCTTCTCTTCTTCTTCTTTCACATTGTGAAATTACTTTTTAGTTCCTGAAGTGGATGCTACCGCTTCAAGAGGCTCTGCTAGCTTTTAGGCTCTTTCAAGATGAAATATTTTACATTTTCATAGATCTTTGCTTCATTGACGGAGAATGGTTGTAGGTTACTGAGAATTCTAAATTCTTCTCCATCTTTTAGATACTTCATACATTGATGCATAGTTGATGGGACCATGTCATACTCATGCAGCCACGACCGACCCAAGAGAGCTCTAAATGATGTATCGAGATCGATTACATGAAACTTGGCTTTTGTAGATAAATCCTCAAACTTGAGCAGGAGAATAAAAGAACCCAGAGTTTTCTGTCCCTTTTCATTGAAACCATGAACCATCAACTTATCTCTCCCAAGATGTTGGATATCAAGTGATAATCCTCTTAATACATTTAGACTCATAAGATTGATAGAAGTACCTGGATCAATCAATATTCGACTGATCGAGATGTCATCACTCTCTGCAATAACATATAGAGAACGGTTGTGATCTGCCGTTCCCAATATAAGATCTTCTTCAGAAAATGTGATTATTGGGAGATCTTGAGTTTGCAATACTTCAGTCATGCATTTTTCAGCAAAGTAAGCTTTATAACTCTCTGGATCTTTGAGATCTTGTATCAAAGTTTCTCGGAGGTCTTTTGACATCAAGAGAGCCTCGTACACACTTAATTGTTCAGGGATCTTTCTCAAATATGATAGAATATTATAATCTATCTTCTCGCTTGATTTAGGCTTTATGCTAGGATTTTTGAGGATGATATTCTCGTTGACTTCATTTTGTTTGCCTTTGTCTTTATTTGCATTTCTCTTTTTTGATGAAAGTGGTAAGATTTTACCACTTCTCAACTGAACTTGAATCACCTTATCTTGCTCAGATTCTTCTGAAGAAGTAGTTTCTTCAAATTCTCTTCTTATTTTGGAAGATTGGCCAAAAGGGCTAGACTCATTTTCAACATCATACGTTTCATACATGATGATATCGATGAGTTTGACTCTTCTTCGTCGGGAAAACATAGATCTTCATCTGAACTGTTATTATCTTGTTGAGTCATTAAAAGAAATTCAGACATTAGCTCCTCAGGCATTTCTTGCTTTCCTGATAAAAATTTTGACTGGTTGGCCAAGTTTGTCTGACTTCCCTTGTCATTTCGGAGTAACTGATGTTGAAGAACATCTAACATCACGATGATTGACATGTCTCTCTTGAGATTCATCATTATCTTCTTTATCGATTCATGAAGTTTATGCATGAAATCAAGCCTAAATGGTCTCTTTGTGGTGATACTCTAGATTATTAATGATATTTTGAGTTGTAGTTCTCTTCTTGATCTTCCATTTCTTAGCCAGATTCTTTGATTTATGAGGCCTGCGTTTAGTAGACTGCTTCTCATGCTGTGATGAAGTAGCCTTATCAGAATGCCGTTTAGAAGCTCAAATACTTGGTTTAGGCATCTCTCTTAAGTCCAATATAGGTTCAAGTGGTGATTTTCACTTAACACTAGGGACGTTTTTTACCTGCTTTAATATTTTCACTCTTTTGGAGACTCTTCATTTGTCATTCTTCACTGATTTCTCCTTCTATTTGTCTTTGATGGATGTTACAGAAGAGGGCGTAATCATTCTTACAGACTCTCTTTTTGGGTTGACTAGAACACTGTCAGATAGTGTAAATTCACCTCGTCTAGTCAATCTTTGAAGACATAACAATCTTTGATAGGATGATTGATCATTCGATGATAGGGACAGTAGTTTGGAATGTTGACTTGATCAGCTTATTCATGCCTTTTAATTTCTGATAATTGTAAACCAACTTTGACTGCTTGCTGAAATAATTTAGTCACATTATCTCTTCTAAAGGAATATTTTTTGCTCATCTTTTCCTTAAGAGATGGCTGCATTCGCTCATCATCTCTTGTCGCTTGTTTAAGATGCTCCCCACCACTTGAAAAAGTCTGAGGTTTGTCATTGTCTCCCAATACTAATTTTGGCTGTGGATTAGAATATACATGCTTCTTTCCCTTATCATCATTATATGTTGGCTGCTTTCTTTTATTCACATTATATATCACCCGCTTTTCGCCATTTGAGCTATAGGAAGTGGCATGTATTTCATTTTTTCTTGAATTTGAATGTTTGTTTCTCTTTGCTTTATCTCGACTTGACTTAGGCGATTCAACTTTTCAAATTTAGCCACCCTATCGAGCAAGTCCTGGAATGTTGCAATCGACGCCATGCATAGAAATGATGCTATTTTATCATACATATTGCCATTAGTAATTGGATCGCATGCTCTTCTTCTAATTATTGCTTGTACTTCATACTTAGGTTGAGCCAACGACTTATGAATTTTGTCACTGACTCATCTTTCCTCCTTTTCAGCAAGGCAAGGTCAGCGATTGTGATTTTCTCGGTCGCACTGGCGAACTTCTTCACAGATATAATCTCTAATTCAACAAATATTTTAACCGAATCATTTGACAAGTTTGCATACCATTCAAAAGCGGTGAGGTCAGGCTGCTAACGAATTGACAGAAAAGTAGTGCATCGTTCCCTCTTGTGTTACCACAAGTAGCTTTAAATTGGGCTAGATGTTGCTTTGAATTACCAAGCCCGCTGAAAGCATTAAATTTCAGCACTGAGTAACCTTTCGGGTACAACACTTGGTCATATTCGGCTGGGTAAGGCGACCCACTCACCAAACTTTTCACTCTCGAGGCTATCTTTGCCTTTATCTTTTCATTGATTATTGTTTCTAACTGAGCAGCTGTTATGGTTTTAGGTGTGCTAGCCAGATTTTGAATTGTCGGCTAGAGAGGTAGTGAGTTAACTTTGTTCCTCGCTTCATGTGTAGCATGTACTGTAGGAGCTTGAGGTACCACAGTGACTGGTGGTATAAAATTGTATTATTAGCTATCTATTGATTAGCAGACAAAATAGGTGCTATACTTGATGTGATATTCTTCAGCAAAATCTCCATCATGATGTTCATTTGTATCATCATATCATTCATTTTGGTACCAAACTGTGCAATCTCCTTGTCTTTGACCTACATTTGATGTTGCATTTCTCTTTGCTCTCTAGCTAGCGCCATGATGTCAATCAGTACAGGATCTTCTTCTTCTATTTCTTGTTGCGGTTCTGCTCCTTGCTCATTTTCAACAGAAGAACTTGACTGTCCTTATCCTTGTGCATTTGCAGAGACAGTTGTTGTTGGGGCTGTACGACGACGCTGAGTATAAAAGTGTGTACCAGGCTGATCATTTTCTGGTTCAACCATATAGATAACTTCGACACCTATGATCTCTTTCTCATTCTGGTCTTCTTCTTCTTCATCTTCAACAAACATCAAACATCCACCCTCAATTTACTTCTATGAAGAATCTTCTTCATAGATGTCGAATTCAGGTTCTGTTCCCTGAGATCATGTTGCTACTGATGGTGCTGAGCGAAGAGTTTGCCTATATCTCTAACCATATAGACAACTTTCACTTCTATAGTGTCCTCTTCATTATTTTCTTCTTGTACACAAATTTCTGATCGATGTTTCCAGTGGATCTCTAGTTCATTGTGCGGAACAAACACTTCTTCTATCAAAGGACTACGATCAACATCAACCTTCTCTTGTAGGGGTGAATCTGACCGGCAATGGGATCCCTTAGAGGATTCTCCAGGGTGTTGACCATCATGTCTTTCATTAATGATATCCCTTCTTTTGGGTATCCACTTCTGATGAGTTATTTTTGAGGCGAATTTCTAAGTATATGTATCAAATGTCACACCTCTTCTATTATTCAAAGTTTCATTACGGGGCCTTAGTCTCCATATCTGTTTATCCTTTCGCTAGGACCTTTCAGCAGCAGATTTCTGGACACGCAGTCCAAGTGTCATGCTTCGATGCTCACCATGCGAAGCGTACTGGGATCGCTGGCTAGTTACCAGAAGAGATGACAACCTTTTTGGTGGAGCTTCAGTATTTTTGATCACCACAGGCCTCTGAAATCTTCTTTTCATTAGGCCTCTATCCTTGGCTGCTTTGAGAACTTTATGTATCTGGTGACCGTTTCGTCTCCTCTGGTGGTGGAGCTTGACGTGGTTGGTTCTTCTAGAAAGACGCTTTACTTTAGAGCTATTCCTTTTACCCACTTTATGTTGTCAAAGTTGTTGTGGGTAGGATACTCGCTTAGCGGCGATATGCTTGTTCACTTGGGTCGTTCAAAGGGGATCTCGAGCCTCAGCATTTCTCCTTCTTCTCTGCCTTCTGGTTAATTTTCTTCGTGATGAGGAAGCTTCATGATCATGCTTTCCGGGTACAAAATGTTCAATCGACGTAGCAGCTGTACCACGAGGAATAAAGACACAGTTTGCCCCATGTTGATTCTTTTCATCATGGGGCTTCTTGACCTAGCTTCGAAGTTCTTTGGGAGAGAACTCTTGACTGGTTGGTATTGAACTAGTTGGCACATGGCTAGTAGGAACTTTGAGGTCTTCCATGGACGACTCTGTACCACCTGGGTACTTGAGTTGAAGCTATGATAGCCGGGAAATTCAAGCTACCAAATTGAATTGTAGCTCCAACATCTCCTGTCTTCATGACATTATAGGTAGATGTTCGCTCCCTCAACGGTGAAAGTGCTTTGTAGATCCATTACGCAAAGTGAAAGATGGGGATTAGTAATTAGCAATTATTATTTCATCCCATACTTTTAAGATGCAGAGACACTACATAACAAAATAATGGTGTAATAAAGATATACTCTATGGAATGATTCATTCTACATAGAGCATCATATTGAATTTATTACACACTTAAATCACTATTTTATTATTTTGAATCTTCAAAAATTTTATTGCTACTATAGCACATATATGACTAGCCAAAGATGGAAAGAATTATAGAGTCGTTAGAAATCGTGGAAAATTTGCCACCTCTTGACAATATTTGAATTGAAGAGCATGTGATTTGAAAGTGTCGATGTAATTTTTAGAAGACAGATGGAATAGTAGATAAGATACTACCCAGAGATTTCGCCCTCATTTGGTGAGGACTTTAGATCTGGGTCCAAGTTTCCTGTAGGCGCAAGCCCTTATAGTTAATTACCCCTCCCAATAAGTGAGAGAGAACTTTCAATTAAGGCTAGTCGTTAGATCGCTAAATGCGTAGCGTATAGTAGGAGCATATGGAGTTTCAAAATTTAGATTATAAAATTCATTATTTCAGCTTAAACCGGATGGTTGGGGGAATGATGACGTGCTCGATCTAAATCCCGTGGTTCCATCATCCCGGAAAGTCGCGATCCCTAGTTTACTTAGTCAGATGAGGTAGTCGACCCAACTTGATAGAAGGATTCTCATCAGCAACACATGAGTTACGTCATTCAAGAAATCCTTGTAGACACTGGGTTGGTGTTTGTCAAGGAGACGCCTTAAGTCTACCTTACGATAGAAGGTTGTTTGCCTATCAAGTATACCCATGATTCACAACTCAAAGGCGTAACCATTGGGGTGTATATAGGTATGGTCGATCGTAATATAATGGAGCCGCCAAACCACGTCAGGATTCGGTGGTAGCTTCATCTGTGGAGTCTCTGGCCAAGCCAGTCGAGGACACGCCACATCCTTACTGGTGTGAGATTGATTGAGAGTGAACATAGCAGAACACTTGATTTGACATTGGCTCCTTTGTGAGCTAGAGTTTTCTTAATTTGTCATCCCCGACAAATAATTGGGAAAGGTGAATAGATTGAGTTTATTTTAAGCTTTTAAGGATTGGATTCCATTTAAGCGATTTTAGATTGTTACTTATGATTTGAAAAATTGATTAATTTGAATATGTTTAAGAGCTTTAGATCCTGTCAACTCTGTTTACGCTAACAGGATTATATCTACGTCACAATCGGTTTCTAGATATTTCACGATTTAAAACTCTTATTATAGATTTTAGGTTATGTTAACCGGATCCATCCTAAGACTAAACAGAAGCAACCCACATCCTCGACACTTGAATTTAAGCATTCAAAGACAATTGGGGCCCATGCGGGTGTATAGTAATTTTAGGTAATTTTATAATTGAATTATGAGATTGATTTTATATTTTTATTTTTTTATTCCAATTTAGCCTGCGCAGCCTTTTCAGACATTAAAATTTACACTTGAAATCTCTAATTCGAGCACATGCAAGAATTTATAGTTTTAGATAATTTCACTTAATTAGTAATTTTGTTGATTTTAAAATTATAATTAGAATGAAATTTCTTAATTTTTGATTAAAGGAAGTACTATGATTTTTGTAGATTTTGATTTAGTATTGTTTTCTATTTGCTTGTACAAAGAGTTGCAGGTTCGATGATGATTTTTGTTTTGAAGCTATAGGTTCAAAGGATAATTTAGTTTATTATTTTAAAATAAGATTTACCCCTCAAAGTAATTCTCGTTTTTCCCATCTTTTTTTCAAACTTTCATACATTTATTTTCTCCCTCTTTTTATTCGAACTCTCCTACATTCGTTTTCCTTCTCCTTTTCTTTTGAAAGAAAATCATTCACTACCTCTTCTAATTTCTATAAATAAGGCCAAGAGAAATCTCTTATTCTAGCCTTGTTTATTTTTTACATATTTATAAATGTGCTTTCCTTTCTTTAATTTAATTTTATTTTAGTTTAGGTTTATCGAAATTTTATTCTTTTACTTTTCATTTTTTCTAAGTCATTTTCTCATTGGCAAGTTTGCTGGAGATGTTGGCTTTCGATCGCCCTCATGGCTTGCACAACCACTTTTCATCTCCCTCTTGAGCATGACGAGGCCTTCAAACCTGCAAAGAAACACAAACATGTATATATCCACATTTACATATCCCACATGTTCTGACTAATCTTTCTGCGCGTTGCAATGATCGACAAGGGAACGAGATTGGGTATGCCGAAAACCAAGAGAAGAACCCGCCTCTTGACAGTGTTGCTTCTCTGGCTGCGGCGAGATGAATTTGAAGTGGTAATGCGAGGAATGCGATGCCGGAAATCGAAAGAAGAACCTGCCTCTTGACGGTGTTCTTCCCCGGTTTGAGGAGAAGCGAAAATTAGAGAGCTGATGCAAGGAATGCGACGTCGGAAACCGAAAGAAGAACTAGATGGTTGGACCCGGTCGGTGGTTGCACTACTTGGCTATCCCAGACAAGTTTGGACTATTGCTTCTACTACTGGTGAGCTCCCACTTCCTCAAGTTATCTTTGGCAACCTACAAACCTTCCTTGATGTTGGAGGTTCGAGCTGCCTCACGCACCTGTAAGGAACGTTTCTTGATTTTAGAAATAATCTTGTTAGAGGTTCGGGATAATGAGATATCCCAACCTTCTTTTATTTTGAGAGGATCACATGTATCCCCAAGGATTACCTTAATAGAACTAGATGGTTGTTCTACTAGATATTCTTTAGGGATAACTATGGCGCCCGACTTGTAGCTATGCTCAAGCCAGTCCTTAAATGTAAAGCAATCCTCCAACATGGCTAGCATATGGTAGGGGCAAAAGTTAAGATCATTACTTCTGCTCACTTCCTCCGGCTTCCTAATCTTGGGTAGCTAAATATCAAGTTCTTTAAAAGGTTCTTAAATATTTTTCTAACTACCTCCTTCCTAAATGAATAAGGTTTGTTTAATTTATCCAAAAGAGTAGGTGGGTGATAGCTACATAGGGGCGGGTATGTATACCACTTATGGCTGAGGAGGAGGTGGCAAAGGCCATGGAGGCTACTGTGGCGGTCGATAAGATGGTCGAGGCGGTGGTAAAGGAGGTGGAAGCAAAGGCTCTTGAGCTCGAGGTCTCTCATTCTGATCTCTGGCCGGTAGCTTCCCCTTATCTAATGTTGCTACTACTCCTGGCTACTTTTCATAGGATTTCTGTGACTTTGGCTTTAATGACTAATCCTGAAAAGGCAACTATTTGGCCTCCCCTTGTAGACTAGCCACCTTGTTGATTAACTTCTCAAATGTCTTAATGGTGAAACCTTTAAGCATGAAGGTGACCGGGCCTTGAATATTCTTTAATAGAATTTCAATAGCATGCTATTTAGATAGTTGTGGTTTGCATTTCATGCTTAAATTGTGTCATCTAAGAATGTAATCAATGAGAGACTCACCGGAGTGTTATTGAGCTACAACGAGATCACCCATAGTTACCCTTTGCTGAGCTGCAGCGAACCTCTTAATAAAGAGTTGCTCCAACTCAGTAAAAATCTTCACCGAATCATTGGGGAGTTCAGCGTACCAATCAAAAGCTATGCCTACTAGGCTGCTGACAAAGAGACATAACAATAATGCATCACTGTCACCAGCATTGCAACAGCTGGCCCTGAAGTATGTTATATGTTGTCGAGTGTTCCCACTGCCATCGAAACTTTTGAAAGAAGGTGTCACAAAACCCTTAGGATATTGGATAGCATTGAATTCCTTTGGGTAGGGTCTACTCTTTGGAATTGATGAACCACTCGGCTTGCAACGCTTCCTTTACTTGTTGTTCTATCATGAGTTTGATGTCCTTTTCTTGTATGGAGGTACTATCCACTACCTTCCTATGCAAGCCCCGCTCTCGGAGGTGAACTCTTGGGTTGATCCAGACATGCAAAACATAGGCGACCACAATGGTAGGATGTCTTGTTGGGTACAAGCTAGAATACAAATCTTCAACTCTCCTCCCTATCCTATCAATCTGCTCATATTTTTGCTTAAGTTGTTGAAGGAGGTGTTAGGTCAAATAGGATGTATCGCCTTGTTTGACCGCAACACCTTCCGAACTATAATGATCCTGAAGAAGGGAACATCTAGTATCAACCATATGTACCTCTACCAAGTCTTCCAATAAATCATCTTCATTGGGGTTGAAGCTAACCTTCTCCTCTTCGAGGTCAGGCCAATCATACCCTAGGATTTTTTTTCTTTTCAGTAAAATACTGTGCCAAGATACCATCCAAGGAGTGGTCTAACTGTGCCGGCACAAATACTCACGGCTGACCGGTAGTGGGATCATGCTCATTAATGGAGATACACCGGACCTCCTCTGCTACTAAAGTGCTAACCTTGTGAGGGCTATGCTCACTGGAAGGCACATGCTCATGATAGTCAACTGCTATGGGTGGAGCGCTGCCCCTGGGGGTATCTATCACCATGGGGATAATAGAACCGTCCCCTTCTCCTTCTATAGCTGTTATATCCATGATCGGTTGAGGTGGTGGTTGTGATGGTACAACTACGATGCTGTGAGGTCACCACTCCCTCTTCCTCCAGTGAGGTCGGCAGAGAACTCACCCTCTCGCTAGTGAGTAGATGAAGCAGATCCCTTGGCCGGATCACTAGTGGGGATTTCTCACGATCTCGCTCTCATGGCTTTGGGTGGAACTATAGAAGATGGAACATGAATTAACGATAGCAGACATGGAGTGGAGTGGTGTGTGGTGGACAACACCCACCTCTCTACAGCTCCCTCTTATGATGGGTGGTACCAATCAATATGATGTTATTAGTGTGAGCGGGTGCTGCGCCGATCGTGGAAATCTGAGGGCATAGGTTTGACGACATATCTTAGCCTCTCGTGATGTGAACGATACGCCTCTCGCCCTCTCCTGATGAATCCACTCACCTACACTGTGAGGAATAACTGATTGCAAATCAAACTAGGCATTGAATTATTACCGTCCATAAGCCCTACCAACTTGGCATAAAATTGTCCTGAAGCTAGCATATGACAGGCGTCTCATAATGAACCAGAGGTGGAGGTGATATTGCAATCCTCCTGACATCTTCCTCCCCTTCAGAACTGGAAAGGGGATGGAACTTGTTTTGAGTAAGTAAAGGAGAAACTACCCTGGGTGACCCCTCTTCTGCAACGTGAGATAATGTCTCTATCTCCTTAGCAATGTGCACAATGGTTGTTGACCTCATTTTTAGGATGAGTTCTCAACCCCTTCCATCTTATACATATGACTCCTCTTAGACTTTAAGAGATCCTTAGTCTTAAGACACATCTAGTGATTAGGTGGATACTCAACCTAGCCCTAGAGACATAGAAGTGTTAGCCATAGAAATAGGTCATGCCTTATGGGTGTTAGGAAAATTTGCCTACCCTATAGCTTGAACCACTTTCCCCACTTCCTTCCTTCAAGTAAAACTCCAAATCAAATCAATATCAAACCTAAATCAATTCTAGCTTAATTGATTATTCCCAAACTCAAATCAATGCCACATGATTGAAACCCATGACTAAAACCCATGATTGAAACTTATGATTGAAATTCCAAGTATTTCCTAAGTCTTTTAATCCCCTCTTAAGGACTTAGCCTAAATCAAATCTAAATCAATTCAAACCACCTTAAATTCATGAAATTTTCTCAACTCATTTATATTCTTATTTAGATTCACATATATAAATTCAAATCAATCAAATGAAATTCCAAAATTCAATTCCAAGTTCAAAATCTTTCCTAAGTCCTTTAATTCCCTCTTAAGGACTTAGCCTAATTCAAATCTAAACCACTTCAACTCATGAAATTTTCTCACAACTCATTAATATTCTCATTTATATTCACATATATAAATGAAATATAAATTCATATTAATCAAACTAAATCCAAAACTCAAATCCAAATCATAAAATCTTTCCTAAGTCCTTTAATCTCCCCTTTTGGACTTAGAGCACCTTAAATTCATGAAATTTTCTCATAACCCATTTATATTATCACTTATATTTACAAATAGAAATGTAATATAAAATTAAACAACCAAAATCAACTCCAAAATTAAACTCAAATTCAATCAAAATCCAACCTAAGCCTTTCAAGTTAAAATCTTGAACTTAGCCAAATCAATTTCAAATCAAGCCAAACTCTTGATTTCTCTTCATGATTCAATCAATCCTTCAATCATGAATTCAAATATAAACATGAACTTCAATCATCAAATCAAAACTCAATTCAAAAATTAAACCTAAGTCAAACCCATGTTCACCCCTTGAACTTGAAATTGTCAAGTGAATCAAAACCCATTTGACTTCAAATCAGTTGCAAATGGATTTATATTTCAATCATAAGTCCATATGCGAATTCAATCAAACTCAAATCAAGCTTTGACCAAGCCATTTGACTTACTTAGGCTCACTTGACCCAAAGTGACCTAAAGTACCCTTATGAGCTAAATTTCTAATCCTAACCAAATTGGATTGAACTAAGCTCACCTAAGCCTCTCATCATGATCAACAATCATCATGAGATGATCAATCACTCAAATTGGGTCAAACCAAGTCAAACCTAAGGGTTGACCAAGTCAATGCTTAACCAAAATGAAACCCAACATAGCCAAAATCCACCATAGGCCAAATTGATTGAAACCAATGATCTAAGTTCATTCATGACCAATGTTTGAACTTGACCAAGTCAACATTTGAGTCTAACCTAACCCAATTGGTCACTTGACCCAAGTTGACCCAACTTGACCTAAAAAGTCAAAATATGTCAAAACTTGATCTAAGCCAAATTGTTTCAAATCAATGGGTCAAGTTCATTCCAAAATGATTGACTTGACCAAAGCCTCAATTGGCCAACTAGATCTAACCTTGCCCAATTGACCTTGAACCCAACTTGACCTAAAGGGTCATATTGAGCCAAACTCAAACATAAACCAAATTGATTGGAAACAAAGATACCAATTCATTTTATATGACCAACCAAACATGAACCGATGACCTAAAATAGGTCAAATGGGTCAATTTCAACTTGACCCATTTGACCTAAATGAACTCAAATGTACCAAATTCAAATATAAACTAAATTGAATCAAACCATAAATCATTTCAAATGGTCATACTTGACTGACCCAACCCTTGGTTTGACCCAATTTGACTAATTGGTCAACTTGACCCAAGTTGACCCATTTTGACTTAAATGGGTCAACATGAGCCAAATCATATCAAACCAACTCCAAATTCAATGAAACTTGGCCTAACCAATTTTTCAAACATACCAAACATGCCCAAACTGAAATCAAGGTTAAATGACCATTTTATCCCTAAGCCATAGGGTCACCCAAAATCAAAACCACTTGGAATTTGGTCAATTCCTTTTCATGGATACTTGGCATCCTATTAGTGGACCAAATGGTCACTAATGGATCTAGTGCACATGACCCAATGGGTTTGGGTCAGCAAAACCAACCCAAACTAAAAATTGACCACATCGTTTGAAATTGAGCACATGGAATCCCTCCTCCACTCAATTAAAGCACATGGCCACCTCACCCACTCCTTATCTGGCCAAAATCGAGTTCAAGGACACCTTTAACAGCCTAACAAACCCATTACATAAGCTCAATTGGATCAAAATGGCAAGCACCTTCACGGCCGTTTGATCCTTCAAGGGGGAGATATACTCCCCCTAATTCAATTCAATCTTCACTCTCTCATACTCGATTGAGCTAAGGGAAGCTGAGGAGCCATTGCCAAGTGATCCCAAGCTTCCTAGAGCCTATATAAATTTCCCATTTTTGGATTTTTTTAAATCAAAAATAGGGGAGGTCAAGTGGAAATCCAACTTACTCCATACTTCAAATCAACCTAATTTCACCTTCGAGCACCCTCAGAGGATCAAGTCGAGTTCACCCAAGCTCTTTCCCAAGCTCCAAAGGTAAGGGAGGATCTACTTCGATCAAGACCGAGCCCAAGTGCAAGAGGAATTGGCCCATAAGAGGATCTACCCAATCTAAGAGCCTCTAAACTTCAACAAAGCTTCATCTTCATTAGAAGAAGCTTCTCACCTCCGGCAAGGTTAGCCATTAAACTGAGCTTAATTTCAATGTGGTTTGGTCCTTTGTGAAGTGAAGTATCATCCCATGAAATTCTAGCCATTAGATGTGATCCCCTTTCCCTCTAGATGGTGTGGGTTGAGTTTCAATCCAATTTGAGCTCAATCGAGCTCGATCTTCTCCTAGAAGATGGATAGTGTCCATTCCTCATAGAAGAATAGGAAAGGATCAAGGGCCATCCATCTACTCTTTTTGGATTGACGGCCGTGATTAAAACACGTAGCATCCACATTTTATTTCTTCAGATCCACAACTTTAACCTCGGTCATCCTATCCTTGATCGAACGGATGAGGAGAAAGTGCATAACGCCGCTGACACGGTGCTATGATGTGACTACTTTAATACCCAATCCGTCATGCCACGTGGAAAGTGCATGCCGCATCAGCGGCCCACGTGGCGCCGATGGGATTAAATATTTAATTAGGCTATTAAATGTTCTAATTAATCATGGAAACTTCCTAAATTCATATCTAAGCCTAGAAAAATAAAAAATATGAAATAAATTGCATTGGATATATAATTGAACATATAATATTCTTAAAATAATTTGAATGAATTTTGAATAGTGCTTTTCTCCCATTTGGGAATGTTATTTTACTAATTACCCTCTAGTTACTCCACTGATTAATCCCAAACTTCTTGTGCTTAATTACTAGGATGACTCCTACCTCCCCTAATTTTGTTGGGATTTATTGGTGGCTTAATTAGGGGAATTTCTAGTTCATTCCTTAATCACTCCCTTAGTATAATTAAGCTTAATTAAGGGCATAAATAGTGGTTTAACCCTTTGATTGAGTCAATTAAGTTTTGATTAAGTGAATATGAGGTTTAGGGAATAATTTTGGGATGCTTTCCTTAATATATTACTTAAACCTCCTTTTCTTTCTTAATCCAAGCTTAATTAAGGGTTAATTCACTAATTACCCCCTTAATTAATTTCATAAAATTCTAAAACCTTATAGAACTCAATTAATCTATCTTGGGTAGATGCTTAGGTGTTCAATAACCTACATTAAGGAAATCAAAACCCAACTCACATGTGTGAGAGGGGTTATGAAAGTACTTAAGTTAAACCCCTTAATTTAATTAATCATTAATCATGAGCCAATTGCATTAGGACCTTTTCTTTCCTAGGTGCATTGTTGATTTAAATTCCTTGTGTGATTTTATGTCATCTCATTGGCTCATAATTATTTGATTAAGTATACTAAGGTGGTATAGGTAAGGGATAATTAACACATTTAATTCACACCTTAACCTAACCCAAGCATAAAATTTATCTAATCACCTAAAAATTAAACTAAAATAATAAACATATGTGGGAATGGGTT